>JAZGLO010005491.1:1025000-1625000 GCA_036873155.1 Biomphalaria sudanica | reverse complement strand
TCAAGTATTTTTGACAAGTTGTACCTGGCAGAGGATGAATTATTGTAAGAATATCTTTTGTTTGGATATGCTTAGGCTTACTTGAAAACAAAAATCTATTTTCTAAATCTTTCAATTATATGTTTACAGTAATCAAAATCATATGCTGTAGATTTGATATTATTGAGTTTTAACCGGCCATTACATAGAGGAGTGGCTGAACCAATGATACTTAGGAAACACAAGCCCAGCTCAGCTGTAAACAGAAAAAATGAGCAGCCCCAATAAATCAGACATGCTGTGAGCAAATTATAATTTTCTCAGGACTCAAAACTTTATAACTACAGGATTTCCATTTAAAGAGAACAAATCCAGCACAACCACCCCACTACAGACATTTTCCTCACCCATATGAAACAGTGAAATTCTTTTCTTTTAAAATGTCAAAAAATTATTCAGTCTGAGAAAGACCTCAACTACCTTGTATAAGAGCTGAGTGGCTCAGAAGAACAGTATACTATTTTTTTCATGGCAGGAAACTAAAGGCTAGAAGAAGAATGTTATAAAATTTACCTTGAGCATATTTGATGCAGTCTTTATTGTGATCTACAGTGTTCAGATCAGGGAACTGAAGTGGGCAGTCTTTAATATCCCGATCCTTATCCTTGTCTTGTGGAGCCTTTCCTTTTCCTTTCATGATTTATTTATAATCTAAATTAATCAGAATATTCAAAAAAGATTTTTTTGTAACAGTATTGAAGATTAGGAATAAAAATGATAAGTCATCACTAAATGCTTAATTATGAGATGGGAAATATGCACAAAAATAATTATCATAAGTACAAGGGCTATATTTCACACCTTGGCTCCCTAACAGTTTAATAATGCTCAACAGAACTGTAATGTAGAGCAACTTCATAAAGACTAAGTAGAAATATATATATATGGATTGGATTCATTATCAGTCCACTTTATCATTAAATCATCAATTAATACATTTCTAAATTTGTTGGGTTTAGTCCCCTTAAATTATTGTTAATGCTATTTCTCCCTCAAGCATTCCCTGATCAAGTTGATACTTTAAACAATTATTTATTGTATCTAACAAAACATTAATCAATAATCAAAAATACTCTATTAGTCAATTAATTATTGGAAATTAATTATTTTGTTTGATGCTGAATAAGGAAGGGAAATAGCATGTACATTATTGGTAGATATAGTTTTAAGGACAAAGTTCTTCAATTATCACTCCTAGTTGTGAGGCATGTGCTGTCCCTCCAAGATGAACCAATTCGTCATTTGAAAAGTGCCAACGTATGTACAAGAATCAAAGTAGTGATTAGAACAGCAAAATTTCCAGTGATACTTCAAACAACATTGAAAAAACATCCAAGGAAGAAAATGAAGATTGGCCCAAATAGCCAATAGATTAAAAACTATTTGCAATAGGATTTTTATTACACTGAAAGTGACACTTATTTGAAACATGTATCGATGTCATTTGTGTATCTATCTGTAATGAGGTACTGTCAAACCAATGTATGTAGCAATCTTTACGTCGGTCACACTGCAGTGCCATTTGACCATCTTAATTAGAGGCTAGATTTAGGTCTAAGCACACAGATCATTTGTAGACTCTACCTTTTATTTGTCTTATATTTATCTTATCTTATATGATACAGACATTACTTCAAAAAAGAAGATGATTATGTCCTACGCGTCATGCATTTAGTCATGCAGAAAAGAATTTCTTATGTAATAAATATAGAATCTACATGCCTGTTAAAATTCTTCTCATTATCTTCATGAAAGTCATACTAGACATTATATACAGATGTCTAAGATATATTTAATATAGTCCTAGTGATTTTAGTAAGTGACTTTTAAATTAAAAAGATAGTGGTACATGGTCATGATACTACTTCAGTTTCAGTTTCCTCACTAGATGAAGCGTGGTCGATTAGCTAAGTACGCTTGAACTTGGCTTAGCTACATATGATGGGGGCTTGAGGTTCGACACCCGACTGAGCAGAGTTTTGTTTACTGAGCGCCTAAAGGCAGCACTTAGAACCTTCTCATAGATAACCCCCTCCACCCACTGGTTCACAAATGAAATTAGACCATAGCGATCTGAGCATGCTATAATCTTATCTTATATAATACAGACGTTACTTCAAAAAAGAAGATGATTACGTCCTACGCGTCATGCATTTAGTCATGCAAATTAACCAATGACTTAAATTCTGCCAAGTCACTGGTTTTTCTGGCTAGCTCAGGCAACCCATTCCATGCTCTAATAGCACTAGGGAAGAAGGAGTATTTGTACAAATTTGTCCTAGCATATGGGACGAGGAATGTGCCTTTATTTTTGTGTCTTTCAGAGTATTTTATTAAATTTTGTTTTTGTATTTGAAGATTATGGTTCAGTGTTTTATGTATAATTGCTACTTTACTTTTGAGTCTTCTGTCCTGAAGGCTTTCTAAATTTAGTGATTTTACTAATGGTGTTACCCTAGTCAAATGTGAATATTCGTTTGTTATGAATCTCACTGCTCTATTTTGTGTTTGTTCCAGTTTCTTAATGTTTTCTTGAGTTGAGGGGTCCCACACGGTGGATGCATATTCTATTATTGGCCTAACCAAGGTTAAATAACATTTTAGTTTTATGTTCTTATTTGATTTATAGAAATTTCTTTTAATAAACCCTAATGCTTTGTTGGATTTTTTTATAGTTTCATCAATATGTGGATTCCATGACAGTTTTTCATTTATTATAACACCTAGGTATTTTGAGTTTTTAGTCTGTCTATAAGCATGAAAGTAGCACTATATAAATGCAATAACTTAGATGACTAAGTGTCATCAAAATGTGTTATAAATAATGGAATCTAGAGTAGCAGAGAATCTAGATAGAATAAATAGATCTAATCTAGAATTCTCAACAGGTCTGGGAAAACAAACATTCTTGACCTGTATGGTGACATGTATGCACTACGCAAAACAGCAGGGTTTCTGTCCAGGGCTTTTACAAGAGAGGATTTGAGTTTCTCAAGCCCTCACTCAAATTGAGTTTGGAGTTTAATAAATTTCTAATACAGATGACCTCTTCTAGTCTAGTACAGGCTAGGATGATAATTTTTGCCTAAATAGCTGAATCCTCTATAGATATATATACTATCAGCTAACTATCTCTCTATATAAATCAAGATTTTCTAGATCTATCTATAAAATTCTCTATATATAGTAGGTCTAGATCTACGCATTTCATTCAATAATGTATCAAGCTCACTCCAAACATTTTCCCATTAAACCATTTATTCTCTATAAAAAAAAACAAATAATATAAGATCATTAAAACTGATATCTAAAACTGGTGGTTGTTTGGAATAAATTTTGGTGGGAAAATCGTAATTTAATACTAATAATACAAACACCCTATTAATTTTTTTTGCATGGAATCAAACAACTTGGCTTATGAATCAAATAAATCAGCTCCAAAAACAGAATATAAATATATGTTGGCGGGCTCATCAGCATAGAAGACTGCCATAGACTTAGCCAACCAAAAAAATGTAGTCTTAACCCTATGATTACTATGAAGTATGAACAGGCAAAGTCATCCTAGTAACAGGAAAAAATAAACACCCTGACTTACACATTTGAAATTCTTTTTTCTTAAATTCTTACATAAAAAGACAGCTAATGGAAGGAAATTCACTATTCCGTCAGAATCATTGGAAAATGGACATGCACATTTTCACATTATTTTATATAGCATGCTATTCTTAGTTTCATATTATTAAATATAGATCTTAAATATCAAAATAGAGATCATAGTCATAGAATGATAGAATAGATGTTAAAGTGAAACTCTGATAGTTTTTCAAATTTTAGTTATTGACTTATTTAAATTCTGCGTAAAAAAGTTGTAATAGTAAACATTATTTCATTTTTGTATTTAAATGCTCAGAAAATTTTAGATTTAATAAATTAGACAGAAAATTCTTCACGTCCCAAAAAAAAAAAAAAGGGGTTCTGCAAGATGTTTTTAGTGACGTCACAAGGGTGCTGGCTAAATTTAGATCTAGACCTATATAACCGATAAACTCTCTAGATCTAGACCTATCGGATGGCATTTATTGTTACGCTTCACAGCTAGATGTAGTCTCCACCTTGATTTATAATCGGTCTTTGTTTATAAATAATATTCTAGATCTAAACCTCTATTTCTACTTGAAGAAAGTAAAATACTGTTCTTCGGCTTGTTGCAGTAGTTCCAATCACAAAGATAAAATCAGCAAGTATGCTGACACAGAAATTAGTGTCTCTTTTCATTTGTTTCCAAGAGATGAAGTTTTAAAGGGAAAATGGGAAAAATTTATTCGACTGAAAAGCAAATATTTTACAAAGGCATAAGGCATTAGCTAATTCCTATTTATGATCAAACCATTTTGAGAGAAGCTGTTTCAGCAACTTCATTGCTGTAGAAATGGGATTTGAAAAAAAAATGAAGCTAATACCAGGTGCAGTACCAACAATACATTGGATTTCCAGGCCAAAGAATTCAATTATAGGATTTGAGTGCACCCTCATGACGTCACACAGATATTCTGTGAAAATCTGACAGTTTTGGATGCAAAGAAAAATTATGTCACAAAAACATCAATTACTAATTTATTCTTGCAAATAAAAAAAAAAGAATAATATATTCATTATCTATAAATCAAAACACATATTATATCAAAAATTGTCAAAACCATCAGTTTCCCTTTAATGACTAATGACCACAAAAAAGAGCAAGTTGTTCGGATTCATTTTCATGTAGATCTAATGAATAATTTCCAGAATGTGAATTACTCTTGAAGTTTCAAATTCATTGAAATTAATCATTAATGAAATTACACAATTTTTAGTTTCCTTAGCCTTAACTTAAGCGTTACAAGTTACTTTAATATTAAATATAGATCTAGAATAATCTAGATCTATAAATAACAAGGTTACAAAAGATAGTTTGTGTGGAAACAAACTCAAAATCGGCCCCCGAAGTGTATGTACACCCAGGCAGGCTTCAATATTTTCAGAAAGAACATCCGAATGAAATTATATCAAAGACAAATGAGAGATAAGAATGGAGAAAGAAGGTTAACAGATCTTGTGTGGTGCCCCAACGGTCCAGCAGATCAAAAGATAGGTGAAAGTGAATGTAAAGTTAGATGTGAACCTGGCCTAACTAGTTCCCCTTTCAGACCTTGTGGTCTATATTGCAGATGATGTAAAGTTCATCTGTTTTTGTGGCCTACGGTTAACAAGAGTGTCATGTAGCCAGCACAACGACCAACCGCCTTTACTTTTCCCCAACAGGTACCCATTAGAGCTTAGTGGACTCAGAGGGGCCCAAAGTTGAAAATACCAGTCTTCACCAGGATTCGAACCCAGGACCCCCGGTTCGGAAGCCAAGTGCTTTAACGCTCAGCCACCACGCCTCCCCTCACCTAACTGATGTCTTATAATTGATCTAATTGTATTGAAAAAGCTCAATCTCTTAATAGAATCCTCAAAAAAAAAAAAAAAAAAATTTACGCAAAAAAAAAAAAAAGGGTCAGGAAAATGTTTACAAGATTACTATTCGTTTTAAATTAGGTCTAAGTTATAATGCATACTAATTAGCTTTTTCTCTTTAAAAAACTGCTTGCATTTTTATAAATGATTTTAAAAATTAGATTTTTGCGCTTTCAGAAAAAAAAAAGTAGCCGTTGCATCAGAACTTTGAATGGTATGTCGGATTTTCAATATCTTTTCTAGTTTATGAGATCTAAACGGGACGGACGGACAGACATTTCACACAAAACTAATAGCGTCTTAGCCGTCTTTTCCCCTTTCGGGAGCCGCTAAAAATTATAATTAATTAATTACTTACTCAACTCAGCCAGCAGATGCAGACTCAACTGGCGTTACTCTTCTTATCTTATCTTATATAATACAGACGTTACTTCAAAAAAGATGATTACGTCCTACGCGTCCTGCATTTAGTCATGCATATTAACCAATGACTTAAATTCTGCCAAGTCACTGGTTTTCCTGGCTAGCCCAGGCAACCCATTCCATGCTCTAATAGCACTAGGGAAGAAGGAGTATTTGTACAAATTTGTCCTAACATATGGAACGAGATATGGGCCTTTATCTTTGTGTCTTTCTGAGTATTTTATTACATTTTGTATTTGTATTTGAAGATTATGGTTCAGTGTTTTAGTATAATTGCTACTTTACTTTTGAGTCTTCTGTCCTGAAGGCTTTCTAAATTTAGTGATTTTACTATAGGTGTTACTCTAGTCAAATGTGAATATTCATTTGTTATGAATCTCACTGCTCTATTTGGTGTCTGTTCCAGTTTCTTAATGTTTTCTTGAGTTGGGGGGTCCCAAATGGAGGATGCATATTCTACTATTGGCCTAACCAAGGTTAAATAACATTTTAGTTTTATGTTCTTATTTGATTTATAGAAATTTTTTTTAATAAACCCTAATGCTTTGTTTGATTTTTTTATAGTTTCATCAATATGTGGATTCCATGACAGTTTTTCATTTATTATAACACCTAGGTATTTTGCGTTTTTAGTCTGTGTTACTGGTTTGCCATGAATAAGATAAGTGGAATTAATTTGTTTTAGTTTTTTTGTTACTCTTAACAACTGACATTTTTCTGGGTGGAAAGACATGCTCCAATTTGATTCCCATTTCTGTAATTCATCTAATTCTCTTTGTAAAATATCTGTGTCTTGTGTTGTTTTTATTGTTCTATATATTATGCAATCGTCTGCAAATAATCTGACTTTTGTTCCTGAAGTAATGCAATTTGGTAAATCATTTATGTAAATTAAAAATAGTAGTGGACCCAATACTGTTCCTTGAGGTACACCTGAGTTTACTGTTATCGGTGTTGATTTAGAGCCATTTATTATTACAGTTTGTTCTCTCCCTATCAGAAAATCTTTAATCCACTGATGCAGTGGACCATTAATGCCAAAATATTTTAATTTTTGAAGCAAATTATGGTGGTGAACTTTGTCAAAAGCCTTAGAAAAATCTAGTAAGATAGCATCTATTTGTTCACTATTATCTAAACCTTTAGAAAAATCATCAATTTGTCCTATTAGTTGTGTTTCACATGATCTATATTTCCTAAAGCCATGTTGGTATGGTGTGAGGACATTTTGTTTGCCTAAGTGGTTTATGATGTTGCTACATATTATGTGTTCTAGGATTTTACATGTGATGCTGGTAAATGATACTGGTCTGTAGTTTCCTGGGTCAGATTTTTCTCCTTTTTTAAATAGGGGGAAGACATTAGCTTCTTTCCAGTCCTTTGGTACTCTGCCCTGGTTAAGTGAAGCCTGAAAGAGTATTTTTAACACTGGGGCTAGCTCATTGCTTAGTTCTTTGAGTAATCTAGCTGGAAAACCATCAGGTCCAGACGCTTTATTTGGTTTGGTGTTGGCTAATAGTTTTTGAATTCCATTTTCTTGTACTACTATATCTTCTATGTTGTCTACTTGGTTCAAATTCAGTAATATGTCTTTGTCTCCTGGGGCTGAGAATGCTGATGCAAAGTATTCGTTTAGGATGTTTGCTTTAGTTTCATTATCATTATGTATTATGTTATGTTCATCTTTTAATGGCGCTATGCCTGTTGTTTCCATTTTCTTAGACTTAATGTATGACCATAGGTTTTTGTTATCTTTAGATATTACATTGTTTATGTATTCACTCTGCAGCTGTCTGCTTACTTTTTGGGTTAGGTGTTTAATTTTTATATACTTTTTGTAAACTCTTTCTGCCTTAGTTTCTTTAAATTTTCTATATAGGTTTTCCTTCTGTTTACAAAGCTTCTTTAGTCTATTATTAAACCAGAATTTATTTATTTTGTTTGATGTGTATTTATGATTTTCTATAATGCTTTTAAGATGGTTTTTAATGAACTTCCAGAGGTCATCGACTGGTTGGTTAATGTCTTTTTCTAATTAGAATGTTTGTTGAAAGTTTAATGCAGCTTGGTGTAGTTGTGTTAGGTTACATTTATTCCTGAGTAAGATTTTTCTTTTGGGTTTTGAATTGGCTACTGCTTTTAGCTGACTGTGTATTTTTATGAACTCATGGTCTGATAGACCAGGGATAATATCATAATCAACTACTAATCCAGGTCTGTTGGTTAAGAAGAGATCTAATGTGTTGTTTAATCTAGATGGCTTTTTAATGATTTAATCTAAACTTAGGTTGTGTAAAGTTTCTATGAAAAGCTCATTTATGTCCTTAAGGTTTTGGTGTTTATCTATGGTTAGTGTTTTCCAATTTATATCAGGTAGGTTGAAATCACCCATAATCCAAAAAACTGCATTTTTATTTGTCTCTTTAAGTGTAGTAATCTGATTACATAGTTCCTGCATGTATTCTAAACTAGAATTTGGTGGTCTGTAAATGCTGCCTATTATTAGGGATGTTGAGGTGGTATTAATTTTACAAAATGTTGATTCTATATTTTTTGAGTTAGGTAAGGTAATTTCTTCAGCTATAAGAGTGTTTTTTATTGCTAGAAGGACTCCTCCATGATTATCAGCCCTATCTTTTCTAAAAATTTCATAATTACTATTGAAAATTTCTGCATTATAAATTTCAGGATGTAGCCAAGTTTCTGTTCCTGCAATTATGTCTGGTTTCTCACATTCTAATAAAATTTCTAAGTCTGCTGTTTTGTTCCTAATGCTTTGAGTTTGGTTTGGGATGGTGTTTAGGATATTGTATGGGTTAGAAGTGTCTGCATCAAAGGAATCAAACAGTCCTGATGTAAACTGAGGTAACCCACACGGTACACAGTGCCATGATGCATCTTTGTTGCCTAAGGCATAATACACAGGTGTATTCATATGGAGACATGATGCATGGTACCATTCATCGCAGGTGTCACATTGAATGGCTTTCTGTTTCATGGTGCATACTTTTTTGCAGATGTTGCATCTATCTTTAGATCTAGGCCCTGGATTTGACTCTACATCTCCTGCTATTAATATTAAAAGTGATAGGTATTTATTTCTACTGTGTCTGATTGAGAACTTCCATTTGTGATGGGTAATCTTCTTTAATGTTATGGATGTGTATGTTAGGTTATTTTTGAAGTTGCATTGATCTAAAGTGTGATGATTGATTATGACTGTTTTTTCCTTTTTAAGTTTAGTGTTGACTGAGGTAGATCTAGTTCTGTGTTCAGCTAGTGTGTATTTAGTAATTATTAGGATAAATAGCCAGAGCAATTTCATGATGACTGTTGTTGATTTTAGTTTTTAAAGGTCTAGTCTAAATCTAGTTTAAGTTTTACAATGCCTAAGTTAAGTCTAAGTCTAAAGTGAAAGCTAATTTACAATGACAATTAAATCAAATCAAATGGTTTATAAAATTCAAAATATGGACCTAGACTAGATCTAATTCTAGATCAATATATTTATGTGTATAACTAACTATATAGAATATTACTATTAGTTATTATTAATAGTATTAGTACTAATACTACTATAAATTACTATAACTAGCTAGTATTAGTTACTAATTAGTAGATCATAGATGATTAGTAACACTAGACTGAGTAGATCTAAAATCTAAGGATTTACTGATTTACATCTAGATCTACACCTCTGGTAAAAATTAAGGTGCTAGATCTAGACACATATAGATCTTTGATCTAGGTCTATTTATCTAGATCTAGATCTTACTTTTGTTATTCAGATTTTCAGCACATTATTTTTTTCCCTCCGGAAGTTTACTGCTCAATTATTCTTGTTTGCGCATGTTCAGCTAATTTTCGCATACAAATGAAAAAAAAAAGTTAATTTTCTTAAACTTCCACCCATAAGAACATGTAGCTAGAAAATCAGCAGCGATTGTTTGTATTGACTGTCTAGATCTAGATATCTAGATCTAGAGAGATCTATACTAGAGTCTAGTCTGTATCTACTACACATAGAAGTAGGGCCTACAATGAACATATTTGAACATCGACTCTGTATATTTGCTTTTTACTCAAGATTGTCCATTTTACTTCTTCAGGTTAATAAGGCGTTGTCCGTAGTCGTAGAAACTAACAAACTAGGATTCAATATACTAGACAAGTAGATCTAGTAGTAATAGTAATACTAAGAATCTGAATACTAACTATTAGTTTTAGAGTATTACAAGTTTTAGTATCACTTGTCACTATCATAGAGTCTATACAATGTATAATACATGATTAAATGATTAGATCAAGATCTATGATTATTCTATGTGTTTGTGTGGGAGGTCAATATTATAAGCAGGCCATTCTAATTCAACATTACAAACTATAATATAAATCATGGGCCAAAATTATGTTACACATTGTTAGAGATTTGAAGATAATTACATCCTAGCCCAAACCTCCTGCATGGTGATGGGAGTGGGCAGGGTTGAAATTCATGACCATTGATACCACTGAACAACAGATTTATTTTCTAAGGCGTAAGGGGAGGCAGGGGAAAGTGATACAGGTAATCAGATTCACTGAAATAAAGTATATGGTTGGGAGGGGTAGAGTTATAAAGTGGGGCATGCCAATTTATAAATGTAACAGATTATAAATTCAAGTTTTGAAGAGGGGTGGGGTAGAGAGAAAAGTGATATCAAATTGACAGATGCGTTTCGGAAGACATTTTAAAGTGGGTCCTTCCAATTAAACGTTATCATATGGCCAAAAAGGGGGGGGGTGTTTAAATGCTGGCAGTTCTATTGAAAGTATAAAAAAATAAGGGGCAGGGGATATAGCCAAAGTATTATTTGAGCATTACAATTTGCGGGATGTAAAAGGTGAAAAGTGGCCCAGTCCAAAAAATAGCCGATCTAATATTTTGAAATATCTGAAAAGCAGAAGAATAGTCCAGACTCCAGTCTCTACAATCTGCTATCTAGATCTATATAGATCTGGAAGATTAAAGACCTCCTATCTCTTTTTCTTTTTGACTGTCCCAGACTTTATGAATTTCCATTTTGATTTGACAGAAGTTATGTAAGCCACTTGCTCTTTTTGTAAACATTTATTATTACTCCTCTCTATATATGTGCTACTCACATCTGCAAGAAGACCTGACCCTCTGACATTTGTTGGAGTTTAATGGTGATTTTGATTAATATATATATTTTTACTTTAAAATGTTATTGATGTTGCTTCTGTTTTTCATTTCAGTTTGTTTCAAATTTTCTTGTTCCTGACCATGATGCTAAAGTTTTCAACCCACCTCCAGAGCTGGATGATAACTCCTGGCTAGACCAACTTGTTCTCTACTTTGTTGGAGGTCTAAGAAGATGGGATGCTGTTTATTTTACACACATTATGCAATATGGATACACATATGAAAATTGTGTGGCATTTTTCCCTCTTTATCCTTTACTCGTGTCTAATTTTTCCAAAGCATTTTCCTTTGGGCTACTGAACTTCAGCACTTGTCTCCTGCTTGTGGGAGTTGTTGTAAACATTCTATTATTTGTTGCCACATCACTGGTGTTATATATTTTAGGTAAATCAGTGCTGAGCACAGACAAAGAAGCATTTTATGCCAGTTTGCTATTTTGTATTAATCCAGCAAGTATTTTTATGACTGCTCTTTATTCAGAAGTATTGTTTTCATTTTTGTTATTTTCTGGTCTGCTGGCCCTGAATCATAATAAGAAAATACTTTCTGCATTCTTAATAGGACTAAGTATTTTTACAAGGTCAAATGGATTAATTGCGATTGGATTCATTGCCCACTTGATCATTAAATCATCAATTCATAAATTTCTAAAGCTCAAAGCAACATCTGTAAAATGCTCTAGTATTTTCAGTTTGGTTTTTAAAACTGTGATAGAAGTATTATTTTATTCTTTTATTTGTGTCATTCCATTTTTTATATTTCAATACTACATTTATGTCTTGTATTGTAAATCCTCCCCAGATTGGCCAAAGCATGTCATAGACTATGGCCGGTCTAAAGGGTATAAATTAGCAGGTGATGAGCCTTCATTGTGGTGTAATGAAACAATCCCACTCTCCTATTCCTATATACAGAAGCATCATTGGAATGTTGGGTTTCTTACATATTACACTTTGAAGCAGCTACCAAACTTTCTTCTCGCCCTTCCTGTTCTCCTACTCAGTTTTAGGTCCTGCTCTTTCTATATTACAAATAACGTTATGTCATTTTGTTTTCTTGGTCTTACTTGTTCCAATAACAACGGTAGCAGTGGATCATCACATGTGGACATTTTAGACAGCAGTCGTGAAGATGAAAAGCAGAGGAATAGATTACTGCTTGATAAAATAATTGAAAACTATGCTGGAGGCCAATGGGATGAAGTTAACAGCAACAAAAAACTGAAATGTGAAAAAGATAGTTGCAGGCAAACAGATCTGATTGTGTATGTTTATCATCTAGCGTTTCTCACCATTTTTGGCTGCTTCTTCATGCACATTCAGGTAATTAAAGGTCTTAATTTTACACTTTGTTCTTCCAAATGATCAATGCAAATGTTGAATCTAGCCATTACCTTATTTTTTTTTTACTTTTAAAGTATGAGACACTCCTAGTGCTTAAGTCTGAAACAAATGGTGGTTTAAATAGTTAGTTAAATATTTAAAACAAACTATAAATTTATAATATATATTTTTCTTTGCTAAAGCAAAAGTTTGTATAAATTAGGACTTTATAAATGTGAATCACAATTTTTAAAGGATTCTTCTATGAATTCTATCTTTAATATAATATGACATACAAAAAATATATTTATTCAGTGTATTTATTGAAACCTTCTCTTCTAACTTATTAACTTCTCATTAACTGTTGGACCAAGAAACAGATCATCATCATCCTTAACATCATCTGCCCTATAGATCACAAGGTCTGAAAGGGAAACTCTTTTTTAAAACTCTCTTCCAACTTATTCAAAGGACAGATTTTGTATCAATCTCTTTTCTGTTATTCAATAATATTTTAAATAAATTATCTTTACAAATCTACCATCTCTAAGCAGTCATAAAAAGCAATATGAAAGCCTTAATTTAACTTTAACCAGCAAACACTGTTGGTGGTGGCATTTATGACCTCAGAGCCAACCATCATTTGGAACTCTGTGTTACCACTTATAACAATACAGTTGTGACCAAGTAGCGTTATTTCAGTAATGTAATGGCAAAGGTGCACCGTGTGGCTCACCTAATCCCTTTCCTTGACTGTTTTAACAAATGCTAATTTTTAAATCTTACACGAATATTCTAATTTTAGGGTCATTTTCTTTCTTGTTTTATAGGTTCTCACACGAATGCTGTTTTCATCAAGTCCTCTATTATATTGGTACGTCGGTACTTTGTTCATCAACGGCAGTCGCAGGTTTAAGCCATCATCCCCTGCTGACAAGAAAACAAGAGAGGCAGAAAGTTTCAAGCAGGGCATAAATCTTCCTCAGTTCCTACAAAGTCTTCTTTCACTTTTCAAACTCACATTCATCTCAGAGGCATTTAAAAATTGGTACTGCTTAAATGGGGAGTTTCGTGCCATCTTCGTTTATTTTCTGACCTACTCTGTGCTTGGAACTGTTATGTTTTCCAATTTTCTTCCATGGACTTGAAGCTTTATGTTGTTGTTTTTTATAAATAGAAATAAATGAATTGATCTGACATGTCAATTTCTTAATTGATTATATTAATGATAATTTACATTTTAATGTATGAAATTAGAACAAACATTGCTGCATAGTTTAGTTTATTTGTTATTTAAAACAGTGGACTGTGCATCTGTTGTCCAATTTTTCGTACAGAGTTATAACTAGTCGGTTTAGTCTTGCTTTCTATTTGTTGTTTATTACATTCTTGAATTTTGAATTCTTTATTTATTTAAGTTATGACTTATGGACTTCAGGTTGTATACATAAAGTGGAACATAGTGACACATTTCTTAATATCAATTCAGCAGAAGAGCAGTAAAGTTATTTATCCACACTCCTGCTCAACTAACTCTATTTAATCATGTTTTTATGGAGAAATTAATACAGTTTGTGTGAACAAAAATCAATTTAACAATTAATTAATTATCCATCCATCCATCCATTCCAGTGGAACTACAGGCAGCCCATGAAGGGCTCTGGCCTGCTTCAACACATCCATCCATTCAGGTCTCTCCTGGGCCTTTCGTCTCCATGCCCTAACCTCAAGCTGTTGCAGATCTGCCTCCACATCACGAATCCATTGCATTCAGGGTCTGCCTTTTGGGTTTTGCATGAATTAATTATACATGCTGTTTATTAATATGTCGAAGCCCTTTTCTAATATGAAATTCAGCATGTGAAGCAAGTCTACAATGGGGACAAATATCTAAGAATTAGTAGTAAATAAAAAGGTGAAGAGGCGCTCTCTGTTTTAACATCTTCTCAAGGTCACAATTTTTTATTTTTTTTTTACTTTGTAAAATTTTGTATCTTGATATCTATAATCATATTGAGATTGAAACAAAGAAGACTGTATTATTTTATGTATGTATTTATTGAAGTATGAATGGAGCACATGAGATCAAAATAAATTTTTTGTTTTGTTTTTGTCTCCTCAGACTTTTTGTGTATTCAATGTGTAAGTATTTCTATTCTATACAAATAATTTTGTATTTGGATTTTGCTAATGTTTAAAATGTCTAAAATACGAGTCATTTGTAATAAAAAATAATTACATAAGGTGAATGGATTTTTCTAAGAAAAATGTTTTAATCAGGGACCCCCTCCCCCCACATGTCATCCATAAACAAAAATAGCTACCCCACCAATTAAAACTTTTAGATCTGTTGTTACTTTGAATGCCGACGTTATTCTACAACTACATGTTGGATTCTAATTGCAGCACTTACGAAAATCCCATCATAACAGTTTTTAGTTACTTTTTTTTTTAAAAGTTGCATACCGGTTACTTAAAATTGTAATTTCAGAGGTCTCCCATCAAATAAGAACATCTTTATATCTTCTATTTCTCAATATATGCTTCTCTTTGTCTCTCTCTCCCTCTCTCTCTCTTTATATCATTCTCTCTCCCTCTCTCTTTATATCTTTCTCCCTCCCTCCTTCTCTCCCTCTCTCTTTGTATCTTTCTCTCTCCCTCCCCCTTCTCTCTCTTTCTCTCTAGCCTATCTTCCATTTCTCAATATATATATATTTATTTATATATATAAATATATATATATATGTGTGTGTGTTTTGGGTGGGGTGCTTATGATAATTTTGAATTCTTTAAACTTATTTTAGCACTTGATATGTCATCAAAGTGATTACTTTTTTAAACACGGTACGGCAATCATAATGCAGCCATGCGATTTTTTAAAAATATTTATAAGCATATGGGCCTAATATTAATCATTCTTTTGGACCAATGTTTCACAAAGACTTCTATAGGAGAAAACACGACCCCTTAACTAAAAAAAACACAAAACAATTAAGAAACTAGAGCAGACACAGAATAGAGGTGAAATCCATAAAACAAACAACGAATATTCTTATTTGATTAGAGTAACACCTTTTAAAAAATCATTACATTTTGAGACCCTTCAGAATAGAAGACTTTAAAAGTTAAGTAGCAATTATACATAAAACATTGAACCATAATCTTTAATTAGAAAACAAAATCTAATAAAATACTCAGAAGGGCATGAAGATATAGGCCCATTCCTTGTCCATATGCTAGGACAAATTTGTACAAATGCTCCTTCTTCCTTAGTACCATTAGGGTATGGAATGTGTTGCCTGAAACAGCCAGGATAACCAATGACTTAGCACGACTCAAGTCATTGATTGACATGCATGACTAGAATGACCTAGGGACACGCGTAGGACGTATCATTTTTTTTAAAGTAGCGTATGTCTTTGATAAGATAACAAGAGGAAGGAAATGTGGGTAAGGAAGAAATCCTAGAAAGAATTCGCTGGTAGCGTTTTAACGGATGTCATGATGAAGAAGACATTTATGTTTAGATCTTAAGTTATATAGTTTAATTTTACGAATGATCTGGTTAATAAAATTAAAAAAAAAAATCACTACAATATGTATTTCTACAATTATTATTATGTGTGAAATTGTGTATCGGAAAATGCCGGTACGTACTTGAAATGGACTAGTCATTAAAAAAATACATAGATCTTGGATAAAAGACTCATTATTTAAAATACATTAAATTGTAAACACACTTGAGTCGGGTCTTTTCTTTTTTATAGCTGTATAGGGTTTTATCCTAACTCCCCGTATTTTTGTGCAGATTTTTTTCTCCTGTTACACTTAAATTCACAGCCTAATAATGTCAGTTGTGATAGGCCTTGCCCTTGTTGTTATTATTGGCTGTCTTACATTGACACTGACGACAGATTACACTGGATATATTCGCGTTTCTAGTACAGGTGTATTCGAGGTACTTAACTAACAAGTAACAAGACATACACATGTAAATAGAAATAAGTCCAAACCGTTATTCAAAATACAGATAATGTTTAATATTGAAAAGGCCACGGTCGAGTCTCTGTAATATCACGTTATCCCTTATGAAGTCCTAACACCAACTGACTATATTAACATAAAAAATCTATAACCCAACTAAGTCGTGACATCACTAAATGTGTTCAAAGTCTGTCAACTATGGTGCGTCGCTATACAAACTAATAATACTAAGTGTCTCACACAGTTTAATTTAAAAACAGAAATAAAAAATGCAAAAGATATATAAGGAAAATGGTACTTCCGTCCCTTTCTAGTTGTGATCCAAGAAACGAAACGCGTCTTATATAATACAGACGTTACTTCAAAAAAGAAGACGATAACGTCCTACGCGTCATGCATTCAGTCATGCATATTAACCAATGACTTAAATTCTGCCAAGTCACTGGTTTTCCTGGCTAGCTCAGGCAACCCATTCCATGCTCTAATAGCACTAGGGAAGAAGGAGCACTTGTACAAATTTGTCCTAGCATATGGAACGAGATATGGGCCTTTATCTTTGTGTCTTTCTGAGTATTTTATTACATTTTGTATTTGTATTTGAAGATTATGGTTCAGTGTTTTATGTATAATTGCTACTTTACTTTTGAGTCTTCTGTCCTGAAGGCTTTTTAAATTTAGTGATTTTATTAAAGGTGTTACTCTAGTCAAATGTGAATATTCGTTTATTATGAATATCACTACTCTATTTTGTGTCTGTTCCAGTTTCTTAATGTTTTCTTGAGTTGAGGGTTCCCAAACAGACGATGCATATTCTATTATTGGCTTAGTAAGGTTAAATAACATTTCAGTTTTATGTTCTTGTTTGATTTATAGAGATTTCTTTTAATAAACCGTAATGCTTTGTTTGATTTTTTGATAGTTTCATCAATATGGGGATTCCATGACAGTTATTCATTTATTATAACACCTAGGTATTTTGCGTATTTAGTCTGTGTTACTGGTTTACCATGAATAAGATAAGTGGAATTAATTTGTTTTAGTTTTTTTGTTACTCTTAACAAATGACATTTTTCTGAGTGGAAAGACATGCTCCAATTTAATTCCCATTTCTGTAATTCATCTAATTCTCTTTGTAAAATTTCTGTATCTTCTGTTGTTTTTATTGTTCTAAATATTATGCAATCGTCTGCAAATAATCTGACTTTTGTTCCTAAACTAATGCAATTTGGTAAATCATTTATGTAAATTAAAAATAGTAGTGTACCTAGGACTGTTCATTAGGTACACCTGAGTTTGCTGTTATTTGTGTTGATTTAGAGCCATTTATTATTACTGTTTGTTCTCTGTCTATCAGAAAATCTTTAATCCACTGATGCAATGGACCATCCATGCCAAAATGTTTAAATTTTTTAAGCAATTAATGGTGTTGAACTTTGTCAAAAGCCTTGGAAAATCTAGTAAGATAACATCTATTTGATCACTATCATCTAATGGCTAATAGTTTTTAAATTCTCTTTTCTTGTACTTCTATATCTCCTATGTTGTCTACTTGGTTCAAATTAAGTAATACGTCTTTGTCTCCTGGAGCTGAGAATGCTGATGCAAAGTATTTATTTAGGATGTTACTTTAGTTTCATTATCATTATGTGTTAAGTTATCTTCTCCTTTTAATGGCGCTATGCCATTTTCTTAGACTTAATGTATGATCATAGGTTTTTATTATTATCTTTAGATATTACATTGTTTATGTATTTACTCTGCAGCTGTCTGCTTACTTTTTTTGGGTTAGGTGATTAATTTTTATAAACTCTTTCTGCCTTAGTTTCTTTAAATTTTCTATATACGCTTTCTTCTGTTTACAAAGCTTTCTTGAAAAAAAGTGCTAATGTTTTTGTCTTTTATCAAAATTCATAACGATATGAAACATTTTTCTGTACTGGGAGCTCATTTTGTAATAGACAAATATACTGGTGCTGGAGTTAATAGTTTCAAACGTGAAGGAAACAATCCAAAACATCTGAAGAGTGTTGTTATATTTGCCGTTTTGGAGTCCATTTACTAGCACCGCGGACAAGATACAATTGATTGTGTAAGGCAGATATGCTAGAACCAGGACGGCCGCTAGAACAGCTACCGTCACACAGACTGTCTTTTCACGCCTTGAGAGCTCTTCAAACGTAGAGCTTCGGGAGCATGACAAAGTGCCGCGCCAGTTTGATTTTCGCCAAAGCTTGTAAACCAGAAGAACCGTTGAGCAGATTAAAATGAAAAACAATAAGGTAAAAGTGGATGTGTTTAAGTAACCGGATATTTCGTTGACTGAAAGGTAGTTGGCGCCAAATCCCAGACCGAGAACAGATTTGTTGGTTGGTGGACTTGTGTTGTACTGAAGGTACATCGAGCCAGTGTAGACGTGCATGTAATTGACCAGCACACAGAACACCAACAAGATCGCCAGTACCGACTGTGTCGAGGCAGTGGTTAAGATGGTTTTTACTTTTAGAGGTGAAATGATGCACAGGCATCTTTCTATAGTGATAAATACTGTGACACAGCATGTCATCTTGGAGAAAACGGCCCTTGGCCAGGCTGAAAATAATGTAACAACCAAACTAGACTTTTGTTTATTTAGAAAAACAACAAAAAATAAAGGATGGGGGGGGGGCATAGATCAATATTAAAATAGCGAAGAAGTTGAACGAATTTGTTCTAGCGTAAGTAATAAGAAAAAATTCAAATGACGCAATAATATTATCCATACAAATTAAATTGGGCAGAATCTGAATAGGGAAAAGCCATCCCTGGCTATGTACGCCTATGAAAATCTTTGATATCATGTTGAGCTAACAACGGGACAATTATTTTGTACTTATTTTGCAGTCGAAAAAACATTAAATCGACTTACTGGCATTTTAATTCTAACTTATAGATGTCTAATGATTAACATTTTTTAAATTAAACTTGTAATAGAACATAGTTTATTTGTAATGTCGTTTCGCATCCATATGTCCGACAAAACGTAAAAAAGAAAATGTCAAGAGGACAAGACGAATCAATCTGACCACTCCCATCACTATCATATGTTGGACTACTAGAAGTCCCAACCCGATTTTGAATTCGTGTACACGTTATTCTCCGACACTTTATCTCGGATCAAGCTGACATTTTGCACAATTATTTCTTTTAACTGACAACACACAAATCCATTTAAAAAAAAATAACTAATTAGTTAATTAACTATTGGAAATAAATTACTTTGTTTGGTATCTCAAACAAAGGAAAGAAATAGTACTTGGCTGAAGTGGTGGCATAAGCTGAATTAGCCCCCTTTGTAGGTCGTCGTCTGAGCCTTAGTGAACACAAACATGAAGAAGAAACAATAGATAACTAGACAATCTTCCATGTTCATACACTCTTCCCTAGCAGAGTGGTTACCGTGTTAACTTGAGAAGCCTGAGGAGGCTTTAGCCCACAAGTTCGAATTAATGTCGTTCACTTAAAAAAAAAATAATTTAAAAAACGATCACCAACATAGCGTATTGAGAACGCTAAAAGCATGAAATTGCGCTAAACAAAAACAACTGGTAAAAAAATATTTCAAATCGCACAGATTTATTATTGTTAATCTACATCTATTACAAATTTATTACATGACTGATCCAAACACATTAATATAAGCTTTGTTTTTATTAAAATTATTCGTTAGGGCTATGTAGGTCTTTACAAGATACAATTTTATTTGTAGATTTTTGTAACTAAATGTTACAACCAATTAGTGGTGAGATCCTTAGACGATTATAACGATCTGGTTAACCAAGAGTATAGATACCCAAACTGCTAGACTACTGGCTAGTGGCAAATTTAACTTTAAAATGTGTCTTTATATGTTCGTCTTTCCCATCTTTCTAATTCTATGAACGTTTAGTCCCTTTGTCTTATTTACTCTATTACATTTGGGGGGGGGTTAAAATTTGTTACCCGCGGTGATGTAGCCTATAGCCAAAGGTTCGAAGGTCAAGTCTGGTATGTTGTTCACTATTGGAAAGCAGAAGATGTTGTACAGAAGCCCAGCGATGAGGGTGAACAGGTCAGACGTGGAGAGTACGAGAAAACTCAGATTTGAGGTGTCCACAGTGCCAAGCCTGGAAAGAAAATTAACAATAGCAAGGGAGCTTTCAAAACCCTTCTAATATCAAGACAATATGCCTAATAATCAGTTGTAAGATTCAAGACCGGAATTTACGGTAGTGAAGACTGTCTGCTTGCATAGGGCCTAACTATTAGCATATTACAGTAGCGTAGCTAGGGATTTGGGGGCCCCAGGGAGGGTCTTAAGAGGCCCCTGCATTTTCGACATCATGACATGAGATAAGGGCGTAGTATTTAATGTAAGAACATTTCGGACACTCATTTCGGGGCTTTCCTCAAGTGGGGGCCGGGTGAGGATTTTCAAATTTGGACCCCCTTCCCAGGCTACGCCACTTGCTTATTAGTAGGCTTAATTAAGTACGTTTAATGAAAGAAGAAACACATGTTAGGAGTACTAACTTGATATAAATGATGATATTCATAATATTAGCAGAGACACCAAATACAGAGATGATAGATACTAGGATGTCATTGAAGATCAAGTAACACATTTGGATCACTTCATCGGAGATATCGATGCTCACATTCATCTTGTACACTGTGTTCTGTGCTGGACCAAGGAAGCAGTGCTACATCTTTCAAAAGTAACACTTTGTGGATATGGGGTGAATAAAGGATATAAAGAGAATAAGATTTTAAAAAGATTGAAGGTCCGAGTTCTGGTTTGGATAGTGAATGTCCTAACGGCTTCTTGGCGTCATCTGTGAATAGTAAAAGCGAATAGTCATTATGTTGGTTACAGTGCGCACAGGATTTAATTTTTCACTAGATTCGCATCCATCACTTGTATTCTCTGCCCTATCTCATTAATCACTTGTATTCTCTGCCCTATGATTGTCACTCATCACTCGTATTCTCTGCCCTATGATTGACATTCATCACTCGCATTCTCTGCCCTATAATTGTCATTCATCACTCGCATTTTCTGCCCTATAATTGTCATTCATCACTCGTATTCTCTGCCCTATGATTGTCATTCATCATTCGTATTCTCTGCCCTATGATTGTCACTCATCACTTGTATCCTCTGCACTATGATTGTCATTCATCACTCGTATTCTCTGCCCTATGATTGTCATTCATCACTCGTATTCTCTGCCCTATGATTGTCACTCATCACTTGTATTCTCTGCCCTATGATTGTCATTCATCACTCGTATTCTCTGCCCTATGATTGTCACTCATCACTCGCATTCTCTGCTCTATCATTGTCATTCATCACTCGTATTCTCTGCTCTATCATTATCATTCATCACTCGTATTCTCTGCCCTATGATTGTCACTCATCACTTGTATTCTCTGCCCTATGATTGTCATTCATCACTCGTATTCTCTGCCCTATGATTGTCACTCATCACTCGCATTCTCTGCTCTATCATTGTCATTCATCACTCGTATTCTCTGCTCTATCATTATCATTCATCACTCGTATTCTCTGCCCTATGATTGTCATTCATCACTCGTATTCTTTGCCATATGATTGTCACTCATCATTCGTATTCTCTGCCCTATCTCATTCATCACTTGTATTTTCTGCCTTATGATTGTCATTCATCACTCGCATTCTCTGCCCTATGATTGTCACTCATCACTCGTATTCTCTGCCCTATGAATGTCACTCATCATTCGTATTCTCTGCCCTATGATTGTCACTCATCACTCGTATTGTCTGCCCTATGAGTCTCATTCATCACTCGTATTCTCTGACCTATGATTCTGTATTTTCTGCCTCACTAAATGAGATACCGAATCTAAAAGACTCAAAAATAAATGGTACCCCGACAAAATAGCGCGGAAAAAATAGCGCGGACAAAATAGCTCCGACAAATTAGCGCCAAAAAACAGCGCCGACAAAATAGCGGTAACAAAATAGCGCAGAAAAAATATATTTCAGTCATTTTGAAAGAACTACTTTAGCTATCGTAAAATATGAATAGAGCCAATATTTTGTTTTTGTTTTAATGTTATCATTATTTTTCAGTCATTTGCAGTAAACACTTTAGATATCTTAAAACATTAATATGCAAGCAGTAAGCAAAAATTATAATAAGCTAAAATGAATAATTTCAAAATATATCATTTATTTACATTCCAAACGTGTACTTTGATAACAGGCAAAGATACTTGTCAGATTTATATATATACACACATGCTTTCAAAAAGTTTAATTCTTATCTTATCTTATCTTATATAATACAGACGTTACTTCAAAAAAGAAGATGATTACGTCCACGTAGAAATTCCATACTGACTTGTTTCGTACATTGGCAATATAACTGCAAGACTTCGTTCTCCAGCACTGTACCTCAGAATCTTGTTCTCAGTGTTGTCCTGTTCTGTGAGGAAGTGAGACATTAACTTGTAGACATTAGGGTGATGACCGTCAATAGACAGCTGAAATGCATGGTGCCATCCCTCCACTGAATTGTTGTTCGTGGTAGATTGTCCTGCACACGATCTCTAACATTCCATAATGCTACTGAAAATCTTAGAATCACTCTGCGGTTTCGTCTCTGGTGACCAATATAGTTGTACTCCTAATAGTCATTCCAATTTCCTGAGTTCGCCCTGGTTTGATCAAAGAGAGATGCCGCAGATAATCAAGATTCTAATTATACCATGACACAAATGTGTAGCACACACATCATCATATCTAACCCTTGAACGGGGTCAACACATTTAAAAATCATTATTATATTTTTAGGAGAATGAGATAAAATTGTATGTACCTTCTTTCTCTGCACATATGGAATACATCTAGACATGATCTAGATCTATTCAACTTCCAGAAGATAGAGACCTCAACAAATATGGCCTACTTCTAGATCTATTCAACTTCCAGAAGATAGAGACCTCAACAAATATGGCCTACTTCTAGATCTATTCAACTTCCAGAAGATAGAGACCTCAACAAATATGGCCTACTTCTAGATCTATTCAACTTCCAGAAGATAGAGACCTCAACAAATATGGCCTACTTCTAGATCTATTCAACTTCCAGAAGATAGAGACCTTAACAAATATGGCCTACTTCTAGATCTATTCAACTTCCAGAAGATAGAGACCTCAACAAATATGGCCTACTTCTAGATCTATTCAACTTCCAGAAGATAGAGACCTCAACAAATATGGCCTACTTCTAGATCTATTCAACTTCCAGAAGATAGAGACCTCAACCAAAATGCTGCCCAGGATGTTCACTTACATAAATCCGCTACTTGTATACACATCCTAGAGAAGTCCGCGCTATTTGGTCTTACGCTATTTTGTCGGGAAATTTCGCGCTATTTTGTCGGGTCACCAAAATAAATATTAACTAATTGATGTAATGTAGGCTACTTAAAACTACTGTTTTTAAATCAGTCTTTAACAACCGTTAGTCGGCCCAGTCCACTTGCAAGTCTATAAACGGTTACTATTCAGTTTGAAGCATCATGAATAGTTTTAACTAAATTTTAGCGCTTGTGTGAATACTTAGTTTTTTGAAGTAATTCTAATTAAGTATTTTCATGCACAAGTCCAAAATATTCTTTAGAGAGCTGCAGTATTATGATGCACGAAAAGAAGAATGGCTTATATATCATACAAATTTATATTATATTCGCTACAAGTTTCAATAGACGATGCACTCTCTTCTATTATAATACGAATGCACTTAATATCACAAAGACAGATAGGGCAATATCTTTTTGCTTTGATCAGCCATTGTAATTATTCTAAACATTCTTAGTACTTTCATTGTAATAGTGTTCAATTAAATCCTCTATGTCTGGAATGAAGTATATTCATTATGCCTCTCAACTTACCTGGATAACTAATGTAATATTTAAAATTGTTAAATAATTGTGTCATCCGGCATCGATTCATATAAATTAATATTACGAATAGACACAAAAATCTTTTACTTAAAACTGTAAAGCTTACCCAGTGAGGTTATTGAGAGGTCTATATAATTATTTTAAACTTGTAGTACACTTGTAATTAGAATGAACACCGTCACATTTTCTTTGATGGTCGATGGTGCTACCAACGGAAGCATAGCATTATTTACAAAATGGGGCTACTGAAAAGGATTCAATCGATCTAGATCTAATTGTTGTTTTTTTTAAAACTATGACTACAAGCATGGACAACGCAATACTGGAACAAACAAAAAAAGTTTAAACCAATAAAAATTAAAAAGTTAAAGTTTTTAAAGCTGTTCTGTTTGTGAGCTTTATTTTATTAACTATTTTGAGGTTTAATTTGACATTGTTTAATCTGCAATAGCCTGAGCCCAAAAATAATGATCGCTATTACATTGTAATTAAACTTAGATTCAATGGTAGGTCTACTTGATGGTTGACAGCGTGATTTCTGTTCAACTTAAGAACAAAAAGTAAACTAACACCCGCAGCCTTTAGTTAGACTCAATTATCTACCTACGAATCATAGAAAGATGGTGGGGAAAACTGGGATTAGCGCTGTGATCACCTTTCATTTAAACCTTTTCCAATTGACATAAAAACGTGGTTTATACATTTTTTATGTTTTATATGATTCGAATGTTCCTAACGAATTGAATTTTATTACATACTAAGCAAAACCTCCCGCAGGACGGCGGGGGGTGGTGGCAGGCAGGGTTTGAACTCTGGACCACCGAGACGACAGTTCAAAGCGCAGATCACACGACCAGGCATTGTCATTGTTCTCTTGTTTCAAAACCTTATTAGGGAACATATTATTAAAAATACAATGATGAGTTCATAATCAAATTTCTGTCAGTGGCGTAGCTAGGGTGGGAGAGAATTTTAAAATTCCTCCTGGCCCACACGTGAGGAGGGCCCCAAAATGAGTGTTTTATACATTAAATATTACGCAAAATGCACGGGCCCCCAAAGAGGTGAAGCCCCCCGGGGAGAAACATGTAAAATACAACAAAAAAAATACAACAACAAAACAAAGCTTATGGTAAGTGTAATTGTATTAATAGTTTTAAACCAATCAAGGCTTATCCCCCCTTATCTAGTATTATCTCTTTATAAAACGAAATTAATAAAATTTCAAAAAAATAATTGGTCAGTTTTTCGATTGGTATATGTATTGTTAGGGCCAATGAATAATTGTACAGTTGTAACTTAATACGGAAATGAGAAGTGGGAGAAATAAACTTGTACAAAAAATCCAGACAGACAGACTAAGTTGATAGAAGCTTTAAATATATTCATTCCTTAAGACAAACAAAAAGATGATAGAATTAAGAGTCTGAGCTCAGTGATGTGAACTGATGGTTGGTCACTGGTGAAAGGCCAATCTTTCATTCCTGGTATACGTTTACTGTTTTGCATATTGTACTGAGGCCCAGGTTGTTCCAATAAATAAACACTGCTTATTCAATCTTGTTTTGAAATCGTTTTAAATTATATACATACTAAATGTAGTTTCTCTTTTTTTTTTAAACAATCCAGCAACAGAAAACCCATTTTAAGAATATTAGTATTTTTATAAACATTATTTTGGAAAATAACAAACCTGTTTGCATGGATGTTAAATAACAGAAAGAAAAAGGACCTGCCTAGTCTGCCCTGATTTTTAAAAAAAATATTAATTGCATTTTTTTAATGGTGTTTTTTTAATGAAAAAAAATTGGCTTAATGAAATATTTTTATAAACAAAAACGGTTCACTTTCATATTAAAATGTAACCATTGCAAGCTGCAAAATTAATTTTAATTTTTTTTTTTAGATCTAAGCGAGACAGACGGACGGACAGACAACACTAGATTAATAACGACTTTTTCCCTTTCGGGGACGACAAAAAAAATATTGACATATCTAGTGATTTGGTATGTATATATTTTTTTATTACATCTATGTCCATATTTAAACAGCAGACACTTCACAAGCAGCATTTGTTCTTCTTTGAGTAAAAACATTTGTGGTAGCCTCTCGTGGAGAGTAAATGGGTTGACAAAAATAAGTGCTAAACAACAACAACAGGATTTCATGTCGTGATCCTCTCTCTAGCCCAGTGTTTCCCAAACACCTGAATAGGTGTTCCACGAACTACTGGAATAATAACTAGTAGGCCACCACGTGAATTGATCTCTCTAAAATATAGACAAAGTGTTCCGCTAAATACTCAGAATGTGCGAAGTGTTCCGTTTAGGAAAAGGTTTGGGAAACACTGCTCTAGCCTTCTCTGACGTAGCTAATACTCAGGCCGGAAGTGCGGTGCGCAGGTCGGAGCAGCTCTAGCGTCTTTTTGACTCGATATCGTATTTCCGGAAACAGTAGGAATGTCATAGGCAGCAGCAAAACTTTGAACCCTTCCAGAATGTTCACAGCAGCTTTCAACGCAACTCTGGGTAGACAAAAAATATATTAATAGCGGAATAAAATTAGAATAAAACAAGATTACAAAGAGAATTTGTGTTGCCACACAAACTCAGAGACGGCCCATGTGGGAGACGGTTCCCTGTCGGAACCGCATATTCGCTGGTCGACTGAGGATGGCATCGAGCAGGATATGAAACCGAGACCGTAGAGATAATCAGTCCTGCGCGCTAACCGCACGACAAGGCATTGCTCTTAATCTAATGACAAACTGGTTACAAACTAATAGCCTACTATTGATAATATACCTACACATTACGGAATGACGACTACCGGATATGTACAATATGTCAGAAGAGCGATTTTAGATAATCTTTTGGTATTGAGCATTTTCATTTAGGCCTAAATGAAACTAGAATGAATGAGGATGTAAATCTACCTAAAATTAAACAACTAATTTAGCACTCTCAATATCTATATGTACTAGATCTAGATCTAGATATATATTTGGGATAATGTAGATGTAATTTAGATAAGATTTATATTTTAAAAAAACACTAGATAATCAATTAATAGACTAATTGCAATATGAAATATTAAAATAGTAGATTAGTTTTAGTATTTTATAACATTACAATATTGACATATTGACAATCTAGACTTTAGAAATAAAAATCTACACTTTAAGCCTAGAAATTAAAATTATAGATCTTGATCTAGTCTAAATCATGGCTGTCTGGTAGTGCGGTTTGCGCGCTGGACTGTCGTTTGGATTTATCGATGGTCCCAGGTTCAAACCCTTCCCGCTCCCATCCCCCGTCGTCCTACGGGAGGTTTGGACTACAACTCTGAAGGAACATCCGAAACATGTAAAACAACAAACATTCTAAACTAGACCAAGAAATTCTAAATCTAGATTCTATAATGATTTTAATTAGAACTTAAATCTAAATCTAGTTTTAAAAATATAGTTCTAGTGTAAGAAACAAAATCTAGATCTAGTGTAAAAAATCTAGCTCTAGTGTAAAAAAAATCTAGATCTAGTGTAAAAAATCTAGATTAGATCTAAATCTAGCTATTATGTCTTTTTAAAATGCGAGTAACATTACGAGGTTTAATAAATATTACTATACCGAGTTGTTTTAGCATTTCATTTAAAGAATTTATTCCATATGACGTCAAAGGAAAAAAATCCACTACTTCACACGGCCTAGTTAGACTAAAAATTCCAGATTAATCAAATGCCGTTAATTAAATTTGTGGGGTGGTCTGTTATGAAAATTAGATGTACCATAGCCTTATGGAGATTTTTTCAAACCATACTTTGGTGTTAGGAAGTTGTTTTCCTTAAAAATCGGAGCATAATATAAACGATAATTAAATTTCCTAACGTTTTAGATAGAAAGTTAAATGTAGTGTAAGAGAGAAGTGCGATTTTACATAAATAGAGTTAAACTATTTTTCATAAAAAATCCGGTACAACCAATTTTCGTAAATGAGAAAATTATTTGTTTTTTTTTTTATTAGAAGAGGGATTTCAAACATTTATTAGCGTTATTATATTTTTCATATAAAATTCGGATAATTTTTGGCGACGATTTGTAAGAAAATTAAGGTAATGTAGGTCAATTTCTTTTTCGAAACAAAATCCGGAACATTCTATATCGATTAAACAACTTTTATTATGTTTCGGCAAGAAATTTAACAGTAATATATATCTAAAAATTGATTTTCAATAATAGTTTTTAGTAAATTACTTTTTCATTCTAAAATCCTGAATAACCTATTGTCGATATTTTTGAAAAAAAAATTTTTTTTTGACATAAATTTGCTTTAAAGTAAAAATTCGGAACAATAGATATTGATAAATAAACTAAAGTGACGTAGTGTCAAAGAATATAAGTGTAATATTAGTAAATTATGCAATTTCAAACAATCATTTGACATAATTTATTTTTTATAAAACAATATCCGAAACAACTTTATAGTTAATGAAATATAAATCATTATAGATATTTTTATTTAGCATTTATATGCTATTTACATTAAAAAACCGGAACAATATATTAAAGATCATGTGTTTCTTGCAACTTTTAAGCATGGAAATAAAATCTAATATAAGTTAGAAGAGCAAACAAATATTCATTGGCATTGATTTGTTTTTCAAAAAAAAACATCCGGAACAATCTATTATAGATACTTAAAACTATTGCAATATTTCTGAATGAAAAATTAAAGGTTAAATCAGATTTACAATAGCCTCTAGTGTTATTAGTAAATTTAATCGTGACGGACAGACCGACACACAGACAAAACGCACAAAAATAATCTTCTTTTAAATAAAATAAATAAATAAAATCTGATTTTTTAAAAAAAGTTTAAGGAATTGGTTTAGCACCTGCTTATGTTGCGACGTTACGCTACTGCACGATAGTCGCTGCATAATACAAAGTCCATTTTAAAAAATGTGCGTGATATTTACACACAAAGTGCATTATTAGCCTTTATAAACAAACAAATGTTTTCTTTTAATTTTAGCAGCTAGTTGACCAGAAAAAACATCTTTAACTATTATTTCTATTTGTTGTTTCCTGTACATTTTATAAATATATTTGACGTAGTGATACTAAAAATACACAAAAATTGTTCATCTTTGTTGGCATATTGTAACATTGCCTCCCTTACATTTACCTAATTGTTTTAGAATTGGTGTATTTTTATGAAAAAATCGCTTGCATAATTAATTTTATAAATTAAACGGTTTGCTTTTAGAAAATCAAAAGTAGCCGTTGCACCTAAACTTTTCAAGCCGCATTTAATGATGAAATAATATTTTTCATATCTATTCTAGTTTTCGAGATCTGAGTGTGACAGACGGACAGACAGACAGACGGACATTTTGCACAAACCTAATAGCGGCTTTTTCCCCTTACGGAGGCCGCTAATAAAAAAAAAATGGATATAGTTCAATCTGTATTTATGTTTTTTTAAGGGAGCTAATCTACTCTTGCTTTCAGAATCTACGTTCTGCAAATAAAAGACTTAATATGATTGATGTATTAAAAAAAAAATATATCAACTTTGAATGTTTGTCAGCACTTACAGATTCGAGCGTGTTTTCTTGACACGGTAAAACGTAATAGGATCAGGGCCGGATTTAAATAAGTGGAAGCCGGGCCAGGATTTTTGTGTAGCCGACAAACTTTTTGGAAAGCCTAAATAAAATACTCTTATGAATTATTCTACTTATATATCACAGCATGCCATATTTGGTCCTTTGGGCACACCAGCTGCGCGTAGGTGTGTGTGTGTGTGGGGGGGGGAAACTGCTGTGTGGGCGACATCGTTCCGACCATAAACAATGCCCAGGCTTTCATCTCGCTTGTTCGAGATGAACCATAGTCGTTCTACGACTGAAGGAGGCCATATTTTAGAAGAAAAAATATTGTATCTCATTTTCCTTCTTTTCTATTTTTTTTTTTTATATTAAAAATGAGTATGCATATTACAGTAAAGGGGCAGTTACTCCGCCTGCCCTCCCTTTAAATCCGGCCATGAATAGAATACAAAAAAAAATATACTTTTAACAACCTCAAAAAAAAAAGTCTTTTTAATAATACAATACATCCATTATACAACATAAAATATGATAAAATAGAAAAAAAAAATTAAGCAAAAATATTTTAAACCGAGTATCGAGCCCGTGAATTTGACACCGCCAGATGTGTGAATGTAGGCTTACGTCGTTACCAATCCGGCCAACGGGCAAGGTATACTTTGGCCATTATTTATTGATATTATCATTATATGGACATCTAGATCTAACACTAGACCTACATTTCTGATTTAGAGCACTAATATTATTTGTTAAAAGTTTTACATGTTTCGGATGTTCCTTCAGAGTTAAAGATAGTTTACTTCCTAGTCCAAACCTCCAGCAGGAGGGCGAGGGATGGAAGCGGGCATGGTTTGAACCCGGGACCATCGATAAATGCAAACGACAGTCCATCGTGCAAACCACACGACCAGGCAACTATCCATCTGGTCTAGATCTACTTCTAGATCTAGACTCTAGATGTAAAAAAATATAAGTAAAGCTTAGATAATCTTTCAATAAACTTGAAGCAACTTAAAATTTACTCAGTTATCGCATAATATCAGTAAAACTCAGCTAAAACTATGACTGACTACGCCATGTTTTTTTTTTACAATTATTATTATTGAATAATTCCAAGGTTAGGCCTATCTATTTATCTATCTATCTATCTATCTATCTATCTATCTATCTATCTAACTATCTATCTATCTATCTATCTATCTATCTATCTATCTATCTATCTATCTATCTATCTATCTATCTATCTATCTATCTATCTATCTATCTATCTATCTATCTATCTATATATCTGCCTGTCTGTCTGTCTGTCTGTCAATCAGTCTGTCCGTCTGCCAAGTACACATTTCATCTACAGATAAAGTAGCTAATTTAATGAGTTATTTCTTTCAATTCACCGTTCCCGTACAATTGCAGCATCCCTATATATATGTAATATATCCCTTGGCGGGATGAGAGCCATCAGTCAGATCCGAACAGAGGTCGACGAGTCTTCTTCTTAAAACTCAAATCTCCCACAAGGCATTTACCTTAGACCAAACCTAGTTGCATTCGAATAGGGTTATTTTTGTAAAAAGTCTTACGTTACACAGTCCTTGTAGTAGCTGGATCTGATTATGTTCAGGACCAACCCAAAGTCGCAGGCGTAGATGATAACAGTCATAGCTACGTAGGGCAGGACACCCTCAGCTTCGTTACTTCCGCCGATCAGCTGGCGCGCCATTTCCCCTACGCCGGTTCTCTCTCGAACATTCTTTTTCCAGTTCAGGAAGACGGTCGCTGCCAGACAAATTGCAATCAAGATGGCGGGCACGCCGATATTCAAAACGTAAAGAATTTTTCTCACGTCGAACATTCTCGTCCAACAGACGGTTTCGTTGTTGCTGGCCCTGGTGAACAGAATTTGTTCAGATTGAGTGAAGATAGTGGGCGGAACTATGAGGACCGAAAGAACCCAAGGCATAAGCAAAACACCAGAAGTTACGGCGATTGAAAGCCAACGACTTAACCTTGTGAGAAAGAGATCCGCGCCAAGGAGCGTGACCACAGCCAACGCGAGAATAAAAACGAGATTCCAATTGGAGATAAACTCATTAATATAGAATATCAAGTTCATGGCCATGATCTTGGGGCACGTCCAAGCCTCGTTTCTTGCTACAGTGTACATATACAGAGAGAATGGCAGATAGACCAGGCATTCGAATAGGTTTTGAATACAAACACTGGAGAGTAGTCTGTTACGCATGCGTAGACGTAGCTCCGCAGATGTCAAAATGGCTAGGGGCAGCCAGAGGTTCAGAACAGTGCCAAAGACGTCTGTGACAATATCCGACCACAACATAGCCGTACGGAAATTCCTGTAGAAAGAGCGATCGAAGCAAGGTGTCGGATAGGAGACATTTCCGTATAAAAGAGAGATGTTGTCGGTGCTGTTGATAAATCGAAGCAATCGTCTGTTGTCGTTCATATCTGTTTACACCTGAAACAGAGACGTGGCAGTTCATAAATGTAGTAGTACTTAATGGATGAACCGAGGATTTGTTGTATAGACCGATGTACCTGATGTATAGGACTGATACCTGATGTCTGATGTACAGATTAATATACCTGATGTTTTACCTTTACCTATCCCTTAGTCTGTTGCACCGTTGGGCCACCATGCAAGATTTGTCAACAGTCTTTCTCCATTCCTCCATTCCATTAACATACTTGATGTACAAATTCATAAACCTAATATACAGACTAATATAGTTGGTGTACAGACTGATTTATACCTTATATACTCATTGATATACCTGATGTACAGATTGATATACTTGATGTGCACATTAATATACGGAATGTACAGATTGGTATACTTGATGTACAGACTGATTTACATAATGTACAGACTGATTAACTTAATGCACATATTGATATACCGGATGTACATAATGATATACCGTTAGCTGTTTACATATTGATATACCTGATGTCCCGTCACCCCCCCCCCCCCGAAATGAAATCTCCCCCCCCCCCCCGAAGGTAGGTGATATTTTAATGTTAAACCATCACTTGCCTCATCGCAGCCAAGGTCGAGTTTTGAGTTTAAAACCCAATTTCACGGGGTTTTGAGGTTGAAACCCCCCTCTACAATAAAACAAAAAAATAAAGCAACCGACTGTCACCGAATTGCATGAGCGTAGCCAAGGTTTTTTTTAGTTTAAACTCGCCCCTTCCAGATTTTTTTTACTTTAGAAACCCCCTCTTGCAAAGAAAGCTGAACAAGCAGCATACTATGGCAACTTGAAGATGTTGCACGGTACCACAAAACGTCTTGCGTGAAAGTTCAAGAATCCAGAAAGACCTGCAAAAAAAACATGCTGGGCAACACAACTAATAGCAGATGAATAGAAGGGTGCACTATTTCCAAGAATTATTGAATAAACCAGCACACCCAAATCCCCCTTTATACAGAGCCAGCCATTTGTGATCTCCTAATAAAATGTGAAAAGCCTACTTGAGAAGAAATTCAGAGGGCTATCACAAAATGAAATATGGAAAGGCAGCAGGACCTGATGACATGCCAGCAGGAGCCTTGAAAGCAGACATGGAGTGTTCAGTAGAACTGCTCTACCAGCGTTTTGAAAGGATTTAGGAGAAGGAGGACATACAGCCAGAATGGAAAGATGGATACCAAATTGTAACCATATAAAGCTCCCCAAAAATGGTCATCTCAGCAACTGTAATAATTACAGAGGAATCACACTTCTTTTAGTCCCAGGAAAAAAACCCGTATCCTCTTAGAAAGAATTAAGAACCTAATAGACCCTAAGCTGAGGAATGAGCAGGCCTGTTTTAGGGAAAATTGATCGTGTACAAACCAAATAGCAGCCCTAAGTATCATAGTATAACAATCGCTGGGAAGGATTTCCCCTCTTCTTGTTAGTTTTGTAGACTACGAGAAGGACTTTGACAGTGTGGACCGTGCCACTCTCTGGAATCTACTTCGAACTTAAGGCATCCCTGAAAAAAGGGTGAGTATAATCGGAAACTCATATGAGATGTAGAGTGGTTCAGTTTGAATGGCTGTCCCTGGGAAAAAATAGAATCCTTTCACTACTTGGGTAGCATCATAGATGAAACAGGTGAAACAGATACTGATGTCAAGGCAAGAATTGGAAAAGCAAGGGTCGCCTTCATACATCTTAATAAAATCTGGATGGCAGGAGAACTTTCCCTGAAAACAAAGATGCGTCTCTTTAACTCAAATGTTAAGGCAGTTTTGCTTCAGCCTATGTAGCGAAAACCTGGAGAACAACTAAAACTGCCATTAGGAAAGTGCAAACTTTCATTAACAGCTGCCTACGAAGAATCCTTCACATTCGTTGGCAAGACACGATCAGCAACAGTGACCAAATTCATGCAGAAGAAAAAATCAGAAAGAGATGATGGGGCTGGATCGGGCACACTTTGAGCAAATCTTCAACTAGCGTCACAAGGCAGGCATTGAAGTGAAATCCACAAGGCAAGAGACACAGAGGGCGTCCTAGAAGCATCTGGCGACGCGAACTAGAGGCAGATATATTAAAGTTTAGTTACACATGGAACAAGATGAAAAGGATGGCCCAGGGGACTATGGAGATCTAGTGTTGGCGGGTGACCAGCTTAGAAAATTTTATAATTAAAAAAAAACAACACATAGCTTATCAACGCGTCCTTTTGTTTGGCAAACCGGATACATTGAAAATCTATTTATAACTTTTTCCGCCAAGTATGGAAATCTCCTATTCATTGAATTTTTCACTCTATATTTATAACTATAATATGGTAGAATGTTTATCTCTGTATACACCATATAACTATACTCAACTGTGTTTTACTTACTTGTATTCACACTATAACATATATACCGTAATATAAAATCTTAGTCCAAAGTCGCACAGACTTGAGAAGGTTAGGCACACATCTTGAGATGGCAGGTCTTGCAACAGGGCGGAGCTTAGTTGGCACCGTTTGTCAGCCTTTACCAGTGTGTGTGTGTGTGGCATGTTGGTGCTTAGGCCGAGAAGTGTGTCTGTGTGTGTGTGTGCGCGCGTTCAGGGACTGTTACTCTAGCTTACGTTGTCAGTGCTCTTATCTGTGATCAAGTTTCTCTAATCATCTTCACACTAAATGAACAGGGAAAAAAAACAACCTTATATTTTTATCTGCCTCACATTCAACAAGCAAACCAACAAGAGAGACATAAAGTCTTCTCAGGCTTCTCAAGCCAACACGGTAACCATTCTGCTAGCAAACATGGAAGATTGTATAGATATCTATTGTTAGCGGCCCCCGAAAGGGGAAAAGACGCTATTAGTTTTGTGTGGAATGTCTGTCCGTCCGTCCGTCCCGTTTAGATCTCGTAAACTAGAAAAGATAGTAAAAATCCGACATCATAATATTTTAGGTCATTCAAAGTTCTGATGCAACTGCTACTTTTTTATTTTCTGATAGCGAAGAATCTAATTTTTTAAATTCACTTATGTAAGCAGTTTTTTCATAAAAATACACCACTTTTACAACTATTCACTATTAATAGTAGCAAACACGAGAGGCTCTTTAGTAGGGGACCAATCTGCGGACACTTTCTAACCACATTTATGCAAACGGTTTTTGATTTTTTTTTACATTTGTTTTGCTAAGTTAAGTAAGTTCTGTCATACTAACTACTACATTAACACAAAAAATTTTAACTTTTTTTTTAAAGAGAAAAAATCTATTTAGTATGCATATCAGTTGGACATAATTTAAAATAACAATTAACAAGTCGTTTAACATATTATCGCGTGAACTGAAGAGTACATAGGCAACTGTAGAATACCTAACAGAAGGACATTTTGTTTTGTTTTATGGAAATGTTTTTTTTTTTCTTGAGGAGTAAGAGATTGACCCTTTACAAAGCAATTAGATCAATTAGATATTCATTATAAGACATAAGTTAGGCCAGGTTCACATCTAACTTCACATTTACTTTCACCTCTGGACTGCTGGGGCACCATACAACATCTGTCAACATTCTTTCTCCATTCTACTCTGTCATTTGTATTTGATAGAATTTCATTCTAATGTTGTTTCTGAAAATATTGAAGCCTGCCTTTTTACCTGCCTGGGTGAACCACTTTGGGGGCCGGTTTTGAGTTTGTGTTTCCACACAAACTGTCTTTGTAACTTTGTTTCTTTTTTTATGTTTGTGTTCACTACTTCAGTCAAGAACAACTTCTTTTCCTTGTTCGAATATCAAACAAAATAATTAATTACCAATAGCTAATTAACTAGTCGGTCAATTTTTAAAAATGGATTATTGTGTTGTCAGGTTAAAGAAATAATTGTGCACAATTTCAGCTTGATCCGAGATTGGGTGTTGGAGAAATAACGTGTACAAACGTTTTACCAGACCGACAGAGTGAGTTGATAAAAGCTGTGTAATAAATGTACAAAAGGGAAAAGGAATGTGTACGAAAGACTAAGTTTTTGTTGTTGGCGGGGAAGGGGGGATAAGTAAAGTGCTACTAAAATTAACGTGATCAAAATATGAGAGCGTGTAGGCCCTATGTGTCGGGGGCGCATTATGAAGCGGGTCTTTCCAAATCAAGTCTTTGTTGGAGAAATTACGATGTGCAGGTAAAAAAACAAAAACAAATTGGGGCTCCAGAGACCGAAAGAGAGAGAGAGAGAGAGAGAAATGAAATTTCAATGTAACAGATACACTACTTCAGGGGCTAAAAATGTGTTAGGTTGATTATCAAAATGTGGCCCATTAATTAAAATAAAAAAGGGGCTTCATACTGCTAGTATTACCATATGATCAATTATACACGTCTAATCCAATCGTAGCCCTATATATACTATTCACTTAAAGAGGGAGGGGTGCTGTCAAGGACAAGAAGGCATTCTTAAAAGAGAACCTCCTTCTCTATGCAGGTTTCATTGGAACTAGAGTGATGATAACTCGATGTTACGTTCGTTGAGAACGTCAATACTGATCATTTCTTCTAGATAGAATATTAAATACATTTTAAAGCCACTACATAATGCAAAGGAGGCGCGGTGGCTGAGTGATAAAGCGCTTGACTTTCGAGCCTGGGTTCCCTTGCTCGAATCCTGGTGAAGACTGATTTTTATTTTCGGGATTTTAAGGGCGGCTCTGAGTCCAAATAATTCTCATCTGCCCTATAGACCGCATGGCCTAAAAGGGGAACTTTACTTACTAACTTAGAGCCTACATACTGCAGGGTGTCCTGGATTTGAACTCCGGGCGTTAACATTGACAACTAGAGATTCCATTAGTCACCTAGCCAAATAGGCTCATTGAAACCTAGAGAAGAGAGAGGGCAGAGAACAATTGTAACCGGATACCTGACCCGTGCACGACACGGCGTGTAACGAGCAGAAGACCTCACCGATAACATATCTGAGAAGGCCAGTATATGACAGGGAACACTTAGTCCTGGCTTCAGTGGGACGCCATAAACAAGTCCACTTTAGCATTCATATCTTCTCGTAAAGAAAGTTGGACAAACGTTGAATTAAACAAGAAAAACATTTAGAAAGAAAATTTTTTTAAAATACAGTAAGTCGTATTTACTTGATATTTAAAAAAAAATATTTATAAGTAAACTGCGGCTTTTTGGGAAAATACCGAAAATACAATACAAAGATTTGATCATCAACATCATCATCATCATCAACCTCCATTTGAGTGAGGGCTTGAGAGGCTCAAATCTTCTCTTGCAAAAGCCTTGGACAGAAACCCTGCTGTTTTGTGTAGTGCATACATGTCATCATACAGGTCTCAGACCTGTCAAGACGAAGATTAACAAGTCTGGGGCATTCAAAAAGGATATGAGACACGGTTTCCTCGTCTTCCCCGCAGCGGGGGCACCGTGAGTTAAAATTTGGCCATAGCCGTGAGAAATATGAGCCAACAGCACAGTAGCCTGTCCTGCACTGTGTTATAATAGCTTGCTCAGGCCTGGACAGTCTCCACCACGGGGGAGTGCTGTCAGGGCGCCTCACGCGCGCTCAGACTCCACGGGCTTTTTGGCACTTGCCCCAGCACTCAAACCACTTTTCTATTTCTATTTTTGTTTTTTGTATTATAGCCAAGCATGTTGAAAACTCACAGCCTGCTTGGTGGGTGGTGTTAGTCTTCCCTGGTGGGCCAAGGAGTCTGCAATGGTGTTGCCAGTGACATCTATCTGACTCAGTACCCACTACAGTATTACAGGGGTGCCATAGCGTTGCTTAATATTGTGTGAAGCCATGATGACAGTGTCGATACTGAGGGGCCATGGTTCAGGGATTTGCAAAGCCTGCAGAACAGATTTTAAGTCAGTGTTGCCCTCAAATGTCTTTCGCCGAGTTGAGAGTCAATGACCTAGGGTTAGATTTGATAGAAAGCTTGCTTTTTTTCGCTTTTAGCGGTCCCAAGCTAGCAAGGTTGCGAATCGCAGCATTTAAAAAAAATATCAAGAAAATAGGACTACCTGTATATTATTTCTTTTCCCCTATTGTATTGTATTGTATTGTATTGCCTTTTTAAAAAATTATCTTTTTAAATGTTTTTCTTGTGTACGAAATTTAATGCGGATACGTACACAGTTTCGTGATCAATGAATCAGTCAGTCAGTGGTATTTTTATTTATATATATATATTGATCAGGAGTCCCAGACTAACAATAATAAAACTGTGCGATTAGAAATATTTTGAACGATTGTTTTTGTTTAGCTTTCCCAATGCGCTATGATCCTATCACTTGTCTGGACCAGTTAGGAAAAAAAAATGGGGGGGGGGGGGAAGACTGAGTTAGGTATTTTAAGAAGGTTACCGTGGTAGCTTTAATAATGTATTTTATGTTTAAAAAAAGTTATACAATTTGAACTGGAGGGCTCAAGCCTTCCCAAGCCAGGACATTGATCCACGTCCCAGCGAAATGTTTATGAAAAGAGAAGGTTTTATAAATTATTAATTATCTATTGTTAGTTTCAAACTTTTAAGCGACAACATAATTTTCTACACAAAATATAAAGGGGACTAATGCAACTTATACGCCATATCTGTCAAGTACAATTTTTTTACCTTGTTCGATACCAATCAAAATAATAAATCACCAATAGTTAATTAACTAATTAATTTTTTTTAAATTCTTGTTTTGTCAGGTACGAGAAATAATTGTGCAAAATTTCAACTTGATCCAAGATTGGGTGTGAGAGAAATAATGTGTACAAACTTTTGACCAGACAGACAGACAGAGTTGATCTAAAAAAAGCAAACAAAAACACACAAAAAAAACGCGAGGTCCCTTCAGCGACAAGCCCTTGTGCGGTCACACACTGCACACCAATAAAATCTGGCTTGGTGAGAGCCAATCAAATCTGGCTTGGTGAGAGCCAATCAAATCCAAAATCTCAATTTCGACGTTGTCAAACAATATTCTCCTAAAACGAGGGTGCGGCTATTTGTTGGCTTGATGTCACGTGACCTGACATCGGAGGAGTCCACGGTTATCCCAATTCTAGCCCAACTTCCAGCGTAATCTACACGCCACGTGAGGTACATGCTGACCGTCCTTCTCCAAGACAAGATCACGTGTCACGCTGCTGTTGTTTGCTACAGAAATAAACTGGAGTTTAAAAACTCACACCTCACGTTGAAAGAGTTATAGAACTTTAATGATCTTCTCACGACATTCAGCCATTGATCAAGTATCAGTAGGCATAGAGACCAGAGAGATGAAACACAGTTGATTTTAAATACCACTAGATGCAGCTCCCTCCCCCCCCCTCTCCGCCATTCGGAGATGTTTAAATGTTGTTAGCAACCTTTTTGCGCTACTAAATAACTATTTCTACCCACCGGCTACGCCAGTTGATTGTTCCCACCGATTTTTCACAAAACTCTGTTTGATGATTTCAAGATGTTCCAAAACCATTTTTTTTTTAAATTCTAACATGAGCAGACGATGATGAGCTTATCGCCTATTTGTAAGCACGCCCACACACAGCAATAGTACTAGCACATGAATTCTAGTATCTCTGATACTCGTGCTCAGCTGCTTTGAAATAGTAATAACCTATATATTGTTAATTTTGAGCATGACCTTCTCTTTTGTGTTTTTTTTTTCTCGAGAATTTACGCTTTTTTTTGTCACATTATAATCGAGACTGGAGTGACGTCACAGGCAGACAGCAGACGTGAGAAGTCAAATAGAAGTGTGTAATTTATTTCAAATGAGTTGTTAATTTAGTTCTTTTAAGTACGAAGCTCGAACCTATTTAATATTGAGAAATGTTTGTGTTAAAATCTATTCAATAACTAGAAGAGACTACAAATACTAAAGAATTTATAAAATTAAAAAAAAAATGGAGAACGACATGAATTGAATCTTATGGCTTAAGCCTTCTCAGGCTTCTCAAGCCAACACGTAACCACTCTACTAGTGGACAGCTTATGAATATGCAAGATTTAATAGTTATATATTGTTTCGATAGTCTCGTCCTATTTTTCAGGTATCTGTTCGACGACGACTTATAAAGGAGACTAATTCAGCTTATACCACCACTTCAGTCAAGTACTATGTTTTCCCTTGTTTGAGATACCAAACAAAGTAATTTATTACCAATAAATAATTAACTTATTGGGTAATTTTTAAAAAATGATTCTTGTGTTGTAAGTTAAATGGAATAATTGTGCAAAATGTCAGCTTGATCCGAGATTGGGTGTCGGAGAAATAACGTGTACCGGTACAAACTTGTGGTCAGACAGACAGAGTGAGTTGATAGAAGCTTTGTAAAAAAAAGTACATGTTGCATTTATATAGTACCTCTCGAAGGTTTAAAAAAAAAACGATGTGCTTGGAAAAGGTGTTGTTGATGTGATATAGAATTTGAATTCGCCGGTGTCAGTTACTATTTTTAAAACCGTATCGCACAAATCCAAATTCGTGATGGGGCTTCTAGTAGTCCAACATTAGGTAGTGATGGTAGTGGTCAGCTAGATTCGTCTTGTCCTCTTGAGATTTTCTTTTTTACATTTTATCGGACATATGGGATGCGAAACGACATTACAAATAAACTATGTTCTATTACAAGTTTAATTTAAAAAATGTTAATCCTTAGACATCTATAAGTTAGAATTAAAACATATATATTTTGATTTAAATTTTTTCGACTGGAAAATAAAACTTTTGACCAGACAGACAGAGTCAGTTGTAAAAATTTTTTTGAATTCTTCTTAGTTTTATTTTTTTGTTCAATCCCTACTGTTAGCGCCCACTTCCTTCAGATTCAAAAGTCAAACCTCGGAAGGTTATGAAACGAAACATGTCAATTACTCATGTAAAATCATTTGTTTCAAGCTAAAACTTCCCAGTAAGTAGTATGACTGATTAGCAATGTTTTAGAGTCAATACTGTTCATTATATTGCTTATATTTTTCTATCTATATATATAATTCTCTTCATGGCTTAACAGTTTGGACAAGTCGAACTAGAACTACCCCACGTAACTTTAGCGGCGCAAAAAAAAAGGAAAGTGGGGGGGGGGGGAGGACAACCATTGTAACCCAGTAGTCATGGAAAGATCACTCTTTTATTTCTGCAAGTCGGACTAGAGTTATCCCACATAACTTTAGCGGCGAAAAAAAAAGAGGGAGGAAAGAGAACAAGTAATCTACTCTGTATTCACCCGAAACTCTGTATTGTCACTTTGGGGTGTCATCCAATCCTCCGCGCGATAAATAAAAACGGCATTATGCATTAGCCATAATTGTGTAATCTGGTGAAAGAAGCTTCTCGCGCCTCAAACTAATGAAGAATTACTTGAGGTCAACAATTCTCGTAGATAGATTGAAACATTTGGTAATTCTTGATATTGAGCGTGATCTATGCAAGAAACATAATTCTTATGATATACTGTATGACATTGCTACATATAAGGCTCGTAAAGTAGTTCTGTACGTAGTAAAGAATTAATAAAATGCAAAGACGAATTATTTTCTAATACAAACTCTTAAATTTCACTTATTATCCGTATGCCTACTCAAACTTGGCCCCGCGAAATCCATTTCGCATAGAGCCCCACAACAGTTGAGTCCAGCCCTGCTATTCAGTGACGGGTGAATACAGAGTAGATTACTTGTTCTCCTCTCCCCTTTTCTTTTCGCCGCTAAAACTACTTGGGGTAGAAATAAAAAAGAGTGATCTTTCCATGACTTCTTGGTCACAACGGTTTAGTGTGGCCCTGCTATTTTGTGACGGGTGAATTCTACTTGTTCTCCCCCCCCCCTTTTTTTTCGTAGGGTAACTCTAGTCCAACCTGCAGAAAAAAAAAGTGATCTTTCCTTTACTTCTTGTCCAAACTCTTGAGCCATGAAGATAATTATATATATCGATATTAGACCATCATTAGCTAACACACTTGCCAAGTGTGGAGAACACACACAATTAAACATTGCGATCTATCGAGAAGAAAGGAAGAAACTAATAGTAAATAAAATTAATGAGAAATGGACAAGCTCTCATCTAAATCACAAAAAAGATGATGCCTATTATAAGCTATCCCGACAAGATCAACGTCTAATCTTTCAACTCAGGCCCGGACACAACAGAACATATGTACCGGAAGCTCAAAATTAGAACCAGTTAAATCTGCCCATGGGGAGTATCACCATAGAATGCTGACCATGTCCTTCAAAACTGTTCTCCTTACCAAGAGGCCCGTACAAGACACTGGCCCCAAAACACCCCTATAGAAAGAAAACTAAATGAAGAGCTCCCTGATTTGGAAACCACTGCGCAGTTCATCTCATGTAATAATCTAGTCATCTGAATGCTGCAACATAAAAATGAGAACAAGGAAGAAGAAGACGAATTAGTATGAGTATAAGTTCGCGTCTTAATATCCTCCCCTGGTGTGTTTCTTAACATAAATATTTGACTGTTAAATAAGATTTTATTGAAGGAGAGTTGACACAATAGTTTGATACAATTATTTTTTAACAAACCACGTAGATGTATTGAACTTTTTGTAACTTTCCCTTAACAGACTAGAGCAATTATCTATTTAATTTAGTCAACACTATCTCGGCTTGTTGGTCTGTCTATGTATTTTCAATAAAGAAAGGTAGTTCTGGTATGCAATCATGTTTGGTGGCTTATCGTGCAAGCAGACGGAAGCAAAAAGAAATCGCCCGCCCCTCTCCAAAATGGCGGATCCAGCGAGGGGGGCGGCGGACGAATTTTAGTACATAATTCACACAATTATATATATATAGAATACATATATGTGTGTGTGTGTGCGTGTTGTACGCACGTTTAGGGTTAGGGTTTACTGGACGTTAGGGTTTGGAAAAAAATCGCCCCCCCCCACTCCAAAGTTCTGGATCCGCTAGTGGCTAAGACTTAAATTCTTCCGAGCCGTTCTGCGCATGTGTGGCATATTGTCTCCATGGAAATTGGTCCCATCAATGTCTGCAGTCTCATCCCAGCTGGTGCCCTGACGTCTTCTATGAAGGTGCGGCGTTAAGTTATACGAGGACGTCAATGTTTTAGTTTTCCTTGTATCGGCCTCCACGTCATTGTTACCCAAGAGAAAGTAAGAACAAAGACAAGCTTGTCACAGCTTTTGGAATTCATTTTGAAACATACATACAAGAAACACATTCAAACATGATCGTCAGTTATGTTTTTAAGAGATTTCATACATACATAGAAGAAACACATTCAAATATGATCGTCAGTTATGTTTTTAAGAGATTTCATACATACATAGAAGAAACACATTCAAATATGATCGTCAGTTATGTTTTTAAGAGATTTCATACATACATAGAAGAAACACATTCAAATATGATCGTCAGTTATGTTTTTAAGAGATTTCATACATACATACAAGAAACACATTCAAATATGATTGTCAGTCATGTTTTTAAGAGATTTCATACATAGAAGAAACACATTCAAATATGATCGTCAGTCATGTTTTTAAGAGATTTCATACATACATAGAAGAAACACATTCAAATATGATCGTCAGTCATGTTTTTAAGAGATTTCATACATACATAGAAGAAACACATTCAAATATGATCGTCAGTCATGTTTTTAAGAGATTTCATACATACATAGAAGAAACACATTCAAATATGATCGTCAGTCATGTTTTTAAGAGATTTCATACATACATAGAAGAAACACATTCAAATATTATCGTCAGTCATGTTTTTAAGAGATTTCATACATACATAGAAGAAACACATTCAAATATGGTTGTCAGTTATGTTTTAAGAGATGTCATACATACAAGAAACACATTCAAATATGATTGTCAGTTATGTTTTTAAGATATTTCATACATACATAGAAGAAAAACTTTCAAGTATGATTGTCAGTTATGTTTTTAAGAGATTTCATACATACAAGAAACACATTCAAATATGATTGTCAGCTATGTTTTTAGGAGATGTCATACATACAAGAAACACATTCAAATATGATTGTCAGTTATGTTTTTAGAAGATGTCATACATACAAGAAATACATTCAAATATGATTGTCAGTTATGTTTTTAGGAGATGTCATACATTCAAGAAACACATTCAAATATGATCACCAACTATGTTTTTGAAGTGATGTCCTGCAGCTGTAATTCAATTATACACAAGATAATTACATTTCAAAAGTGTCAATTATAACAACGCAAGCTGAACATATTACATCAGAGTTCCCGCCCCTTCTTGTCCTATGTGAATGATTCTCTCATTGATTCTCATTACTATCTACTGTCGACGTTGTTCGAAGTCTCATGATGGAACGGTCGCTCTACGTTGGTTTGCATTCCTCAAAATTGACAACGGAATTAAAAGTTGGCTGTTATTCATTTAACTTGAGAATCAAGCTGTACTATTACATTACAAAGTACACGAAAGAAAAAGCCAGCAGTTCTCAAACTGCATTGAAGACAGCAGCTAGAAATTACTTTTATAATTTGTGAGTCAAGACCAAAGACAAAATTAGAAACAACTAAAAAAGACACGAAAGAAACAAAATATTTAGGTCAGACAATCTGCATTGACTTTGAGAATAAACAATATAAAGTTTACTAAAATGATTCGTTTATTTATTTTGTTTTAATTTAAATTCAACATTTAAGAAAAAGACAATTTATTAATTTTCTCACTAATCTCAAAGAGTATAATAAAGGCCAACAATATTTACCAGATTAATCTTTGCTAATCTTTTTAGGTCGAAATGTTGTTTTTTTTAGAGCACTAACTTTAATGAGCTGCAAAACAACAACAACAACAACAACAAAAAACAACAACAAAAAAACAACAAAAAACAACAAAAAACAACAACAACAAAAAACAACAACACAAAAACAACAACAACAAAAAAACAACAACAACAAAAACAACAACAAACAACAACAACAAAAAACAACAACAACAAAAAACAACAACAACAACAACAACAAAAAAAAACAAGATTATAAGATGGCATGTTATTTGTCCACCAAGTATCCCTCACACTTCTTGTCCCTAGTACTTCTTGGAGTTACTTTTTGTAGTTTGCAATGAAACAGAATAAAAACACTTCCTAAGGAATTCCTCGCGAATCACGCAAATCTTGGTTTGACTGAGTCGTTTGGTTAGGCACTAGTTAGTGACTAGTTTATGAACTTGACGCTCCAAAAAGCCTCACACCCGGCCTCTGATCGTCGGCTCCATCCAACCTCGACATCTCCATGACAACAGAGAGCAGGAAATATATTTTATTTCCGTGTTATGACTTAACTTCTCTTCAAATTTATATACATTATTACGGTAGATGGATTGGCCAAGTAGTTTATAACAAGGGGACTAAATGCTACTTACTGAGAGATGTACATATATATATATATGGATTTAGTCCCACCTATGACGTTTTGACGTGTTTTTGTCTCCCACTTCCCTTTCTCGGATCAAGTTGAAATTTTGCAGAATTTTTCATAGTCGATAACAATACACGCATCAATCCAAAAATTAACTAATTAGTAAATAATTTAGTACTAATTAATTCATTTTTTTATATATCTGAAAGGAAGCTAAACCCTGTAATTTTCAGATAAATGGTAGTAATTAGCGGTTATTTAACCTTAGATAAGCTTTGGTTTGAAAATTTTTTATTTTTTTCTCTATTTCTGTTTTATCTTCTCATTACAGGAATATCCTCGTGTTCAATCAATAGCCTACAGAGATGGGAAAGAAACGGCGGCTAATCGTTGAACTGGGTACGTGACACCCTCGTTGACAATGGATGAGCCTAGCCCTTTGAACCGCTGGGAAGAGGACGATTATTAATTGCTTTTTAATCTACTAACTAGGTAACTACTTCTGTTCGCAGCGTGTCGAAGTGTGGCTTGAAGGTCAAAGATTTGAGAAACGTTGGGAACAATGTTCAACTGATAGACACGACTAAGTACCAGTGACAAACGGATGACCACCTGTAATATGTTACCTGGCTTCGAGTTATGGCCTCTGCAAATGTTCATAACTAAATGATGTTGATGAAGACTCATGGAACGAGCACTTTCTGTTCCATGTTCAAGATGCATTACATTGACAGGTGGCGCTAGAACAATTCACTTTGTCATGGGCAAAGGATAATGTCATAGTGGCACTTTGTGTGTGTTTTAGAGTTGTCTTGTTCACACTATCAATTAGATAGATCAAAGTCACGTGACACACCGAAGAAACACTCAATCCAATAACTTAACAAGCAAAGAATTTAAAAAAAAAATAATTAAAAACACAGTTTATCTAAGGGAAAGAACCTCAATATCACTGCCATAAGCTCCCTTATAAAATAAAATTATTATTTATTGACTATTAATTGATTAATTAACGTCAATGTTTGGATTGATTCTGTCATCAACTATAACTAGGTACAATTCCAACTTGATCCCAGAATGGGAAATGAGAAAAAAAAAAACGTGTACAAAATTTAATGAGTGAAATAACTCCATATATACAGCCACATATCTCAATAAGTAGCATCTATTTCCATTATTCGATACCAAACAAACGTCTTTGTTCATTTTTTTTGGATTCATGCTTTGTTAGGTACAATAAATACTCGTGTGTGAAGTTTCAACTTGATCCGATAGTGGATAAATTAAAGTCTACAAACATTGAACCAGACAGACTGTAAGTTGACATAAGCTTTGTCACATTACTTTACCGATAAACAAAATGGACATGAAACAAAGATCACGTGTACAAACGGAAAACTGAATGCTTTCTGATCAAAAGTCTGACCTAGATGTTTGACTTGTCTCCCCGCTACTCTCACAAAAACACATTTCTTAATGAATACGTCATTTCTTTCACTGACCTGCATATTTATTGGCTAAATAATATCTTCAAGGACTTGTAGAAGATTCGGTCTTAACATCCCTCCCAAATTATATTTTTTGATCACAATGTACACATGCACCCGGTCAGTTCTAAAACGCGATGTGTTGGCGTTATGTGCAGTCGAGCGTGTCGAATAGTATTTGTCTGCTGGATCTAAAAGAACTTGGAGAATGATCTCAAGTCATGTAACTCGTCGAGTGTCCGATTTGGGTCGTCGAGCCTGCGACAACCTCTGACCCATTGACCAATGGGAAGGATTTTACCCAGAGGTTAGGACTTAGATATAGGCTCATCACCGGTGCCGCATCAAATCGATGATTATTTAATTACATCCGTTTTCATAAGATTCGACTCCTTGAGCCAACGTCATGCGTTCCTCCTTCCATGCGAAGGCTGGAGGCCGAGCCCACGAGAGGTTCTTCTGTGTTCCTATGATCTACCGCCACTAGCCATGCGAGGACCATCTCCACTCAAATGACACCTGCTGGTGAACGGCATGGCATATGGGACTGGTTAGCTGGCCTTACTCCTCCTCTCGTGCACAGACTGTTGGATAGAACGCGCTAGAGAACCCCACTGGAAGGCAGTGTTCTATCCCAGTAGGCCAAGCCGTCTTCACTAACGGACGTTTCTACGCGGATGGCACGCTGCGGCTGAGGCCGGGAATATACCTCTGCAATTCATGTACCAGCTTCACCGATTCCTTTTTTTTCAGACAAAGTTTCATCCAATGAAAGATCCCTTCATTATTATACCTTTTTATAATACTATTTATGTTATCTTTAAAAAGTACTATTAAAAACAACAACAACAACACATAAAGGGGGCAGCCCAGTCAAAACTTTTGCGAACATTTCATTTTTAAGAGAGCCAAGATACCTTAAAAACAGATATAAACTATTCAAAACAGAAATGATATGCTCCAAAACAAACAAAAAACAAGTCATAGACTTAGGGGTCGTTCGTAAATGACGTCACGCAAAAAACGACCTTTTTTGACCCCCTCCCCCTTGTCACAAAGTATCAAAAATTCTCAGACCCCCCTCCCCCTCTCTGCGTTACGTCACAAAATTAAACAAAATATTTATTTCAAATTATTTATTTCTCATCAATTTTTTTCCAAAGCGGTTTCATGTGCTCATCGCTAGTATACACGGGAAGATTTTCTTCTTCTGCTTGAGGAGCTGAGTCGACAATGAAATTGTCTTCAATGAAATCTTCATCTCTCCATTCCAGACTCTTCTTACCTGAGTGTCCCAAAACTACAAGGACTTCGTTGTCTTTTTTTTTCTGTGCTCTTGTTTTGTTGGATGGTGGGACGTGAACTTTCTGTGCTCGTGTTTTGTTGGATGCTGGGATGTGAACTTTTGGTGCTCGTGTTTTGTTGGATGCTGGGACGTGAACTTTCTGTGGTCGTGTTTTGTTGGATGGTGGGATGTGAACTTTCTGTGCTCGTTTTTTGTTGGATGGTGGGACGTGAACTTTCTGTGCTCGTATCTTGTTGGATGCTGGGATGTGAACTTTCTGTGCTCGTGTTTTGTTGGATGGTGGGACGTGAACTTTCTGTGCTCGTGTTTTGTTGGATGGTGGGATGTGAACTTTCTGTGCTCGTGTTTTGTTGGATGCTGGGATGTGAACTTTCTGTGCTCTTTCGGTGTGATTGTTCAAAAGAGTTAACGATGCAAAGTCCACACTCACAAATTTTGTTCTGAAGTTGACCGGAGAGTGATTGGCAGAATGGATCGTAGGGGATTGCCTTTTGAGATAAATGAAGAGATTGGAACAAACTTGTGTACTTCAATTTGGATTCGCTGGATTTCTCGATTTTGATTTCAGAGTTGTAGCTCAAAATTGTAGGAGGAGGCAGGAAGCGATCAGGGACAAAATTCCCTAACCCTCGCCTCTAATCTACATATTCTAGTCTCGGAAACGATTTGTTATTTATTTGTCTATGTTCACGACATTTTTGTAGTTTTAAAGATCTCCACGCCCAGTCTAGATACAATATAGAGTAAAGTGCGAAGTTCGAGCAGCCCCGATTTGTCAAGAGGTTCGAACATTTTTTATTGCTAAAACTTTTTTATTTGAATGTTTACCATATTACTACTATATTGCTACTGCGCATGCACCTTTTTTCTTTACTTCCGACACATACTATTTCCTTTTCCTTGTAAAGGCTAAGTTCATGGTGAGGTCAAACTCAGGAGGTGTGGAATTATTCTTTTTTACTACCCGGTAGTGAAGGAAATGGGTAATGGGCTTAAGGCTATTTTTAAGTCTGATTGCTCATCAGCTTAAAGAGACTATTTGAAGTTGTGGAGGGTGAGAAATGGTGCAATGGATGGTGTTCTTGCGCTGGAGTAAAAAGAAAATGACTTTATAGTGAAAATTAAATATTAAAACATGTTGTTAGATATATTTTCTTTGATCTGTTCGAACCTTCCATCAACCCGATCGAGCTTACAAACTTGGGAAAAATCCGCTCGAGGAAAAGTACGCTTGGCGATATTTACCCTACACCTCTTTGACTTCGTATTTAATTGTAACTAAGCCTAGTGATACATTAAATCCAATCTATTTTTATAGAAAAAAGGACGAGGAATTCAGAGATACCATCAGTTGTTTCATAGGTCAGACCGTTACGGTGCTATAAAAATCCAAACTTGAAAATTGCTGCCAGCGGGCTTAATGCGCTCGAACTTCGCACTTTACTCTATATAAGTCTATGAAAATTAAATTTTGTGCTGTGTGTAAAAGCACGTGACTAATCTACATATTCTAGTCTCGGAAACGATTTGTTATTTCCAAATTAAAAGCGTTGTATTTGAGCTGATCAGTTCTGTACTTACACAAGAACTAATTACGTCACAGAGTACACTTGTCTAAAAAACGTCACGTGGGGGTGTTTCTTCTTATTTCCCCAGATCAATCTTTTTAAAAGGAATTCATAAAAAATATTATTAAAAGTAAAAGACACTTGTATTTGAATAAGTCTTAGCTTCGCCAAGAACGAAGTTTATTAATTTGATTCGTTGACAGTTTCCTATCACTCAATGAATCTTTTTAATTGGACATTCGATTCAATATTTTTATTTTGTTTATAAATGAGAGTGAATATCGGAAATCAGGGCAAATATAAAGTCGATATTTCTTTTTTTATTTTCATTTTACATTGCACTTTGCCATATTGACATGTTAAAATAGTCACATGTTAAAATAGTCACATGTGAAAATAGTCACATGTTAAAATAGTCACATGCTAGAATATTGACTTAGAATATCAAAATGTTGACCTGATTGAATATTGACATCTTAGAATATTAACAATTTGTTAATTATCGAACATTCTAATGGGTAATTGATTAAACTGATTTTATTTCCAGAGATCGCTAACTCAGAGGCCTAGCGAGCGTAACTGGCCTGGTGAAGGGAACTTTATAGGCGCCCCCAACCTACCCAGAAACAAAAGTTATATAATAAATAAATTGTACTCAATAATATGAAAATAATACTAATAACATTAGAATTTATTACCAAACTGAAACTGCAAAATATATTACGATTAGGCTTTACCTAACTTCGCTTCTGCAAAACACTATTCTGATTTTTTCGTACTAAAAAAAGAACACAGGACTAGTATTATTGACCTATGATAAAAATTACGCTGACTACTTGTACCGCAACTCTACATTGTGTTGTAAAAAATGATTTACATGTTTCGGAAGCGCGCAGGGTTTGAACCCGGGACCATCGAAGAGTCCGAACGACAGTCCAGCTTGCAAACCGCACGATCAGGAAGCCATCCCTGTGTTTAAGATTCTTGTTAGCAGTTCTGTTGATTAGCAATAAAAAAAAGTCCAAATTATTGGAAATGCTTGCAACTTAGAACTTAAAATATGAATTAATACAATCGGAATCTAAGTATCCATATGAACATTTATAGTGTCTTAAACACAGTGGCAGAATATAATGCAACGAAAATTAGTCTGCATGAAGTGTCTGACTCAATATAAAATATTCCTCCAATGTTAACAATTTCAAACCTTAAAATAATAAAGATGTGAAGTTTTTGAATATTAACTATTTTTCTTTAAACTTGTAGCTAGAAGTGATCAAATACTAGCTAATCATTTGTAAAATACCATGGACAAGCCAAGAACTGTCTCAGCTGTCACAACAATATCAAAATGAATATATCCATCTTCTGGCATCCACAATTGAAAGTCAAGTAAAGAGTGAGAGATCCAAATCAATAAATATTAGGGACCTCTATTTGAGTCGACTTCTTGATTTATCTCGTCGAGAACAAATGTCGCATGTCCAACAAAAATAAAAGGTTATATCAAAGAATAGTTTTAAAGATCTACAGAAACTTTAGGCTAAATGATGCAGTATTAATGTTTGAAAACCTAATGTGTCAGATTATATTTCATTTATAAAATATAGATGACAATAAAAGAATGCCGCCCTGATGTCTGGCCACGTACGTGGTCCACACCAAAAAATTACTTTCCCTTCCCTTTTAGATCTAGTTAGTCAGTGGACCTGTTGACGCGATAAATTCACACACCCACCCCCAGTAAAGCCAAACATTTTCCTGCTGCATTGTTGTAGGCTTACGAAATTCTTTAACGTATTACATCTCCACTTAAGAAGAGCGCAGGGCAAATAAAGTTCAATTAAGATGGCGTGGGACGTGCTGATACATTGGAAGCAGTTGGGCTTGATCGTCTTAATATCATCCTCGTGTTCAGAAGGCGTCTGCTAGCTGGCCTAATTGATTACGTAAAAAACGTCTGATGAACAATGACACGTCGCTCGGAAGAAATATGACCGTTCTCAAGTTAGAAATGTTGCAAACAACTACCATGGGGGAAAACAATACTTGATGGAGTGCAACTTTGCGCACCATATCAACAAGAAAGAAGGTGCTAAAAATCGCAGTAGCGAAAATGTATTGAAATGTGTCTCTTGGGAAACATTCTTGAATATATCCGGCAGGGGCTCTTCATGAAGACATTATGACTTGAATTACTTGACTTAGTCTTTTTGACTCCCATTCATAAATTCTCCTCAGCTGGGTCAAAGACCATCCTGCCATCTTTGATTCTTGATCTACTGATCTCCTCCATGTTTGCTTTAGCTTTCCAGCCTTTCTCTTCCCCTGTGAGTTCCAGTCAAGGGCCTGTGTCTCTTGATATCTTTTCTGTTGGTTCCAGTCAAGGGCCTGTGTCTTGATATCTTTTCTGTTGGTTCCAGTCAAGGGCCTGTGTCTTGATATCTTTTCTGTTTGTTCCAGTCAAGGGTCTGTGTCTTGATATCTTTTCTGTTGGTTCCAGTCAAGGGCCTGTGTCTTGATATCTTTTCTGTTGGTTCCAGTCAAGGGCCTGTGTCTTGATATCTTTTCTGTTGTTTTTCACAATCTATTTCCAATCCAACCTCATTGGCGTTTTTTTTTCTCTTCTATTTCTTGCTCTATCGATGTTTGCTATTTTTCCCCCACAGAATATTTATTGTTTGAAACTGTGTTCGGCCATCTAACATTAATTACACAGGCCTGCATTTTTTAACTTTTGGAAAATTGTTTTAATTTTGAATGCTGAATATTATGTAGTTTAATGTGCTGATTTCAAAATTGAAACCCGTTTTTTTTCTATCACGTAAGATTTGTTTGCAAAACAAGAAAAAAAATGATACGAAAATGAGAAATTTAAAAAATTGTCATGAAAAATATTTGCATTTTATCATAGTTTTCACGTCATTCAATGTGTATAAAAATCACATAATATTGATTTAACAATTAATAAATGTAATAAAATTTAAATTTATTTTATTCTTTTCCATTATGTCTTGTTCTCTTTTTTTCAAAACTTCTTTTTTGACATTTCCGTTTATAAACTTTTTCAGTTAATTCCCTTTTCATCATCCAGCAGTAGTCAGCAATCAAGTTGACATTCCAACGCCCTTGATATCTTCTTTCCATTTCCTTGACATTCTGGTGAAACCTTTCACCCTGTTCTTCACTTACTGCTCCGAGGTTTTCTGGAAAGAAATCAATGTGGGAGTTGAGAAAATGGAGTTTCAAACTCATTGAGCAACCGAATGTTTTTAGTTTTCTGAGCATGCTTTCAACAATGTCTTTGAAATTTGGATCCTTATAATTCCCAAGAAATTTTGCTACCACTTCTTTAAATGATAACCAAGCCTCTTTTTCTGCAACATTCATTGTAGCTTCAAATGTAGTATCTTTCATCATCTTGCGAATATCTGGACCTACAAAAACTCCTTCTTTCAATTTTGCTTCAGATAAGTTAGGGAAGTTTTTTACTAAGTATTGAACACAAGGACCATCTTTTGGCAATGCCTTAACAAACTGCTTCATAATTCCAAGTTTAATGTGAAGTGGAGGTAAAATAACTTTTTTCGGATCTATGAGATTTACATTTAGAATATTTTTTACACCAGGCACTAGTTCTCTTCTTGGCCATTCTTTTTTTAACCCAATGTTGGTTTTTATCTCTACTGTCCCACTCACATAAAAAAACATGGATATTTTGTATACCCTCCTTGTTGCCCTAATAGCATTGATATTACTCCTCAAACGGTCCATTGATGTTCATTGTATTTGATTTTAGACAATATCATTTCCAAATTTTCATAACGCTCTTTTAAGCGGACTGAGTGGGCAACTGGTAGTGATGCAAACTTGTTACCATTATGAAGAAGCACTCCCTTCAAACTCCTTTTTGATGCATCAATAAACAACCGCCAGCTGCTGCAATTATATTCAATATTAAACATGTTCATCAACTTTGCTACATCGTTACAGTAAACTAATTCCTCATCCTGACTAAAAAATGAAGTGAAGTCTTTTTCGCGGTTTCTGTACCAACAGAAAGATGTGTTTGCAGCCAGAAGATTTTTCTCTTTCAGTCTAGAACCCAGCAACTCGGCAGATTCTTTTGATAAATTTAAATCTCTGACTAAATCATTTAACTCCTGTTGTGAAAATTGTTGAGGCTCATTGCTAGGAATACTAAACTCTTCTTCAGATATATTATTTTCTTCATCTGATATGACAATGTTGTCTAGTGATTCTGGAACAGAAGGTATAGGAACATCTGGACCATGAGGCACAGGACGAATAGCACTTGGAAGACTTGGATAGAAAATTTCTTTTTTGTTTTTTAAATTGTAACCCTCCACATTGCATGTACAAAACTAACAATCATCAGAAGGATTTCGTGCTTCTCTCCAGAGCATAGGAATACCAAAACGAACAAATTTCTTTTTACCTTGAAACCATTGACGAAGTTCTTCTACACAACTAGACCAGACTCTATGCGGTGCTCATGACTTGTCTTGGTCAACTAATTTAACACAACTAGAACACACTCTATGTGGTGCTCATGACTTGTCTTGGTCAACTAATTTAACACAACTAGACCAGACTCTATGCGGTGCTCATGACTTGTCTTGGTCAACTAATTTAACACAAATAGACCAGACTCTATGCGGTGCTCATGACTTGTCTTGGTCAACTAATTTAACACAAATAGACCAGACTCTATGCGGTGCTCATGACTTGTCTTGGTCAACTAATTTAACACAAATAGACCAGACTCTATGCGGTGCTCATGACTTGTCTTGGTCAACTAATTTAACACAAATAGACCAGACTCTATGCGGTGCTCATGACTTGTCTTGGTCAACTAATTTAACACAAATAGACCAGACTCTATGCGGTGCTCATGACTTGTCTTGGTCAACTAGTTTAACACAAATAGAACACACTCTATGCGGTGCTCATGACTTGTCTTGGTCAACTAGTTTAACACAACTAGAACACACTCTATGCGGTGCTCATGACTTGTCTTGGTCAACTAATTTAACACAACTAGACCAGACTCTATGCGGTGCTCATGACTTGTCTTGGTCAACTAATTTAACACAACTAGACCAGACTCTATGCGATGCTCATGACTTGTCTTGGTCAACTAATTTAACACAACTAGACCAGACTCTATGCGGTGCTCATGACTTGTCTTGGTCAACTAATTTAACACAACTAGACCAGACTCTATGCGGTGCTCATGACTTGTCTTGGTCAACTAATTTAACACAACTAGAACACACTCTATGCGGTGCCCATGACTTGTCTTGGTCAACTAATTTAACACAACTAGAACACACTCTATGCGGTGCCCATGACTTGTCTTGGTCAACTAATTTAACACAAATAGACCAGACTCTATGCGGTGCTCATGACTTGTCTTGGTCAACTAATTTAACACAAATAGACCAGACTCTATGCGGTGCTCATGACTTGTCTTGGTCAACTAGTTTAACACAAATAGAACACACTCTATGCGGTGCTCATGACTTGTCTTGGTCAACTAGTTTAACACAACTAGAACACACTCTATGCGGTGCTCATGACTTGTCTTGGTCAACTAATTTAACACAACTAGACCAGACTCTATGCGGTGCTCATGACTTGTCTTGGTCAACTAATTTAACACAACTAGACCAGACTCTATGCGGTGCTCATGACTTGTCTTGGTCAACTAATTTAACACAACTAGACCAGACTCTATGCGGTGCTCATGACTTGTCTTGGTCAACTAATTTAACACAACTAGACCAGACTCTATGCGGTGCTCATGACTTGTCTTGGTCAACTAATTTAACACAACTAGAACACACTCTATGCGGTGCCCATGACTTGTCTTGGTCAACTAATTTAACACAACTAGAACACACTCTATGCGGTGCCCATGACTTGTCTTGGTCAACTAATTTAACACAAATAGAACACACTCTATGCGGTGCCCATGACTTGTCTTGGTCAACTAATTTAACACAACTAGAACACACTCTATGCGGTGCTCATGACTTGTCTTGGTCAACTAATTTAACACAACTAGACCACACTCTATGCGGTGCTCATGACTTGTCTTGGTCAACTAATTTAACACAACTAGAACACACTCTATGCGGTGCTCATGACTTGTCTTGGTCAACTAATTTAACACAACTAGACCACACTCTATGCGGTGCTCATGACTTGTCTTGGTCAACTAATTTAACACAACTAGAACACACTCTATGCGGTGCTCATGACTTGTCTTGGTCAACTAATTTAACACAACTAGACCAGACTCTATGCGGTGCTCATGACTTGTCTTGGTCAACTAATTTAACACAACTAGAACACACTCTATGCGGTGCTCATGACTTGTCTTGGTCAACTAATTTAACACAACTAGAACACACTCTATGCGGTGCTCATGACTTGTCTTGGTCAACTAATTTAACACAACTAGACCAGACTCTATGCGGTGCTCATGACTTGTCTTGGTCAACTAATTTAACACAACTAGAACACACTCTATGCGGTGCCCATGACTTGTCTTGGTCAACTAGTTTAACACAACTAGAACACACTCTATGCGGTGCCCATGACTTGTCTTGGTCAACTAATTTAACACAACTAGAACACACTCTATGCGGTGCCCATGACTTGTCTTGGTCAACTAATTTAACACAAATAGAACACACTCTATGCGGTGCCCATGACTTGTCTTGGTCAACTAATTTAACACAACTAGAACACACTCTATGCGGTGCTCATGACTTGTCTTGGTCAACTAATTTAACACAAATAGACCAGACTCTATGCGGTGCTCATGACTTGTCTTGGTCAACTAATTTAACACAAATAGACCAGACTCTATGCGGTGCTCATGACTTGTCTTGGTCAACTAATTTAACACAAATAGACCAGACTCTATGCGGTGCTCATGACTTGTCTTGGTCAACTAGTTTAACACAAATAGAAAACACTCTATGCGGTGCTCATGACTTGTCTTGGTCAACTAGTTTAACACAACTAGAACACACTCTATGCGGTGCTCATGACTTGTCTTGGTCAACTAATTTAACACAACTAGACCAGACTCTATGCGGTGCTCATGACTTGTCTTGGTCAACTAATTTAACACAACTAGACCAGACTCTATGCGGTGCTCATGACTTGTCTTGGTCAACTAATTTAACACAACTAGACCAGACTCTATGCGGTGCTCATGACTTGTCTTGGTCAACTAATTTAACACAACTAGACCAGACTCTATGCGGTGCTCATGACTTGTCTTGGTCAACTAATTTAACACAACTAGAACACACTCTATGCGGTGCCCATGACTTGTCTTGGTCAACTAATTTAACACAACTAGAACACACTCTATGCGGTGCCCATGACTTGTCTTGGTCAACTAATTTAACACAAATAGACCAGACTCTATGCGGTGCTCATGACTTGTCTTGGTCAACTAATTTAACACAAATAGACCAGACTCTATGCGGTGCTCATGACTTGTCTTGGTCAACTAGTTTAACACAAATAGAACACACTCTATGCGGTGCTCATGACTTGTCTTGGTCAACTAGTTTAACACAACTAGAACACACTCTATGCGGTGCTCATGACTTGTCTTGGTCAACTAATTTAACACAACTAGACCAGACTCTATGCGGTGCTCATGACTTGTCTTGGTCAACTAATTTAACACAACTAGACCAGACTCTATGCGGTGCTCATGACTTGTCTTGGTCAACTAATTTAACACAACTAGACCAGACTCTATGCGGTGCTCATGACTTGTCTTGGTCAACTAATTTAACACAACTAGACCAGACTCTATGCGGTGCTCATGACTTGTCTTGGTCAACTAATTTAACACAACTAGAACACACTCTATGCGGTGCCCATGACTTGTCTTGGTCAACTAATTTAACACAACTAGAACACACTCTATGCGGTGCCCATGACTTGTCTTGGTCAACTAATTTAACACAAATAGAACACACTCTATGCGGTGCCCATGACTTGTCTTGGTCAACTAATTTAACACAACTAGAACACACTCTATGCGGTGCTCATGACTTGTCTTGGTCAACTAATTTAACACAACTAGACCACACTCTATGCGGTGCTCATGACTTGTCTTGGTCAACTAATTTAACACAACTAGAACACACTCTATGCGGTGCTCATGACTTGTCTTGGTCAACTAATTTAACACAACTAGACAATACTCTATGCGGTGCTCATGACTTGTCTTGGTCAACTAATTTAACACAACTAGAACACACTCTATGCGGTGCTCATGACTTGTCTTGGTCAACTAATTTAACACAACTAGACCAGACTCTATGCGGTGCTCATGACTTGTCTTGGTCAACTAATTTAACACAACTAGAACACACTCTATGCGGTGCTCATGACTTGTCTTGGTCAACTAATTTAACACAACTAGAACACACTCTATGCGGTGCTCATGACTTGTCTTGGTCAACTAATTTAACACAACTAGACCAGACTCTATGCGGTGCTCATGACTTGTCTTGGTCAACTAATTTAACACAACTAGAACACACTCTATGCGGTGCCCATGACTTGTCTTGGTCAACTAATTTAACACAAATAGAACACACTCTATGCGGTGCCCATGACTTGTCTTGGTCAACTAATTTAACACAACTAGAACACACTCTATGCGGTGCCCATGACTTGTCTTGGTCAACTAATTTAACACAAATAGAACACACTCTATGCGGTGCCCATGACTTGTCTTGGTCAACTAATTTAACACAACTAGAACACACTCTATGCGGTGCTCATGACTTGTCTTGGTCAACTAATTTAACACAACTAGACCACACTCTATGCGGTGCTCATGACTTGTCTTGGTCAACTAATTTAACACAACTAGAACACACTCTATGCGGTGCTCATGACTTGTCTTGGTCAACTAATTTAACACAACTAGACCACACTCTATGCGGTGCTCATGACTTGTCTTGGTCAACTAATTTAACACAACTAGAACACACTCTATGCGGTGCTCATGACTTGTCTTGGTCAACTAATTTAACACAACTAGACCAGACTCTATGCGGTGCTCATGACTTGTCTTGGTCAACTAATTTAACACAACTAGAACACACTCTATGCGGTGCTCATGACTTGTCTTGGTCAACTAATTTAACACAACTAGAACACACTCTATGCGGTGCTCATGACTTGTCTTGGTCAACTAATTTAACACAACTAGACCAGACTCTATGCGGTGCTCATGACTTGTCTTGGTCAACTAATTTAACACAACTAGAACACACTCTATGCGGTGCTCATGACTTGTCTTGGTCAACTAATTTAACACAACTAGAACACACTCTATGCGGTGCTCATGACTTGTCTTGGTCAACTAGTTTAACACAACTAGAACACACTCTATGCGGTGCTCATGACTTGTCTTGGTCAACTAGTTTAACACCAATAGAACACACTCTATGCGGTGCTCATGACTTGTCTTGGTCAACTAATTTAACACAACTAGAACACACTCTATGCGGTGCTCATGACTTGTCTTGGTCAACTAATTTAACACAACTAGACCAGACTCTATGCGGTGCTCATGACTTGTCTTGGTCAACTAATTTAACACAACTAGAACACACTCTATGCGGTGCTCATGACTTGTCTTGGTCAACTAGTTTAACACAACTAGAACACACTCTATGCGGTGCTCATGACTTGTCTTGGTCAACTAGTTTAACACCAATAGAACACACTCTATGCGGTGCTCATGACTTGTCTTGGTCAACTAGTTTAACACCAATAGAACACACTCTATGCGGTGCTCATGACTTGTCTTGGTCAACTAATTTAACACAACTAGAACACACTCTATGTGGTGCTCATGACTTGTCTTGGTCAACTAATTTAACACAAATAGACCAGACTCTATGCGGTGCTCATGACTTGTCTTGGTCAACTAATTTAACACAAATAGAACACACTCTATGCGGTGCTCATGACTTGTCTTGGTCAACTAATTTAACACAAATAGAACACACTCTATGCGGTGCTCATGACTTGTCTTGGTCAACTAATTTAACACAACTAGAACACACTCTATGCGGTGCCCATGACTTGTCTTGGTCAACTAATTTAACACAAATAGAACACACTCTATGCGGTGCCCATGACTTGTCTTGGTCAACTAATTTAACACAACTAGAACACACTCTATGCGGTGCTCATGACTTGTCTTGGTCAACTAATTTAACACAACTAGACCACACTCTATGCGGTGCTCATGACTTGTCTTGGTCAACTAATTTAACACAACTAGAACACACTCTATGCGGTGCTCATGACTTGTCTTGGTCAACTAATTTAACACAACTAGACCACACTCTATGCGGTGCTCATGACTTGTCTTGGTCAACTAATTTAACACAACTAGAACACACTCTATGCGGTGCTCATGACTTGTCTTGGTCAACTAATTTAACACAACTAGACCAGACTCTATGCGGTGCTCATGACTTGTCTTGGTCAACTAATTTAACACAACTAGAACACACTCTATGCAGTGCTCATGACTTGTCTTGGTCAACTAATTTAACACAACTAGAACACACTCTATGCGGTGCTCATGACTTGTCTTGGTCAACTAATTTAACACAACTAGACCAGACTCTATGCGGTGCTCATGACTTGTCTTGGTCAACTAATTTAACACAACTAGAACACACTCTATGCGGTGCTCATGACTTGTCTTGGTCAACTAATTTAACACAACTAGAACACACTCTATGCGGTGCTCATGACTTGTCTTGGTCAACTAGTTTAACACAACTAGAACACACTCTATGCGGTGCTCATGACTTGTCTTGGTCAACTAGTTTAACACCAATAGAACACACTCTATGCGGTGCTCATGACTTGTCTTGGTCAACTAATTTAACACAACTAGAACACACTCTATGCGGTGCTCATGACTTGTCTTGGTCAACTAATTTAACACAACTAGACCAGACTCTATGCGGTGCTCATGACTTGTCTTGGTCAACTAATTTAACACAACTAGAACACACTCTATGCGGTGCTCATGACTTGTCTTGGTCAACTAGTTTAACACAACTAGAACACACTCTATGCGGTGCTCATGACTTGTCTTGGTCAACTAGTTTAACACCAATAGAACACACTCTATGCGGTGCTCATGACTTGTCTTGGTCAACTAGTTTAACACCAATAGAACACACTCTATGCGGTGCTCATGACTTGTCTTGGTCAACTAATTTAACACAACTAGAACACACTCTATGTGGTGCTCATGACTTGTCTTGGTCAACTAATTTAACACAACTAGAACACACTCTATGCGGTGCTCATGACTTGTCTTGGTCAACTAATTTAACACAACTAGAACACACTCTATGCGGTGCTCATGACTTGTCTTGGTCAACTAGTTTAACACAAATAGAACACACTCTATGCGGTGCTCATGACTTGTCTTGGTCAACTAGTTTAACACCAATAGAACACACACTATGCGGTGCTTATGACTTGTCTTGGTCAACTAATTTAACACAACTAGAACACACTCTATGTGGTGCTCATGACTTGTCTTGGTCAACTAATTTAACACAAATAGAACACACTCTATGCGGTGCTCATGACTTGTCTTGGTCAACTAATTTAACACAACTAGAACACACTCTATGCGGTGCCCATGACTTGTCTTGGTCAACTAATTTAACACAAATAGAACACACTCTATGCGGTGCTCATGACTTGTCTTGGTCAACTAATTTAACACAAATAGAACACACTCTATGCGGTGCTCATGACTTGTCTTGGTCAACTAGTTTAACACAAATAGAACACACTCTATGCGGTGCTCATGACTTGTCTTGGTCAACTAATTTAACACAAATAGAACACACTCTATGCGGTGCCCATGACTTGTCTTGGTCAACTAATTTAACACAAATAGAACAGACTCTATGCGGTGCTCATGACTTGTCTTGGTCAACTAATTTAACACAAATAGAACAGACTCTATGCGGTGCTCATGACTTGTCTTGGTCAACTAATTTAACACAACTAGAACACACTCTATGCGGTGCTCATGACTTGTCTTGGTCAACTAATTTAACACAACTAGAACACACTCTATGCGGTGCTCATGACTTGTCTTGGTCACCTAATTTAACACAAATAGAACACACTCTATGCGGTGCTCATGACTTGTCTTGGTCAACTAATTTAACACAACTAGACCACACTCTATGCGGTGCTCATGACTTGTCTTGGTCAACTAATTTAACACAACTAGACCACACTCTATGCGGTGCTCATGACTTGTCTTGGTCAACTAATTTAACACAACTAGACCACACTCTATGCGGTGCTCATGACTTGTCTTGGTCAACTAATTTAACACAACTAGAACACACTCTATGCGGTGCTCATGACTTGTCTTGGTCAACTAATTTAACACAACTAGACCACACTCTATGCGGTGCTCATGACTTGTCTTGGTCAACTAATTTAACACAACTAGAACACACTCTATGCGGTGCTCATGACTTGTCTTGGTCAACTAATTTAACACAACTAGACTACACTCTATGCGGTGCTCATGACTTGTCTTGGTCAACTAATTTAACACAACTAGAACACACTCTATGCGGTGCTCATGACTTGTCTTGGTCAACTAATTTAACACAACTAGACCAGACTCTATGCGGTGCTCATGACTTGTCTTGGTCAACTAATTTAACACAACTAGAACACACTCTATGCGGTGCTCATGACTTGTCTTGGTCAACTAATTTAACACAACTAGAACACACTCTATGCGGTGCTCATGACTTGTCTTGGTCAACTAATTTAACACAACTAGACCAGACTCTATGCGGTGCTCATGACTTGTCTTGGTCAACTAATTTAACACAACTAGAACACACTCTATGCGGTGCTCATGACTTGTCTTGGTCAACTAATTTAACACAACTAGAACACACTCTATGCGGTGCTCATGACTTGTCTTGGTCAACTAGTTTAACACAACTAGAACACACTCTATGCGGTGCTCATGACTTGTCTTGGTCAACTAGTTTAACACCAATAGAACACACTCTATGCGGTGCTCATGACTTGTCTTGGTCAACTAATTTAACACAACTAGAACACACTCTATGCGGTGCTCATGACTTGTCTTGGTCAACTAATTTAACACAACTAGACCAGACTCTATGCGGTGCTCATGACTTGTCTTGGTCAACTAATTTAACACAACTAGAACACACTCTATGCGGTGCTCATGACTTGTCTTGGTCAACTAGTTTAACACAACTAGAACACACTCTATGCGGTGCTCATGACTTGTCTTGGTCAACTAGTTTAACACCAATAGAACACACTCTATGCGGTGCTCATGACTTGTCTTGGTCAACTAGTTTAACACCAATAGAACACACTCTATGCGGTGCTCATGACTTGTCTTGGTCAACTAATTTAACACAACTAGAACACACTCTATGTGGTGCTCATGACTTGTCTTGGTCAACTAATTTAACACAACTAGAACACACTCTATGCGGTGCTCATGACTTGTCTTGGTCAACTAATTTAACACAACTAGAACACACTCTATGCGGTGCTCATGACTTGTCTTGGTCAACTAGTTTAACACAAATAGAACACACTCTATGCGGTGCTCATGACTTGTCTTGGTCAACTAGTTTAACACCAATAGAACACACTCTATGCGGTGCTCATGACTTGTCTTGGTCAACTAATTTAACACAACTAGAACACACTCTATGTGGTGCTCATGACTTGTCTTGGTCAACTAATTTAACACAAATAGAACACACTCTATGCGGTGCTCATGACTTGTCTTGGTCAACTAATTTAACACAACTAGAACACACTCTATGCGGTGCCCATGACTTGTCTTGGTCAACTAATTTAACACAAATAGAACACACTCTATGCGGTGCTCATGACTTGTCTTGGTCAACTAATTTAACACAACTAGAACACACTCTATGTGGTGCTCATGACTTGTCTTGGTCAACTAATTTAACACAAATAGAACACACTCTATGCGGTGCTCATGACTTGTCTTGGTCAACTAATTTAACACAAATAGAACACACTCTATGCGGTGCTCATGACTTGTCTTGGTCAACTAATTTAACACAACTAGAACACACTCTATGTGGTGCTCATGACTTGTCTTGGTCAACTAATTTAACACAAATAGAACACACTCTATGCGGTGCCCATGACTTGTCTTGGTCAACTAATTTAACACAACTAGAACACACTCTATGCGGTGCTCATGACTTGTCTTGGTCAACTAATTTAACACCAATAGAACACACTCTATGCGGTGCTCATGACTTGTCTTGGTCAACTAATTTAACACAACTAGAACACACTCTATGCGGTGCTCATGACTTGTCTTGGTCAACTAATTTAACACAACTAGAACACACTCTATGCGGTGCTCATGACTTGTCTTGGTCAACTAATTTAACACAACTAGAACACACTCTATGCGGTGCCCATGACTTGTCTTGGTCAACTAATTTAACACAACTAGAACACACTCTATGCGGTGCTCATGACTTGTCTTGGTCAACTAATTTAACACAAATAGAACACACTCTATGCGGTGCTCATGACTTGTCTTGGTCAACTAATTTAACACAACTAGAACACACTCTATGCGGTGCTCATGACTTGTCTTGGTCAACTAATTTAACACAACTAGAACACACTCTATGCGGTGCTCATGACTTGTCTTGGTCAACTAATTTAACACAACTAGAACACACTCTATGCGGTGCTCATGACTTGTCTTGGTCAACTAATTTAACACAACTAGAACACACTCTATGCGGTGCTCATGACTTGTCTTGGTCAACTAGTTTAACACAAATAGAACACACTCTATGCGGTGCTCATGACTTGTCTTGGTCAACTAATTTAACACAACTAGAACACACTCTATGTGGTGCTCATGACTTGTCTTGGTCAACTAATTTAACACAAATAGAACACACTCTATGCGGTGCCCATGACTTGTCTTGGTCAACTAATTTAACACAACTAGAACACACTCTATGCGGTGCTCATGACTTGTCTTGGTCAACTAATTTAACACCAATAGAACACACTCTATGCGGTGCTCATGACTTGTCTTGGTCAACTAATTTAACACAACTAGAACACACTCTATGCGGTGCTCATGACTTGTCTTGGTCAACTAATTTAACACAACTAGAACACACTCTATGCGGTGCTCATGACTTGTCTTGGTCAACTAATTTAACACAACTAGAACACACTCTTTGCGGTGCCCATGACTTGTCTTGGTCAACTAATTTAACACAACTAGAACACACTCTATGCGGTGCTCATGACTTGTCTTGGTCAACTAATTTAACACAAATAGAACACACTCTATGCGGTGCTCATGACTTGTCTTGGTCAACTAATTTAACACAACTAGAACACACTCTATGCGGTGCTCATGACTTGTCTTGGTCAACTAATTTAACACAACTAGAACACATTCTATGCGGTGCTCATGACTTGTCTTGGTCAACTAATTTAACACAACTAGAACACACTCTATGCGGTGCTCATGACTTGTCTTGGTCAACTAATTTAACACAACTAGAACACACTCTATGCGGTGCTCATGACTTGTCTTGGTCAACTAATTTAACACAACTAGAACACACTCTATGCGGTGCTCATGACTTGTCTTGGTCAACTAATTTAACACAACTAGAACACACTCTATGCGGTGCCCATGACTTGTCTTGGTCAACTAATTTAACACAACTAGAACACACTCTATGCGGTGCTCATGACTTGTCTTGGTCAACTAATTTAACACAACTAGAACACACTCTATGCGGTGCTCATGACTTGTCTTGGTCAACTAATTTAACACAACTAGAACACACTCTATGCGGTGCTCATGACTTGTCTTGGTCAACTAATTTAACACAACTAGAACACACTCTATGCGGTGCTCATGACTTGTCTTGGTCACCTAATTTAACACAAATAGAACACACTCTATGCGGTGCTCATGACTTGTCTTGGTCAACTAATTTAACACAACTAGAACACACTCTATGCGGTGCTCATGACTTGTCTTGGTCACCTAATTTAACACAAATAGACCAGACTCTATGCGGTGCTCATGACTTGTCTTGGTCAACTAATTTAACACAAATAGAACACACTCTATGCGGTGCTCATGACTTGTCTTGGTCAACTAATTTAACACAAATAGAACACACTCTATGCGGTGCTCATGACTTGTCTTGGTCAACTAATTTAACACAAATAGAACACACTCTATGCGGTGCTCATGACTTGTCTTGGTCAACTAATTTAACACAAATAGACCAGACTCTATGCGGTGCCCATGACTTGTCTTGGTCAACTAATTTAACACAAATAGAACAGACTCTATGCGGTGCTCATGACTTGTCTTGGTCAACTAGTTTAACACAAATAGAACAGACTCTATGCGGTGCTCATGACTTGTCTTGGTCAACTAATTTAACACAAATAGACCAGACTCTATGCGGTGCCCATGACTTGTCTTGGTCAACTAATTTAACACAAATAGAACACACTCTATGCGGTGCTCATGACTTGTCTTGGTCAACTAGTTTAACACAAATAGAACACACTCTATGCGGTGCTCATGACTTGTCTTGGTCAACTAATTTAACACAAATAGAACACACTCTATGCGGTGCTCATGACTTGTCTTGGTCAACTAATTTAACACAAATAGAACACACTCTATGCGGTGCTCATGACTTGTCTTGGTCAACTAATTTAACACAAATAGACCAGACTCTATGCGGTGCCCATGACTTGTCTTGGTCAACTAATTTAACACAAATAGAACAGACTCTATGCGGTGCTCATGACTTGTCTTGGTCAACTAGTTTAACACAAATAGAACAGACTCTATGCGGTGCTCATGACTTGTCTTGGTCACCTAATTTAACACAAATAGACCAGACTCTATGCGGTGCTCATGACTTGTCTTGGTCACCTAATTTAACACAAATAGAACACACTCTATGCGGTGCTCATGACTTGTCTTGGTCAACTAATTTAACACAAATAGAACACACTCTATGCGGTGCTCATGACTTGTCTTGGTCAACTAATTTAACACAAATAGACCAGACTCTATGCGGTGCCCATGACTTGTCTTGGTCAACTAATTTAACACAAATAGAACAGACTCTATGCGGTGCTCATGACTTGTCTTGGTCAACTAGTTTAACACAAATAGAACAGACTCTATGCGGTGCTCATGACTTGTCTTGGTCAACTAATTTAACACAAATAGATCAGACTCTATGCGGTGCCCATGACTTGTCTTGGTCAACTAATTTAACACAAATAGAACACACTCTATGCGGTGCTCATGACTTGTCTTGGTCAACTAGTTTAACACAAATAGAACACACTCTATGCGGTGCTCATGACTTGTCTTGGTCAACTAATTTAACACAAATAGAACACACTCTATGCGGTGCTCATGACTTGTCTTGGTCAACTAATTTAACACAAATAGAACACACTCTATGCGGTGCTCATGACTTGTCTTGGTCAACTAATTTAACACAAATAGACCAGACTCTATGCGGTGCCCATGACTTGTCTTGGTCAACTAATTTAACACAAATAGAACAGACTCTATGCGGTGCTCATGACTTGTCTTGGTCAACTAGTTTAACACAAATAGAACAGACTCTATGCGGTGCTCATGACTTGTCTTGGTCAACTAATTTAACACAAATAGACCAGACTCTATGCGGTGCCCATGACTTGTCTTGGTCAACTAATTTAACACAAATAGAACACACTCTATGCGGTGCTCATGACTTGTCTTGGTCAACTAGTTTAACACAAATAGAACACACTCTATGCGGTGCTCATGACTTGTCTTGGTCAACTAATTTAACACAAATAGAACACACTCTATGCGGTGCTCATGACTTGTCTTGGTCAACTAATTTAACACAAATAGAACACACTCTATGCGGTGCTCATGACTTGTCTTGGTCAACTAGTTTAACACAAATAGAACACACTCTATGCGGTGCTCATGACTTGTCTTGGTCAACTAATTTAACACAAATAGAACACACTCTATGCGGTGCCCATGACTTGTCTTGGTCAACTAGTTTAACACAAATAGAACACACTCTATGCGGTGCCCATGACTTGTCTTGGTCACCTAATTTAACACAAATAGAACACACTCTATGCGGTGCCCATGACTTGTCTTGGTCAACTAATTTAACACCAAAATAAGCAAAATATACTTTCTTTACAAAATCTGTAATATTTCGCTGTTGTCTTTTCACTACAAAAAAGCCACATATATAGCAGAAACTATCAGGCGAAACACGACAACCTCTAGCAGCCATTTTGACTAAGAAATTTAAAAACTATTCCTCGATATGTACTTCAGACTTTTGCTAAACTTATATTAACTTAGATTTGTTTATAAGCTGTCTTTTAAATACTTATTACAAGTATGATATCATCAACTAAGATGACATCAGACTCAGATGATATCCGACTTGAAAAATGTACAACATCAAAATTGTGTTATGCATGATGTAATACGTTGAGTTCAATGTCAACTTAGCAAATTTTTTCGCATGGATTTTTAACTTTTTATACTGCTTAGTGTTTAATATATTTTTAAATTATAATAATAAAATGAAAAATAATGAATATGATATAATGGCATGCAAAAAAAATATTTTTTTATTAGCGAAGCGGTATAAGACAATTTTCTCCTTTTAGAAGACAAATGCTGATTTTGGCAAAAATCTGAGGGTGATGGAATTTTTTACTTATTTTTACTGAAATAAGCGACCAAAGTTACATAAGATTCAGCATTTAGTTTTTAAACAATTTTTTCATTGTAGGCCTGTGTTATAGAAGCAGACATTTGTTAGTGTATGCTTGGAGCTTGTCCATGTTGCTGTTTGTTACTCTCTGCACCATATTAAAGAACTACTTTCACATTTGTGTTGAAGCAGGTTTTATTTCTTACTGGACGCAGTGCTTTTGACCGCCAGCTCGGTCGTAGAGTATTGAACGCATGTCTAGCTTTGCTGATTCAATTTTTGACTTCTGCCTATGCTTCCATCTCTTTGTTTATGATGCTTCGAATGTAGACAAAGTTGTCGGGTCCTACTAGGTTGACTCCTTGGAGCTGTAGTGCTGTCACCTCAGTTTTCTTGCAACCGATTCTCAAGCCAGTCTTATTCCCTTCTTTTACGAGCTTGTTTAGTTTTGTCACTTTTGTGACAGGAGGCAGGTGTTGTCTGCTGAATCCAGATCCTCAAGCTGTTACTGTCAGAGTTGTATGTCTGTGTTGCCATCAGTTGATTTGTTCATGATTTAGTCCACTACCAAAAGTAAGATTGTTGGGCAAAGCATGAATCGGTCTGTCTCAGTTCAGAGGACTTAACAGCTTTCCAATATGGAATATTCGTCATTTGGAGTCTTTGCAAAGATTCTGGATAATACGGATGAATTTATTTATGAAGACAGTATAAATAGGTCTTACGAGCAAAGGCGTAGTGAGTGGAGTGCAAGGTGACATCATGCCAGGGACGCCACACGCAGAGGGCTGCCACGCGCAAAAGGAGCCAAAATATTTTGAAAGAAAAATAGGATTTTCTAAAAATAAAAAAAAATCAAGCTCTGGAAAATATTTTTTTTTTACTAACAAACATTTTTACAAAAATCTAATTACATATTTTTTTTTCGGAATGACTTATAAAAGAGACTTTCATGTTGGCTCTAATTCTACAAGAGATTTCCACTTGCGTTTTACCTGATGTAATCACCGTGCTAGATACATGTACAGAGCGCTGTGTTCATTGTCAATGTGCATTCTATTAATGAAGTTAACAATTTAAAAAAAAAAGTTTAGAAATGTGTACATTCTCCTTTTTTTCTGTGTTGTTCAAATTCTGAGGCCATCGTTTTTCAGACTGTTGGGGCTTTCTTTCCCCTCTCATGGTGCTGACAAGACAAAAACCAATTTAACTATTATATTGGTAATGTAGTTACAATCCATATTAGTCTATTAATCCAGTAAAATCGATAGTATCCCCAATGTTTAAGAAATAAATGGATAAATTAAGTGAACTCGTTTCAACTCCCAGGTAAAACCTGTCACACTTTTTTAGTGGACAATAAACGTCTGCAACAAGACGAGTCGTAGAGCTTTTGAAAAAGACAAAGACTCTAGCGTGTACTTTCATACGTCAGAATGGTCAAATGTCTTGCGAGTGATGAACCAACGTTCAGTGGACGCTTTGTACGTCAACTATTAGAAGCTCTATAATACGTCTTTCTGGACACGAGTGTGATCTTTGAGTCAATCTTTCAGTCAATCTTTGAGTCAATCTTTTAGTCAATCTTTTAGTCAATCTTTTAGTTAATATTTGAGTCAATCTTTGAGTCAATCTTTGAGTCAGTCTTTGAGTCAATCTTTAAGTCAATCTTTGAGTCAATCTTTGAGTCAATCTTTGAGTCAATCTTTGAGTCAGTCTTTGAGTCAATCTTTGAGTCAATCTTTGAGTCAGTCTTTGAGTCAATCTTTGAGTCAATCTTTCAGTCAATCTTTGAGTCAATCTTTGAGTCAATCTTTAAGTCAATCTTTTAGTTAATCTTTGAGTCAATCTTTGAGTCAATCTTTGAGTCAGTCTTTGAGTCAATCTTTAAGTCAATCTTTGAGTCAGTCTTTGAGTCAATCTTTGAGTAAATCTTTGAGTCAATCTTTGAGTCAGTCTTTGAGTCAATCTTTGAGTCAATCTTTGAGTCAATCTTTGAGTCAATCTTTTAGTTAATCTTTGAGTCAATCTTTGAGTCAGTCTTTGAGTCAGTCTTTGAGTCAGTCTTTGAGTCAATCTTTGAGTCAATCTTTGAGTCAATCTTTGAGTCAATCTTTGAGTCAGTCTTTGAGTCAGTCTTTGAGTCAATCTTTGAGTCAGTCTTTGAGTGAGTCTTTGAGTCAATCTTTGAGTCAATCTTTGAGTCAGTCTTTGAGTCAGTCTTTGAGTCAATCTTTGAGTCAATCTTTGAGTCAATCTTTGAGTCAATCTTTGAGTCAATCTTTGAGTTAAGTCCATTACAAACTACATACTCAGCTCAATGTATCCCACGCTTTCCTAATTTAACTTTGACATGCGCTTTTCTTACTAAAAGATTTAGCACGGTAAAGGTATAGACCAGAGGAAAATAAATTTCGGAAATTCATAATGAAGGCAAACGTTTGGCCGCGGAGCTTACAGACCCACTCGCTGGATAAGGGAGGAGGCGCCAGGGGCTTAAAGGAAACCCGGTATTAAAGTTTTTGAGAAACATTGTTTTAGGCCTGCGCTCTTCTATTAAAAAAAAGGTTACAACGATTGGATCTTATTTGGCTCAATGAACTTCGACTAATTTAAACATTAATTAGACACAAATTACAAATAATCACTTTTTTTCCCATAATATTTCTTGAACACGGGTATGTAATCTGGTATTAGTTCAGTTTCATTGTAATAGTGTGATTTTAGGTTTATTAATGAAATATGGTTGGAGTTTTTTTTTTCCAAAATTGAGGATGCATCATTAACGTGTAATTCAATATATCCCCCAAACATTTCTTTGATTGTAACATTCTGTTGGAAAAAGCAACATCTGCATACGTAAAGACTTTAAACATGTGTTGCCCGTGACTATTGATGAAGAAAGTTCCTAATATTTATTCGTTTGATGTTACTAATTTGTTGATTATCAAATTTGGATCTCAGAAGATGAATGCATTCATTTTAAAATTGTGCTGATAAATAAGACCATTTTTTAACATTTCCATGATATTTAATAAATGATTTAATAGTAGTGGATCAAACTAACCTCCAAATAAGATTTCCAACGTTTGTAGGCCTGCCATCTTGAATTTATACATTTTAAACATTAACGTAGAGGAATAGTTTTAATAATGATATACTATATGTGGGTTTATATTCGTTGCAATAGACTTTGTCAGTGTACCTACATTGTATGTTTTTAAAAATCCATTTCAACATAACTCTGAAACACAACTTAGTGTAAGTGTCCCTTTTTAGCACGAAAAACAGTGTAGTATTTTGTAGAAGCGAAGTCAGTGACTATTCGTAATGTAGATATTTTAGTTAGGTAATACACTCTAGTCAGGGGCGGACTGGCTATATGGGCAAACGGGCAAATGCCCGGTGGGCCGGTACCCATTGGGCCGGTCTGGTCGCGACCAAAGAAAAAAAAATTCAATACAGACAACTTAAAAAAAAAATTGACAGCAGCAAGACACAAAGGCCCGAACACATTTTCTTATTGTTTTTTTTTTAATTCTTATTACAATTAATGTTGTTTGAAATTCAACAAGAATATCCACACAAAAAATACACTGTACACTGTAAGTATTATCATTTGCAAAACGTTAGACCGTACTTTCTGCTATGCACGAGCGGCATGGACTGCTTTGATGTCTTCGAGGTTGAGTTTGGCCTCATCATTTTGCTGGTCGGCATGGACCTTTGATGGCACTCCCATTTTTTGTGCTCCTTCCCTCCCCCGTCTTTTAATGGTTCCAATGAAATTTAACCAAAAAGAGGGATGAGAGAGGTTAAGTTAGAAAACATTGATATAACGCAGCAAAAAAAAATTGGCGTGACAATTAGCTCTTTAACAATGCTTAATAGAAATTAACTTTAACACATACACACAGCCGCGAAATTGCAAACCAACCAACTTATTCACAGCTCAATATGGGTATAAAGCTCTACTTTCTGCGATTTGAAAAGAAAAAGTAAGTTTCTTTCTAAAAATACTACACTTAAGGCTTACAAAAAAAAAATATTTAATTAAAAAATAAATTTAGATCTAAATCAATTTTTATACTATTATAATAAATGGCAAACTTATGCTTAGTATGAAGTCATTAATGATGAAAATTTTTACAATAATTATAAAATTTATATTGCGCTGTCACATCTGAAAGGAGATTTATATTTTAAATAATAGGTCATAGTAAATTCATATACAAATCGCGTTTTTGAGAATGTACTAGGAGGAAGCAAGAGCTTTTCACATTAAGTAAGTGCGTCTCTAACCGTTCTGCTTTCTCTTGTCTTTCAATGGAATGTGTTGCCTGAGTCAGCCAGGAAAACCAATGATTTAGCATATTTTAAGTCACAGATCAACATGCATGACTAGATTGATTCATGAAATGCGTAAGACGTAACAATCTTATTTTTTGAAGAAACGTCTGTAATCTATAAGTAATACCAAAAAGCTTCATACTCATTAGGCTGCTATTGTATTGTTTATAGTTTTTAGACTACATACATGTATATATAGAATACATTATGTAATCCTACGAATGCATACATCCAGTTTTCGATGCGTTAGCAAACTTTATATATTTTGTAAAGAATTAGGCTAACATCTATAATATAACATGTGGGCGTAGCCGGGAGGGGAGGGTCTTCAAATCATCACTTGCCTCAGACCTCATTGTCTGAAAGGAAAACTTTACTTACTGCCCAGTGCAGCCAACTTAAGCAAACTACAGTCACCAAATTTCATGAGCGTAGCCAAAGGGGTTTTGTGGTTTCCCTTTCCTCCAATACAAAAACTAAAGCAAAACTAAAGTTACCATTTTCTACCAGTCGCTGAACTCCATAGCAGATTTGGTTTTTGAATTTTTTTGAGGAAGAGTAGCAAGCTAATTGCACTGTAGATACCTCAGAATATGCATTTTTAAAGCTTAAAATAACGGAAATAATGCTTGATTCCGGGGCATCGCCCCGGACCCCACTAGTGGGAGCTCACAGCGCTCCCCCGAACTCCCTAGCTGCACTTTGGCGGTGTGTACTGTTATTCCACTAATTATAGGAAATGAGTATTCTAGGGTAGAAAAAAACGTTTGAAAGAATGAAAGATCAGAATGTCATGAAGATTAATTACATATACACACACACTAATATATATATATATATATATATATAATTGCGGAGTGGGGTAAAAATCCCCCCCCCACCGAAAATATATGACATGCCATTTGTGGGCCGGTTTATATGGTAATGCCCGGGCCGATTTTGATACCCAGTCCGCTCCTGACTCTAGTGCTAGTTGTAGTCTATTCTTATTATGAAATACATTCTATAGATAAGCCTATAGTACTATGAATTGTTTATAGAACATTTAGAGCGTGGAGACGCTAGATATGCTCACTACGAGATAAAAATCCTCTGTCACTTCCTTCTATCTATCTATCAATCTATCTATCTATCTATCTATCTATCTATCTATCTATCTATCTATCTATCTATCTATCTATCTATCTATCTATCTATCTATCTATCTATCTGTCTGTCTGTCTGTTTGTCTATCTATCTATCTATCTATCTATCTATCTATCTATCTATCTATCTATCTATCTATCTTTCTATCTATCTGTACGTAATACATTTTCACTAGTGCTAGTGCGGAAATAAGTCTCTTCAAAAATGTATTTGCTAAGGTGCCTACAGAACAATATCCTTCCATTCTTCTAACAAAAAGAGTGCAGGTCAAATATTAAATTTGTTAATCGTTGCACTTAAATAATACAGCCCAGCGACAGGTAAGTCATTTTGTGAATCATTTTATTCGGGAAAGGGTTCGTGCCTCAACCCGTGACCTCCCTCTATATCGAAGGTGCCGGTCAACCCCCACCCAGGCTACGCTTATCGACTTCGGCGTTAAGTTTGGGGCGGAAAGTTGAGTCTGCCCCCCTCCCCCCCTGTAATTTGGTGTTTGTAGTTGACCTCTGGCTGTTGCTTGAATTCTAGTTATTTTGGAGGAGGGGGGGAAGGGGATCCTAACAAACCCGGCTACGCCCATGGAATCTGGTGACTGAAGTTGCTTTAGTTTTCATCAGGCTGATGCTTGACTTCTTGTAGATTTAATTAGGAAGGAAATCCATCGGAAAACAGATCAGTGTGTGCGTAGAATAGTTCAGTCGATTTCGAAGGAGGAGAAAGCTTAAACCCCAAAACCTCTCCTAGCTAGGCCAATGAAACAAATAATAATAACAATAATTAGTCATAATAATAATAATAACAGTAATAATAATAAGAAGAAGAAGAAATAAAAAAAAAGATTAAAAAAAAGATAAATTAAGCGTCTATGGAAATTGTCCAAAATAACAATATACCCCATTGTTATATCAACCGAGGGGATAATAACAACTGACCTCAAAGACACCTTCAAGGCCCTTAACATTCCTAGGAACATCCTCGTTGCCTGTCAGAGGGCAGTACTGCTGCAGACCTGCCACATCACCAGAAAATTCCTCAGTGGAAACTGTTAAAGGGACTACGATGAATTTTGTTTCTCTTTAGCGAAACTCGACCCTGGCAGCGCCAGAGAATGACTACTCGTTCATTTCTAACATAATAATAATAATAATAATAATAATAATAATAATAATAGTAATAATAATAATAATAATAATAATAGTAATTTATAAAGTGCTATTAACAAACATAATGTAGGCTTAAGGCGCAATGGTAACATTAAAAACATAAACACGAGTTTTACAAGATTACAAAGACAGTTTGTGTGGAAACAAACTCAAAATCGGCCCCCGTAGTGGCATCGCCCCCTCCCGACTTCACCAAATCGGCCATCATACTAGAGGGGGGGAGCGAAATAATCTAAAAATAGGTTAATATAAAAAATAATTAGTATATATTATTAACATAAGTAATAAATTCGTACACAAATTGTGTTAACTCTATACTACAATTCGTCCGTCCTTCGGGGGGGGGGGGGGACAAATATACATTTACTTTTTTTTTTACTTTGAAAATTTATAACGGTCAAACTAGTTTTCAGCGTGTGGCAAACGATCTTTTTATTTTTTTTTTACAGCAATATACATCAACTGTTAAATTTCTCGGAAAATCGTAAGAACCGTTTTTGAGATCAGCTGGATCCAGGTTCCATAAAGTTCTGACTTGAATAGACGTATTGTAAAAATACACACAATTTATACACTTCAATTACATTGTACACATTGTTAATCTTAAATTGCTATATCAATAGCTACAAGCGATGTTAGTTCTCAACAATGAGTCACAGAGACAAATGCGAGCCAAATAATGAACTATTTCATACCAATAAGCTTAGGATAAAAAGGTTGCGTAGTTATATTCGGGATCTTTGGGCGCCTCTATAGATCACAAAGGGAACATTACTTTTGAAATGTTATATTCAGAGACGAGGCTGGGTATGGCATACAGATTTGTTGTTTTAGCATTTACATTTGACCCAGTCTGAATACATTGACGCAGATGTCAACAGTTTTTATCCGGTTCGCCATTGAGACTTGAGAAAACAATGAGACCGCTTTCCAACAACAACACGGGCTTCACGTGAATCTTTAATTATTTAATTGGTTTTAGAGTTACCCTAGAATTCAATTACGGAATGTTCTGGATAAATGCATTTCATTTTAATGTCTCTATCCCGACCCCTCACTTTACACCAAAGAAAGTGACTCTATCATCCATTAACAAGCGAGAAAATGTATGTCTACTGACTTTTTTTTTTGTTTTTTGGTTATCCATTAATGAGGGATCGTTTTACCGTCGGCGACGTCTGCTGCGTTTCGCCATTTGCCTCCCTTGCCATCGGCACTTACGAAACTAACGAAGTTTCAATAAAATGTATCTCGGAGTCTGACATAAATAGATATTGCGGTAGAAAGAGTTTTTTTTTAAATAGAAAGGTATTAAAACTACGAAGGTGGGGAAACGAGGGGTTCTGCTTGTGATAGATGGGATGATGAGGTAATGGCCAGATAATGACCAGTGAGCGAGAAGGGCTAGATGCCGGTGGGTGGGAGGGGAAATCCCTTGACTATTTAAATCCAATATAATCGCAGTCAATTGATGCAGTGTTCACAATACACAAAGGAGACATTCAACCAACAATTTCGGAGCAAATGAAAATAAAAAAGAGAGGCTGAAAATCGTGATTCGAAAGTGTGGTGTAGATTCAAAGTTTACTTTGCATGTGTATTTGCCATTCTATTAAAGCTCAAAGTTACTTATTAAAAAGGTAAATGTATTAACTGGAAATGGCCACAACTGGTAGGTCGGCCAACGATCTCGGCACGAATTTCAACACGTCTTTTGGAGCAATGACATCCGCTTTGCTAATGGCGAGCCTGCAGGCGCCTACAGAATCTCCTTCTCACGCCCAGGACAGCGCCATAGTGAGTGTGAACGACTTGACCACAATTGAATGGGTCTTTGCTTTTGTGGCCGTACCCATGGTCTCGATCCCTGGTCTTGTAGGCAATGTCTCCAGCTTGATCGTCCTCTACCGCCACGGCTTCAAGAAGACCTCGAATATTTTACTGGCGGCGCTGTCTGTGGCAGACGCCTGTTATCTCATCGGAGTCAACAACATCCCAGCATTCATGCATGAATATTCAACCGGTCGCGGCTTTCACTATTCAGGCACATCCTGTTACGTACTCTACGGCCTGTATAGAATGTATCGTCTGCTGGAGCTCTGGGGTAATTGGACGTCCTTGACATTGCCTGTACTGATCACCATCGAACGTCTGGTGGCTGTGTATCATCCTTTCAAATTTCCTTTGATAGTTACCCCTAGAAGGACGTTGGTAGCTGTCGTGATTTCTTACCTTCTGTGGCTGCCCCTGAACGTGTATTATTTCTTCCTTGAAGATCTTGTCTTCGTGCAGCAAGGAGGCGTAATCGTCGGGCGTATCGTACCCACACGATACTATCAGGATAAAGTTTGGTATTCGGTGTACTTGTCCGTGAAAAAAGCAGCTATTATCCTGAGCGAGCCGATCCCGATACTACTGGTAGTGATCGGCTGCTTCATGGTCGGAGTGAAGATCCGGTTAGCTCACGCGAAGCGGCGGAAGATGATGTACTTCGTGTCCTCCGTCACCAACGCCAGGGCGACGCCGGCGTTTCGCACCTCCTGGACGCTGCTGCTGGTGTGCATCGTCTACAGTATCACCATCGGCACAGCTTTCTTTCTGGAGATGGGCATTTCGGTGGATGTCAGCTTCACCGCAAACATCGTCTTGGCTGCAGCCATTCGACTGGTCAAGTGCATTCACAGTTCGTGCAACTTTTTTATATACATCTACATAAACCGGAACTTTCAGGAGACGTACCGGTCAATTTTTGCTTCTTGGGTACGTAAACATGGACATAAGTAAAGGACCGTTTCTTTACACGTGATTTACACCCACTCGCCTGTGCTGCATTCCTCCAAATGCTTTGCATACATTTCTAGTCAGAAAAACAAGACTACCAGGATCCTCCTTTGAATGACTGACCACGTACTGGACAGTAGGCCCAACATGCTTTCATCACTAAAGGCGATTCTTAAAGAAACTATAAACTTACAAGCCTCCTTGTTTCAAGCTTCAGATATTAACTTATTAAGAAATTTTTTTCGTTTTACCAAAAATTAAAATTGACGCTTCCATTAAAATTGTGCGTTGTTTACAATATTTGTATGTATCCCGTTCAAATCCTCTATTTGATGTATGCGACTATTTGTGTGCTATCTACTTCATACAAACTGATATTCTAGGAGTTAGACAATGTTCAATATATTTAAAATACATGTACAGACTGGATTTGAAATAGACCCCCCACACCTCCTTTTTTTTATTGGCCATGTATAAGATAATCCTAATTTTTACTCTTTGAGTATTAATTATAAAAATTATCACCAACTTTTGCGCCAAAATATATTGACTGTAGAATATTTGTGTTACACAATATGTTACATTGACTTAACAGGACAAATACATTTCTTATTGTCCTCGCCATCGTGATAAATATGCGGAAAGTTGAACTGTTGAATCCATTTACATAGTGACATCATTAGCCACATTTCCATTGTATCAGCAATGCAATATTTTACTTCCATTTTAGAAGTTTATTTATCTATTTGTAAATTACAATAATCTTGGTTCTATGGTTTTCGAATGAAATGTAGGCCTACATACATTTTTCTGGGTTTATTTAATAGGCGATACAATTTATTCAGTTATAAGTGTGACAATTTATTGAGAAAAAAAAAACACTTAAAATCTGGGTTTGTTTTACAAGTCAGCCTGTAAAATAGTGGATATTGAGAATTAGTCCTCCTACAGCAGTCCATAAACATACAAATGTTATTCTGTACATCCCTACACTTGTGATTGCGAAGACTGTCCCTTTATTTTTTGGAAAGTCCATGACTCAACTAGCCACGTCTTCAAGACCAGAATAAGTCTATGCTAGAGGTAGAAGTGATATTCTGAATTCCAATTTGAAACTCGAAGAAAATATTTTAAGCAAAACTTTGTTGACTATATCTACTACAGAAATATTTTTTTGAAATATGCTCTTTAATTAAAAAACGTCTACAGTATCTCTAAATTCTAACGTGACACAAAAGTGCACGCGACTAGATTGATGTGTTTTTTCAGTGGCCCCCGAAACGGGGAAAGACGCTATTTGTTTTGTGTGGAATGTCTGTCCGTCCCGTTTAGATCTCGTAAACTAGAAAAGATAGGCAATATCCGACATCATACAATTTTAGACCATTCAAAGTTCTCATGCAACGGCTACTTTTTCCTTTTCTGAAAGCGAAAAATCTTATTTTTAAAATCAAGTATGCAACAGTTTTTTTTTTCATAAAAATACACCATTTTTACAACTATTCACTATTAATAGTAACAAACACTGAAGGCTAATTAGTAAGGGAGATAACTATTTACCTTATTTTAAACACATCTATGCAAACGGTTTTTAATTTTTTGTCAAAAAAATATTCTTTTTTACAATTGTATTACGAAGTTAAGTAAGTTCTGTCAGACTAACTATTACATTTAGGAAAAATTGTTTACTTTTATTTTTAAAGAGAAAAAAATCTATTTAGTATGCATAAGAGTGGAACATATTAACAATGTCTTTTTTTGTTTACCAGCCGATAAGCTTAAATTCCTTATGCAACCATATATTTGCAAACACAAAGAGGGCTAATCAACGCCAAAGAATAAAAAAATAGTTTCTGTACATCACTCAGTCTTTGTAACCTTATTTAAATTAAAAAGAAAAGCTATCAATAATCCTTTCACATAAGGTGTAAATAAAGAAATATAGATTATAATGATTTGTTAACCAATTTTTAAACGTAAATCGATACATTATGTCCGTCTTGAAATTGCAATTTACTGTCACCACCGCATTCTAATTTAGTTTTCTAAATTACTTAATATCGGGTGACCGAGCCTCCTTCGGATGAATAATTTGTTAAGGAAGGATATAAACCCGAAGTCAATTTGGGAATATTTTTGTAATTACGAAAATGAACGATCAGGTGTAGACTATCAATCCGAATAGTTGTTTTTCGTATCAGTTCTCAATGTAATTGTACATGGCGATTAGAATAGAAACATGTGCCTATAGAAATCCACAGCTCGCGTCTTAACGTTTTACATTGCTTCTTTCGCGTAAAACTATTGGGCTATTATAGCCTTGGAAGAAAGTCTTTGCAGTATGACTTCTAAAATGGTTACTGACATTTAATATTGCAATTAATATATTCATTATGGCTTTGAGGCATGGACACTTTACAGAAAACCACTAAGACTTCTTGAGTGCTTTCACCAAAGATGCTTGCGCTCCATCATGGACATACGATGGCAGGACCGCGCTACAAACAGCGATGTCCTTGCCAACGCCGGTATGGACAGTATAGACGGAATTCTTATGGTCCGACAGTTGCACTGGGTAGGGCACGTATCCCGTATGGGAGACGAACATATGCCAAAGGCAGTCTTTTTTTGGTGAGCTTAAAGGTGGTCGACGTAACAGAGGCGCTCCACGGAAATTCTTCAAAGATCAGCTTAGGCGTCAACTTTCCTTGGCTGACATAGAAGAGAGCACCTGGTTGTATGCGGCCTCCGAACGAGACAGCTGGAGGTCTCTCACGAAGGCCGCGGGATACACATTTGAGACCAAAAGAAAATCTGCTCCTGAGGACAAACGCAGACGGCGAAAAGAAAATCTAAATCGACCACCTGCGGACAATGGTTATGCTTGCCCTGGATGTGGCAAATATGTAGGTCAGAGCTGGGACTGCGCTGACATGGGAAATTCTGCATTCCTCACTAATCTTCGGACTCGAAGACAAGCCTTATTATTATGGCTTTAGTAAGAATCATCAAGTGATGCAAAATCTCTACGTTATAGTGTAAAACGTGCACCTAGTTACAAAGTAAAATAGCGCATTTTTTCCAAACAGACTTAAAAACATCGCGTTAGTATTCTAAAGAAGCGTTATTGTGAGGCAGCTCTGTGACTGCGACAACATTTCAGCGTACTAAAAAAAAGATTGCCAAAAATATGTTCGTCCCCCATACGGAATAAGTGCCCTGCACAGCGTGACTGTGGGATTATAAGAAGTTTATACCATTTTGCAAGAATATCGCTGTTTGTATTGCGGTCTTTGGTGAAGTCGTTCAAGAAATCTTAGTTGCTTTCTATAAAGTACTCATATCTCAGATCTACATAGAGGGGTTGAGAGAATCACTGGTTGACACTGATTTTTGTAGACAGGCGGAGCGATTTATTTCGCCACACTCTCGCTTGGAGGCGTCCAAAAGCACGACTATTCCTGATTACATATCAACCTCTCTTTAAAGCAATGCGTCATTTGATACTATGCTTCCCAGATAATGTGAAGTTAATTACCACTTTAAGGGATGTCACGGTGATCTTTGGGCTGAGTAGGTTTTATTGGGTGACTTCTGGAACATGACTTCTGTTTTACTGAGGTTTATAGGTTAAACAAAAAAAAAAAAAAAAAAAAAAGCAGCAGCGTGATGAAAATTCGTTGATTGCGAGCTGGATATCATCAGGGCAAGCCTTAGGCCTATGCTGACGCAGTGGACCCCGAAGGTTCAAAAGCCCCGTGCTGATTCTAGGTGTAAATTATTAAATTAAACCATTATATTATAAATTAAACCATTATAATTTATGATAGGGTTCCCGTGGTCTCCTTGTTTTGAAATCTCCTGACACTCATAAAAATGTCCTTAAAAAGACAAAATTATCATTTTGGGGTGTCAATCAGAATGGTAAACGCCAGTCCTACGCGTGATATAAAAATCGGCAACCTCAGCTTTCATTTAATAAAAATGTAATGCAAATACGAATTTATTTTCTAATACTAAGTCTTTTTCACTTATTATCCTTATCCCTACCCTACTGGTCCGCGCTATCCATTTCACATAGGGCCCCCCCAAATGTTAGGGCCGGCCCTGGTTGTGCAAGTAAGGCATAGATAATGGGACAGTCAGTAGACTTCGAAGCTTAAACACATTGCAATAATTCACCAGCAAAATAATAACAAAGTAACAGCTACCTACGGGTGTACGCAATTAAAGTGTAAACAATGTATAAAGCCTTTAAAATACAATAACTAATCATACATAAAGATATTTCATTTCATTATTTTTCTTCCATAGTTTCATAATGGATCAATGTACAATAAGATGGTGGGTAAACGTTTAATTACGCCAATTGAATCATTAAAACTTTTTATTGTTTGCGAAGAAAAGTCTTAGTGTACTGCTGTGAGCCTAGTGATGTAAGCGGTGTCAAGTTTTTTCCCATTGACGTCATATAGAAAATTTCATTCATAAAACATTCTAGCCAAAATTAATTTTTCGATAATGAACCGTTTTCAAACCGATATAACGGTCGACTTCGAGTTTTCCCGATGTGGCCAATAAGTTTAGAATTTATTTCTTACTATTATGCACATACCGTGAAATTTTAAAGAAAATCGTTAGAGCCGTTTTCGAAATAAAATTTATATATATATATATATATAATATTGTATATTGTATATATATATATATATATATATATATACAAGAATTGCTAGCTACAGAGTATAGGATAAGCTCATTGCAATGCTGTTTGGCCTCAATCTTGGGTTAACGAAAAGTTAACATCTGGAAACCGGTAGCGGTCTGTCAACTTGTGAAAGTTTCTTTACTAGCGATTTGGGAATAGCAGTAATAGTAATAAAGTTCCTTTGGGCCTGTCATCCTGTATACAATGGCGTGGGACTTAATGACAGTGATGTACTGGCACATTATTTGCGATGATTAGCCCACATCGTGGTACATATAAATAGTTACAATAGGAATTCAAGCTTGTAGGTAAACGCACCAACAAAAACATTTATATTTCTTGGAACCTTTGGGCTTCTATAGGAAATAACAGAGGACAATGGACGACCTGTGACCGTCAAGTTTGGACAGTTTCTGAACAATGTTAACTTTAATTGTTGTGTAAACCGGGAACTAACGTTTTTGTCTTATGTGTTGTTGGTAATGTACTCTCTTCTACTGAAAAAAAAAAGAGATTGACCCTTTACAAATCAATTAGACCAATTAGATAATCATTAATATCAGGTAGCCGAGCCTCGCTCGGTTAAATAATTTTATAAGTCATTTTGGGAATATTTTTGTAATTACGAAAATGAACGATCAGATAAAGACGTCCGTCTTATAGTTTTACAATACATCTTTGGTGTAAAACTATTGTAGGTCTACTATTACTGGCTTAGAAGAAAGTCTTTGCAGTGTAACTTCTTAGATGGTTACGTTCAAACATTTAATTATGGAATTAGTATATTCATTATGTCTTTAGTACTAAACATCAAGTGACAAAGTAAAATGGTGCATTTTTTTCTTAATAGACTTCAATCATTGCATTAGTTTTCTAAAGAAACGTTTCCGTGGGGCACCTCTGTTACGCCAAACAATATGTTCGTCCCCATACGGGATACGTGCCCTGCCAAGCCTGACCGTTGGACTATAAGAAGTTCATGCCGGCTTTTGACATCCATCCATCCCAGTGGTGCTACAGCCCGTGGAGGGATATGGCCTGCTGTTACATATCCCTCCATTCAGATTTCACCTGGGCCTTCCATCTCCAAGCTCTAACCCCAAGCTTTTTACCGAGGTTTATAGTTAAATAAAAAGAGGCTGCAGCGTAAGCAAACTCGTTGGCCGCTGGCTAGATATCATGTTCAGTGTGAGCAAGTAAGGAGTAGAGAAACTTTGTTATTACAATTTCCTTTGTTTTGGTACGGGACAGTAGACACAAAGCACCAACACATGGTAACAATTTAACAGCAAAAATAATAATAATAATAAGGCTTGTCTTCGGTTCCGAAGATTAATGAGGATTGCAGTATTTCCCGTGGCTACGCAGCCCCAGCTGTGACTACATATTTTGCCACATCCAGGGCAAGCATAACCATTGTCAACCGGTGGTCGATTAAGATTTTCTTTTCGCGTCTGCTTCTGTTCTTGGCAGCAGATTTTCTTTGGTCTCAAATGTGTATCCGGGGCCTTTGAATAGAGGTAATTCTTTAAATCCGTCAGTTACGCTGGACAGAGCGGTATCCTGTATGGAAGACGAATCTCAGACGAACGCATGCATTAGGTAGTCTTTTTTTGGTGAGCTAAAAAGTGGACGACGTAATACCGAAACGCTTAAAAGACCAGCTTAGGCGCCAACTTGCTTTAACTGAAATAGAACAGCTGAAGGCCACCAGCAAAATAAACAACAAAGTACAAGGTATCTACACCGCTCTAGGCAATTCAAGTGTTATCAACTTATAAAGCCTTCAAAACACAATAACTAATCCTACATCGGCACATTTCATTTCATGACTTCTCTTTCATAGTTCAAATAATAAATCAATCTACAGTAAGATGGTGCGCAAATGTTTAATTAGGTCTATTGATTCTTTAAAACTCGTTCTTGTTTGCAAAGAAATATTTTAGTGTACTGCGGTAAGCCTAGTGACGTCAGCAGCGTTTTTCCCGTTCGCGTCACGGAAAATTTTCCTTCATAAAACATTCTAGCCAAAATTAATTTTTCGATAATGAGCCATTTTCAAACCGATATAACGGTCGACCTCGAGTTTTCCCGATGTGGCCAATGAGTTGAGAATTTTTTCTTACTAATATGCACGTACCTTGCAATTTTAAAGAAAATCGTTAGAGCCGTTTTCGAAATAAAATTTATATATATATATATAATATATATATAAATATATATACAAGAATTGCTCACTTAAGAGTATAGGATATGACATCAGTTATGCCAGGTTCACATCTAACTTCACATTCACTTTCACCTATCCCTTGGTCTGCTGGACCGTTAGGGCACCACACAAGATCTGTCAACCTTCTTTCTCCATTCTTCTCTGTCATTTGCCTTTGATAGAATTTCATTCTGATATTCTTTCTGAAAATATTGAAACCTGCCTTTTTACCTGCCTGGGTGGACCACTTCGGGGGCCGATTTTGAGTTTGTTTCCACGCAAACTGTCTTTTAATCTTTGTTTTTTCTTTTGCTGTGAAGGCATTCCTTTTTTTTTTTCTATTTTTTTTTTGGCGGTCCACGAAAGAGAAAGGCTGAGAGAGATTTGTCTAGTCTATATGTCCGCCAGTCTGTCACATTTAGTTATCAGAAATCCGATTTCAGCATTTTCTGTATCCTATTTCAACAAAGCTTTAAAGTTTGATATACTATATACTAAACAAAGTGATGGCTACAGAATATAACAGAAGTAATGGATATTTTTTTTTACCTTTATATGTGTGTGTCTCTTTCAGTCTCAGGAGACAATGGATACACCTAGATGTATCACTGAGCTTTGCTTGTGTTCGGGCAAATTCTGGAATGGTTAAACAAGCCAATTCTTAAATGGCAATGTTTGCCACAGTTTGTGCATTGTGAATGAACTGTTTTAGAGCTATCTGATAGAACAGTTTTTTTTCCATTTACCCTTGCTCTCGGCGAGGTTTGTACCAAAACACACAGTCTACCTCCATGCTGTCCGATCTTGCGAGATTTCCTCCCACATACTTTCATTGATATCTGTAGATTTCGCTAACAGACATCTCCGTAGATTAGTCTCAAGCTCGGCATAAAGGATGTACTTAGGAATTCCTCTATCTGGCATGCGGGTTACATGTCCGAGCCAGCTAAGTCTTCTCTGTGTCTAAAGAGCATAGATACTGGCCCATTTCAAAACTTCCTAATTGGACACACGATCCCTCCAGGACTCCAGGAGATACACATTATGCGTCTGATGCAGCGCAGGTAAAAGCTGTTAAATCTATGCCCATTTTGTATGTATGTTGACCAGTTCTCCCGCCCCACCCACCTTCGAAAAAAAAGTTATTTTAAATAATATGTTCCCTATGTTTTCCTCCTAATTACCCCCCCCCCCAATTATTCCCGTGGAACACCCTGCAGTAGGCACACTATTAAACCTTAGTCCAACGATATAGGCGCTCTATGGACCAGAAAATCTTTTTGAGTAATCAGTATCTTTGAGCTCCAATAGACAATTGATTTAGTCCAGATGGAAATCATGCAGTGTAATATTTTATTTTAAGACTAAATTATTATAATATATAGGAAAGTGCGAAGTTCGAGTAGCCCCGATTTGTCAGGAGGTTCGAACAGTTCACTTTTTATTGCTATAACTTTTTTATTTGAATGTTTACCAAATTACTACTATATTGCTACTGCGCATGCACCTTTTTTCTTTACTTCCGACACATACTATTTCCTTTTCCTTGTAAAGGCTAAGTACATGGTGAGGTCAAACTCAGGAGGTGTGGAGTTATTCTTTTTAACTACCCGGTAGTGAAGGAAATGGGCAATGGGCTTAAGGGTATTTTTAAGTCTGATTGCTCTTCAGCTTAAAGAGACTATTTGAAGTTGTAGAGGGTGGGAAATGGTGCAATGGATGGTGTTCTTGCGCTGGAGTAAAAAGAAAATGACTTTGTAGTAAAAATAAAATATTAAAACATGTTTTTAGATATATTTCCTTTGATCTGTTCGAACCTTCCACCAACCCGATCGAGGTTACTAACTGGGGAAAAATCCGCTCGAGGAAAAGTACGCTTGGCGATACTTACCCTACACCTCTTTGACTTCGTATTTAATTTTAACTAAGCCTAGTGATACATTAAATCCAATCTATTTTCATAGAAAAAAGGACGAGGAATTCAGAGATACTATCAGTTTTTTCATAGGTCAGACCGTTACGGTGCTATAAAAATCCAAACTTGAAAATTGCTGCCAGCGGGCTTAATGCGCTCGAACTTCGCACTTTACTCTAAATCCAAACTTTAAAATAAACTTTACATTTATATTTAGACTTTACTGCTCCGACTTTTATGTAAAAAATTAGGCAATGATTTCAAGTAAAAATTGCGACATTTGAGTAAGTAAAGTCCATGATTTACCCTGTAACCCAGAGATTTAGCATCAATCGATGTTCAATGAACCATAGACGTCTTACACACACACACACAAAAGACAAAATGAACACGGAACATAACCAAAGTTTTGCTTCACTATTCCAAAACATTTCATGCACTAACTGCACTATTCAATGTCTGAACGTAACCATTTGAGATGTTAACACTGTAAAGACTTTCTTCCAAGCCAATACTAGGCCAATTGTTTTACCCAAAACCTGCAATGGAAAACGACTCGACGTGAACTTCGGTTTTTCTAGACTATAGGGGCACTTCAAAATATTTTCTATTCAAATTGCCTTGTACAATGACATTTTTAACTAACAAAATATATAATCAATTTTAAAGATTTGAAGTGGTTTCTTATCATATCTTTTCGTCATTACAAAAAAAATGTTTTTAAAATGGTGAACTTTCTTTGAAACATTCAACCGAGCGAGGCTAGGTCACCAGATAGAAAGGAGAAGTTGCCTTTTTAAACAAACTATTTTGTAATGCTTTCCTTGTTATTTTTTTCTGAAAGCTCCAGTCAACGTAGACAACCGACTGGCTCTGGCGTTTTTCGACGCCTTTAAATGAGGGTATGGCACAATAGAAGTGGTTTTAACCATAAGTGCGTATGGCTATGAGACCTGGATATTCTAACCACACTTGTGTATGGCTCTGAGATCCAGATTTTCTATACAAGACATCTAAGGCTCCTCAAGCGAGCCTTAGCTCCAAAATAGGCATAGGCCTTCGCTGGACAGACTACCTTACAACTAACCCTGTCCTTCTGGCGGCTGGTGTAGAAGCACCACGTAGATCCACCTGCTCTCTCCGGTCCTCCTGCTTCACATTCTAATGCTTCTTGTCTTCACGACTGTAGCCACACGGACATTCAAATACTCCACCACGTGCCTAACTGCGGGCTAAATTTTGAGTAGGCCTAAGGTAGGGAATCATTTTAATTTCATGAGACAATAGAGTTGTTTTTTTTCTATTATGCAATAAGACTAGAACCTCCATTTACCAGGAACATAGACATCATAAGACAATTTACATCATTAGAGAAACATTTGTTTCCATTGTAAAATATTTGGATAACTAGGTGTGACGAAAGATGCAAATACTGACAGGTCCACGCAGGAATATTTGGAATACATTTTCTCTCTGATATATATAAGTGAATATATTTACATATATTATATAAATTAAATTCTAAACTTTCTTGGTCAAGTTATTTGGAATCAGTGCATTTAATTTAATACACTGGCGCATAAAGATTCCCCACATTGTGAATGAATCTATCAAAAGCCCAAATAACTAGAAAAAATGCTTTTATTTCTGAACAAAACAATAAAAACAGTTTTGTTTTAATAAGTTTTAAAAATCCGGTCTACTACAGATGCATTTCGACCGAGCACAAAAGAGTTGCTATAACAGGAAGTTGACATTCAACACGTCAACAAAGTCACGATGCTCGCTCAGCCAATCGGTTTTAATCATTCTCATTGAAAATAGTAGAACGAGCCTACCGAATGAAGACTGTCCTGCCTCTCTACTGCAGCCTAGATGGTGCCCACTCTAACCGGGGGAGATCTTTAAGCCAGTGGCGTAGCACCCATGGCATGAAAGGATTCAATGTAACGGGCCCACGACAAATAGGGGCCCACATCTGTGGTGTAGCAACCATGGCGCGAAATAGCTCATTACGCTTGGGCCCATGACTCATGGCCAGTTAGGGCCCACATTAGAACTTAAGAACATTTGTTTGTTCATTTGAAACACTTTTAAGTAGTTTAACTCTGTTAAGAAGTTGTAAAAACATTAACATTAAGACACTATTACTTATATGCAGTCCTAACTGAATCAAATGTTATGCCATAATTAATTATTTAAAAAAAAAAGTACGATCTTTACATTGGAATGTCTTTACATTTAGATTACTCATTTTTTGTCACACACTAAATTTGTCTTATTGGCTGGAGAGGGGGGGGGGCCACCAAGATGTTCTTGAACCCGATCCCACGGGTACCTTACTACGCCACTGCCTAGTGTGATACCTATATTTACTTGTGTAGCAGGCAGTGGTTACGCCGTATAGATGTACCGTCTCTGGCCGTCACCTAAATTAAAATTTAACGTAACACTTATAGTCCAATATTTAAACTACATGCTTACATATTACTTGCATATGTGTCTTAAAACGAATAGATATTAATTAATAATAGCGTTTAATCCCGTGCTTTTAAGAATGTGCACTTATAATACGGTCTCTAATTCAGTCACAAGAAGCACTGGCACTTGATTTCCATCAATTCGGTCCAACACCAAGCCGTGTTTATGCCATCTTCCATTTAGTTCGAGACTGTCTTTATGGTCCATTAAACTATGTCTAATTCAGTCTCTAATGTTTGTGCTATCACCCAAACGGCTTTCACATTTGATAAATTAAGCTCCAATCAAGAGTTATACCACACATGCGAGTCCGCACAACTTTTCGGACGCTCTTGAAAGAACTGGATATCGCTTTAGTAAATCAACTAAACGTTTATTTACAGGTAAAATGGTCAACTTCTTCTACTCGATGAGTCTCTATTCTGCCCTCCCTTAAATCCATATATGCTGCGGTAGCTAACAATCAAAGCAAAAGGTCCTGCCTGCTAACTGTCTAAATAGATCCGACGTGAACATTACCTATATGATTTTATAGTTTTAGAATTTAAACAAAAAGACAGCAACATTATGTGTTTCTTTTCATGCTCATACCGATGATGGACGCTGTTACGTTCCTTTCTAAGATGAGACTCTTTGAACAGTACAGTAACATTAAAACAACAACGTCATCGTTTAGAACTCATTTTATTTTCCATCAACACTAGTACACTATTTCGTTTCTATCTCTCCATTTTGGTTCTTCTCTCCTTTCAACACGCATTCGCACCATTTCACATTTACACTAACATGCGCACGTATCCCCCCCCCCCCCCTGTTCAATAAGTTCGATGTACATCGAACGTCCAAAATACAAATTACTGAATACATTATCAGACTATTCCAAGCTTAAAAAAATTATAAATTCTCTGTAACATACAGAACCATACTGTAATAACCAAACAAAATCATACACAATGTCATGTTAATACCAATACAATTTTATCATAAATTAACAATTATATTCATCACATTAATAACTTATTATGAGCAATTGAAACAACTTCTGTCAACATATATCTATCAATAATTTGCTAAACAAAATTGTATCACATTTCATTCATACAACTCCCCACTCATAATTTTATGCCTGTACCAAACACCCTCATTCCAGCCGCAATCAAATAGTTCACAAACAAAGTCCACCTTGCTCCATGCATATTGTACCCCCCAACAATCTGACTCACAACACTCCTAATACCATAGATTTAACCCAATGCTATTTACCTCTTAGAAGTATCAGGCCTATATAATGATTCTAGTCTTGACGTTTCTACCACACCATTTCGATAATTTTCTTACAAATGTACTTTGAATATAATAACTATAATCAAACAAAATTTAAAACTAAATACATTTTGCAACAACTAGGTATCTACTTTCCACTACTTATACTCTTGTACATTTTCTATGTAGCCTTTACTAAACTTCTATAAGTAGTAGCCTTAACCTACATGAATATGTAACAATAATATCCAATTCATTACACATATATTTATTCATTGTATAATAGAACAATAAGTAGTGTCCAACATTCCCACCTTTCCTAATCATATCTATATAATTCTAACATTATTAACATGCCATCCTTTCCGCTTCCCTCCTTTGCAATGATGTCCCATTGTGATCCCACTACATAATGATCTAGCTGTACTGTTTACTACCCTGTTACTATCCCTCTCTTTTCTCATATACACCTCCTCACCATTGTACCTTAATTCCTTAACTCTGCTTAACTGTAGACACTGTCTCCTAGTGTGTCCCCTTCTCCCACAATTAAATCATAAGATGTATGGATGTGTACGTCTATATGTGGGTTTATATCGCTTTCCCTGTACCACTGATTGCCTTATTTTACTTTGATTTGGACCCATTTGTGTAGTAGGCAGTGGTTACGCCGTATAGATGTACCGTCTCTGGCCGTCACCTAAATTAAAATTTAACGTAACACTAATAGTCCAATATTTAAACTACATGCTTACATATTACTTCCTAATGTGTCTTAAAACGAATAGATATTAATTAATAATAGCGTTTAATCCCGTGCTTTTAAGAATGTGCACTTATAATACTGTCTCTAATTCATGCTCATACCGAGGATGGACGCACAAAGATAGACTTGAATAAGAAATAGCACTGCCTAGAATTAACTGAAATTGGGTTACATACCAAAATTTCGTACGTCAAAGTAGCGCTGACAAAATTGTGTCTTAAAATAGCGCCGGTTGTATCTCATATCAAATATGCCTTGATCTAAAAATCATATTTATCTGGAGGCAGCAGAGGTTTGAATTCTGGGTTTTCCTTCTCCCTCGGGCAGGAGTAGGGCAGTCAGAACTCGTTAGCTTTAGGTGGCAACCAACCTTATGTCCTACACGCTAAGCTCCTAAACGTTATCACTGACAGCACCTCGGAGGTGGGATGGGGCTGGGGGGCGTGAGACAGCGGGTAGATTGGTCATGAGGCCATAAGGTGAAAATCTGCAAAATCCCTAACTCAGATTTGACACTATGTTTCAGAAGAGAAAAGAAATAAAATAGATTCTAGAACCAACATTTTAGACACACGCAGATCTAGGTCTTATAACAGACTAAAGACGGAATCATTTATTTCATAATAAAATGTTGCACATATTTCAATGACTGGTTGTTGAGCGTCTCGCTAATGACACACAAGTCCTGGGTTCGATCCTTATACTAAAATATGTTTGTCAAGGACAAATGAAATATAGATGTTAATTGTTTACTTGGAGGTTCAGCGAGTGACGATGTAAATTATCCCGACAGCGGATTCCAGCGGAGGTTGATTTTGAAACCAATACGATGCCAATGCCCACACATTCTCATCGTATGACCTCAAAACCATCCATTCGAAGTTTATTTGTTTGTTTTCTTGCGGTGGTTGATTTTGAAACCAATACGATGCCAATGCCCACACATTCTCATCGTATGACCTCAAAACCATCCATTCGAAATTTATTTGTTTGTTTTCTTGCGGTGGTTGATTTTGAAACCAATACGATGCCAATGCCCACACATTCACATCGTATGACCTCAAAACCATCCATTCGAAATTTATTTGTTTGTTTTCTTGCGGTGGTTGATTTTGAAACCAATACGATGCCAATGCCCACACATTCACATCGTATGACCTCAAAACCATCCATTCGAAATTTATTTGTTTGTTTTCTTGCGGTGGTTGATTTTGAAACCAATACGGTGCCAATGCCCATACATTCACATCGTATGACCTCAAAACCGACCATTTGAAGTGTGTCCCAGAATGTCCTATCTCAAGTAACACCAGTCCTTTCCTACATTAATACCAATACAGGCCACCGAGACACTTCCCATTGCAGCCCCAGGTCCTCAACACAGTTCATAGATAGCACACTGGACGTTCTCTCGAGTCAAGACAGCCTAGACCTCCATAACTTTCATATCACTGCAGCTGGATCTACACCAGTCCTTCTTCCCGTCTAAACATGTCTTCTCCTACTTGTGTTCAATGGTGCTCTCATGCGCACCATCAATGTGGCTCGGGAGCGGAGATACAACAGTTCGTTTCTTTCCTTGCAGTGGTTGAGTTTGAAACCAGTATGAAGCCAATGCCCACACATTCTCATCGTATTACCTCAAAACCATCTGTTCGAAGTTTTTTTCTTGCGGTGGTTGATTAATTATTGTTTGATCAATGATTTTGTTCGATCCGGGAACTCAATGCTAGTAATTAAGCAGCATACCCTAGACGTTTAACTCTGTTAAGAGGTTGTAAAAACATTGACTTTTAAGACACTATTACTTATATGCAGTCCTAACTGAATCAAACGTTTTGACATAATTACTTCATTAAAAAAAAAAAGGTACGATCTTTACATTGGAATGTCTTTACATTTAGATTACTCATTTTTTGTCACACACTAAATTTATCTTATTGGCCGGAGGGGGGGGGGGCCCACCAAGATGTTCTTGAACCCGGGCCCTCGGGTACCTTGCTAAGCCACTGTTTTAAGCGAATACAACTGTTTTTCTCTCTCAGTAGCAAAAGTTTTTGTTGCGTGGCGTCCTCCCAAATCAAACATTTTTGTCTTTTTAAAAGTTAATTATGAAAATTGGAAGTAAAAACATTTGAACATGTTTTAAACCAGATCGAGTTGATCCGAAATTTGCATTTGAAATATTTCCAACGTAGTGTGTGAGAACACTGTACACATGACCCAGTTTCAAGTCCGTAATGGGGGAGTACAAATGACCCAGTTTAAACTCCCTAATGGGGGAGTACACATGACCCAGTTTAAAGTCCCTAATGGGGACCCAGTTTTAAGTCGAGTTGCTGTTGAATTCTAAGTTTGGTTAATGTTCAGTTTGATGTCAAAATAGACAGTACGTAATTATAGACACCCTTGAAACAAAACAGTAAAATGTGGAGCCTGATGTGTAGTGAAAATATTTACCTTTGTAGAAATTATGATAGTAAAAAAAAAAGGCTTCTTGTTAAAGGCTAGATACAAATATTACTAGAGCTATTAGCGGGGGGATCATAAAGTTGATTGCCGTGTGTGAGACTAATGATGAAAGATTCCAAGAGTGTTGCCTCTGACAGCTTAACTTTACATTCAGTGACAACATTGCAACACATTGTCTAGGTCAACAGGTCATCTAGTAGTTAACACGGCCCATCAAGTGTCTACTGGTCCTCACAGCTTTTAAGATCTTACTTAGTCCCATTACATTCAGGAGGAGGTCAAGTTTGACATTTAAGATCTAAAACGACTTGAAGTCGACTAAGGGAGGTGACTCAAACATAACAAGAAAAACAAACGAAAATATTTTAAAAGCTTATATTTAAGTGTAATTGTATCAATTAGCTTGAATCAGCCATATGTATGATTAACCTAGACATATACATCTGTGCGACAGAAATATCATGTCTGGACCAGTTGTGAAAGGGGGTGGGAAGAAGGGGGTATCTTTGTGAATATTTACAAGATCGTTTTTTAAATACTTAAAAAAATGTTCACTCAGTGCTCCAGATTCCTCAAGGGAACAAATGAACTTATACCAACACATGATTTGTTTACCTTGTTCAAGATACCAAACAATAATTAATAACCAATAGTTAATTAACTAATTGGTGAATTTAAAAAAAAAAAGATTCTTGTGTTGTCAGGTAAAAGAAATAATTGTGCAAAATTTCAGCCTAATTCGAGATAGGGTGTGGGCAAAATTATGGAGTGGATTTTTGCCAGACAGACAGAGTGAGTTGATAGAAGCTTTGTCAAAATGTTATTTAGTATAAGCTATACTGAAGGTACACAGCAACATGGTGATGTATAAAGCTCAAGTGATGCCTGCTACTTGTGTAAACAGATTTCTAGTTGTATTACTAAAGTAACATTCAATAATTTTTATTACAATAATAGTCCCCAAATGTGGGGGCCTAGTGGAGGTGGAAATTATTTTAAAAAATATTCAAAGCTGTGAAGACAAGAAGATACTGGCAGTTTCCTGATCTATTGGTCAGGATAAAAATACTTAAATGTAGTAACCATTGTTTCAATTAAAAACAACTACACAGTTCTCAACAAGACAAAACTAGACTTTTATTATGTAAATGAAACAAAGCACATTAAACAAACATATCCCCCCCCCCCCCCCAAACATTATGAGTTCTAGAAGTATCTAAATACTCAGTTGAATATTAAAAGAAGGTGTAGTGAAATGTACACACATTTAAAAGAAACAAAAAAAAACAACCATTATACATTCTTGATGGAAAGAAAATGTCAATATAACCTTCTGACTAGAGACACACAGAAACACACACAGGGTAAAGACTGAGGTGAACACCAAGGATCTAGGATAGGAATCTAAGTCTTTGTACGGTATTCCTAAGAAATACCCAGACTTCACTGAACACAGCCATCAACACTTGTTGAATAAATAAGAACAAAATAATAATGCACTTCTGTGCAAGTCTTAAAACATATATATCTTTTTTGGTTTTGAACCCTAGCCCACTTCTAACATTACAAGTGAAGTCTTCAGAAGTACATCTAAGCTGTAGCATTCAGCAGCAACAACAACAATATTTGAACTACATCTCTAATGCTCAATTCAATTTTGAAAATCTGCATAAGGGAATCAAGAGGTATCAATAGACATTCAGTTAAAATGAAATGCTCTGAAATTTTCTGTTTATAAAATTCCTATTCTCTTTAATAAGCTTTGTCCCTTTGATTTTATAATAATAAAATGTATAGCTATAAATTATATATATTTTATATGTTGTTCATGAGATCAGAGAGTACTTGAGTACATTAGCCATGGAAACAGACTGTTCTTGGGTACATATAACATGGGTACAGATATACATCAGTAAACAGTGACATCCTAGTGACATCTCAATAAGAGAAAGGAACTGGCTAGATCTGTGCTGATTTTCTTTTTTTTTCATCTACTGTACTAAGTTTTCATGCAGTGTGAAACCAGATTCTCTTTAGTCTGCTAGATAATTGCTAAACTTAAGGCTAAGATTTGTAAAGTAAAACACTGAAATACTGCCAAGATGAGCCACTAAGGTTTAAAGTTATACTCAAAATATCCAATCCAGAAAGTTTGGAATCCATCTAACAAATGCTCATGATTTATTTTAGCAAAGTACTGTCAGTGTTTGAGTTTCTATTTTTTTAATGACAGACAACTTCAAGATAAAAATATGCACTAAGTCTTGAAAGCAGACAAAAACTATGGTGCATTCAAGTCCATACATCCTCAGATTTCTTTGGCTAAAAATATTTTAATTATAATTCTTATATTAACTATGTACAATCCAATTAACTTTGTAATAATTTGGCAGCACTGGCCTAGAGAATAAAGTCAATCAATTAAGTTATAGAAACTAAAAAAGTGTACAAGTGCTTCACATCCATAATTTTTATACAAATAGTCCAAGAACACTTTTAGTGCCAAAAAAATATAAAGTCACCTCCAGTTCTTCCAGAACTCAAATTGGACGCTATCTTTGTGTAGAAATAAAATGACATTGGGTTTTAGTCTTTGCCTGCAAAGTGCTCAACCTCACTGCCTCCTTCACAAGAAATGTCAGAATGTAAACAATGAAATGCAAACATATTGGCTGAATAGTTCTGACCATGACTGAACAATTTCTTTCACTTGGTCCCTAAAGTCTAACAAACAAATGATTTAGTTAACAAACAAAAAAATTCTTTTGGTCCTATTCTAAAATTATGGTTGTCAGGTAACACTAGTTTTGTTGTCATCACTAAAATTATGGTAGTTGCATTATTCACATCATTTTAAAGTTGTAATATTCTTGCATTAAAAAAAAATAAATTAAAAAGTATGTCTAACTGAACACTTGCAACTAGAGATTTTAATCTACTAAAATCTATATCAAGTTTGAGTGTTGACTAGTTTTTTATAGTTATCATATTTTAATAATGTCTGTATTAAATAAAACAAAGTCTAAATTGCTAACAACAGAAGAAAAAAAAAAAGAATGAGGAACACAATTCTTTGAAAAACTAAAAATGCAATGACAGAATGAGAAACCAAAATGAAAAGTAACACAAAGTGTGGAAATGCAGTTACAAAATATCCAAGGGATTTGCTTTATTAACAGCAACCAGATTCACATTTCCTTGAATGGAAACAACTTAAGGGAACGTTAGAGGATCAACATTTCAATTGAAAAAATCTTGATTGCTGAATTCTGGCCTAACAATGTTTCAAGAAATAGATGTCTGATAAAAGAAATTAAGTGTTAAGGAATTTTGTGCCGTTTTTTTTTTCCTATTCAGTTAACAAATCAGGTTAAAATTCAAATAAAATTCCATGATTAAAAAAGTATTGCAGATAATTTATACCAAAATATGTCAATCAGTTTTAATAAATCTTGGGTTTTGACAAAAAACAATTTGACTTCTAGAACAAAATTTAATAGACAAATTCTGTAGAGTAAATGAAATGAAACACACACACACATTATTGCTGTCTGCATAACAAACTTGTATTATGTCCAAAGAAAACTTTCCCTAGAATCAACGACTGATGGTTCAATAATAAATTAGTTTCACAACTTGCAATGCCGCCACATCATGATGTTGGGTAAGCAAGGGATGCAACTCTCCAGAGAAGGAAGATAATCTCAATTAAATAGCATTATTGCACAATGTTTCCATGCCAACAGGATGAACACAGTTATAGATATCTAATGGGAAGCATGTATTTATTAAATGAGAACAATTGGCAGCATCATTATGACTTGGTTCTGAATCAAGCAGACTTACGTATGGTTTAACATACATAAACAATACTGCTTAGTAAGTATCTACAAGTATCCGTACAATGGCTGTCTTCAACAGATGACACATGAATGTACAAATATATTATTTTCAAATATATACACACATATAAATATAGGTGTGTATACATAAATATATAATATAGGCTACTAAGTGATGTCCTTACTGTGCAACAAATAACTATACGACATGGGCCTTGGGGCTCTATGAGGTCTTCTCAACTGGATTTGGCGAAGAACCACTGCGCAATGGTCTGGAAGACAAGCAAAATGGCCACAAGAACCCAGTCTCTAACTAGAAGGCCGCTAGGCTCAGCCTGAGTAGGGGGCCTGATCTGAATGCTCTGCTGATGAACCTGATGGAGCTGGTTGATCTTGACCACTACCTCGCCCAGCACAGAATGCATCTCTTGCTGCATTTTAGCTACCCTAGCCAGCAGCTGGACTTCCTGGTTGACCAGGCTTGACCTGTTCACAGCCACCCTCAAGGAAGGGCTGTTAGATGGGAGGGAAACCACCTCAGCACTAGGAACTGAAGCTCGGAGATTGTGCTGATTGGTAACCTTGAACATTTCTTCCTTTGTGGGCAATTTGGAAGGACTGGACTTGTCAACAGCGACCACATCATTGCTGCTACTGTTCTTGTTATACGCTTGCCTCCTGAAGTTCTCTGGTGTAGTTGCCCTCCTGTCCACAGTGGAAAGGGATACATTAGGCCTTCGCTGATCTGAGCTAGGACCTGCCTGGCGGTTGACGTGAGAGGCTTCCGAGCTGCTCATTTGATCAGATGGGCTTGACTTCCTGTTTGTGTTTCTACACCGAGCGTCATCAGATTCTGGATGGAAAGAAAACAGATCAATCAAAATAAATAAGTTATTACATTCTTTTTAGACTGTGGTGAAAACAGTGACTATGTCACAAATTTCCAGGAATTCATTTCAGAAAATCAGTCATTATGAGAGAAATTAATTGAAACAAAATAGATCTAGTCAAAATTATAAATTTTCTGGCTAGCCAATGATTAGTTCAGTTCTGTGGATCTTTATTTGTAGAGTAAATCAATCGAAAGAAATTAAAGCTTATCCTGGATTTTGGCTTACTCTAGATAACGTAAGTAGAATGAGTTTAGGTAACAAAAAACTTCATCTTGGAAGAAAGATGGCTGAATTCAATCAAGGAAGGAAGAAAAAAAACAACAACTTAGAATGGGAGGATATAATCAAGGAATGGACTTCTTAAATACCTAGAAGAATCATTTGAAGCAGAGGCATTGTGAGACTCTGATGTAGTGTACTCTTCAGTGATGTAGTGTAACCTTCAGTTATGTAGTGTACCCTTCAGTGATGTAGTGTACTTTTCAGTAATGTGTTCTTCAAAGGAAAAAAAATAATACCTGCTGCATTATTATCAGATGAGTAGCTGTCATCTGTGACAAGAGCCGAATGTCTGTTGAATGCCTTCAATCTGCCAGTCAAACAAGATGGACCGTGCCAGACTTGTGGTATGTTGTGCACAGTCTGAGTCTGTATGACATAATCTTTCTCATACTGGACACAATCTGTCATTGGATCCCATGGCCTGGCACTGAAAAGTACATTTCCAACACATTACAATGTAAGAGCCAAATTTGATTTGAAACTGAAACTAGCAGCAACATAGATGGTGTCATTGAGAACAGTTCTAGAACAAGAACAAAATAAACCCATTCAACAAAGTTTGCTCATCACAACAGACAAGAAGAAGATTTAAACTTGTATACAATTGACATTCAAAAAATTTCACAGTGAGCATAGAAAAGTCCTTATTATTGTAAAATACTTTAGTATTTAAGAGACAAAACTGGCGCATTGATCAAAGAGTCTCCATTATGTATTTTACTACAATGCTAAGCTGTAGAAGTATACTTAACTCCATCAAACTAGCCACAAATAATGATAAAAAAAAACAACAACACACAAACAACCTATTACTTGTAAATATACTCAGGTTTAAAATAAAAATAACACTAACATAAAGTTGCATGCAAGCTAAGTCTAGTCTGATATGAATAGAACAAAGTCTAGAATAAAATATTTTAGATTTAAAAGAATGTGCAAGATTCATTCTTATCTTATCTTATATAATACAGACGTTACTTCAAAAAAGATGATGATTACATCCTACACGTCATGCATTTAGTCATGCATATTAACCAATGACTTAAATTCTGCCAAGTCACTGGTTTTCCTGGCTAGCTCAGGCAACCCATTCCATGCTCTAATAGCACTAGGGAAGAAGGAGTATTTGTACAAATTTGTCCTAGCATATGGGACGAGGAATGTGCCTTTATTTTTGTGTCTTGAGAGTATTTTATTAGATTTTGTTTTTGTATTTGAAGATTATGGTTCAGTGTTTTATGTATAATTGCTACTTTACTTTTGAGTCTTCTGTCCTGAAGGCTTACTAAATTTAGTGATTTTACTAATGGTGTTACTCTAGTCAAATGTGAATATTCGTTTGTTATGAATCTCAGTGCTCTATTTTGTGTTTGTTCCAGTTTCTTAATGTTTTCTTGAGTTGAGGGGTCCCAAACGGTGGATGCATATTCTATAATTGGCCTAACCAAGGTTAAATAACATTTTAGTTTTATGTTCTTATTTGATTTATAGAAATTTCTTTTAATAAATCCTAATACTTTGTTTGATTTTTTTATAGTTTCATCAATATGTGGATTCCATGACAGTTTTTCATTTATTATAACACCTAGGTATTTTGCGTTTTTAGTCTGTGTTACTGGTTTGCCATGAATAAGATAAGTGGAATTAATTTGATTTAGTTTTTTTGTTACTCTTAACAACTGACATTTTTCTGGGTGGAAAGACATGCTCCAATTTGATTCCCATTTCTGTAATTCATCTAATTCTCTTTGTAAAATATCTGTGTCTTGTATTGTTTTTATTGTTCTATATATTATGCAATCGTCTGCAAATAATCTGACTTTTGTTCCTGAACTAATGCAATTTGGTAAATCATTTATGTAAATTAAAAATAGTAGTGGACCCAAGACTGTTCCTTGAGGTACACCTGAGTTTACTGTTATCGGTGTTGATTTAGAGCCATTTATTATTACAGTTTGTTCTCTCCCTATCAGAAAATCTTTAATCCACTGATGCAGTGGACCATTAATGCAGAAATATTTTAATTTTTGAAGCAAATTATGGTGGTGAACTTTGTCAAAAGCCTTGGAAAAATCTAGTAAGATAGCATCTATTTGTTCACTATTATCTAAACCTTTTGAAAAATCATCAATTAGTCCTATTAGTTGTGTTTCACATGATCTATATTTCCTAAAGCCAAGTTGGTATGGTGTGAGGACATTTTGTTTGTCTAAGTGGTTTATGATGTTCCTACATATTATGTGTTCTAGGATTTTACATGTGATGCTGGTAAGTGATACTGGTCTGTAGTTTCCTGGATCAGATTTTTCTCCTTTTTTAAATAGAGGGGTGACATTAGCTTCTTTCCAGTCCTTTGGTACTCTGCCCTGGTTAAGCGATGCCTGAAAGAGTATTTTGAACACTGGGGCTAGCTCATTGCTTAGTTCTTTGAGTAATCTAGCTGGAATACCATCAGGTCCAGACGCTTTATTTGGTTTGGTGTTGGCTAATAGTTTTTGAATTCCATTTTCTTGTACTACTAAATCTTCTATGTTGTCTACTTGGTTCAAATTAAGAATTATGTCTTTGTCTCCTGGGGCTGAGAATGCTGATGCAAAGTATTTGTTTAGGATGTTTGCTTTAGTTTTATTATCATTATGTATTATGTTATGTTCATCTTTTAATGGCGCTATGCCTGTTGTTTCCATTTTCTTAGACTTAATGTATGACCATAGGTTTTTGTTGTTATCTTTAGATATTACATTGTTTATGTATTCACTCTGCAGCTGTCTGCTTACTTTTTGGGTTAGGTGTTTAATTTTTATATACTTTTTGTAAACTCTTTCTGCCTTGGTTTCTTTAAATTTTCTATATAGGTTTTCCTTCTGTTTACAAAGCTTCTTAGTCTATTATTAAACCAGCATTTATTTATTTTGTTTGATGTGTATTTAGTTGGTATATGATTTTCTATAATGCTTTTAAGATGGTTTTTAATGAAATTCCAGAGGTCATCGACTGGTTGGTTAATGTCTTTTTCTAATAAGAATGTTTGTTGAAAGTTTAATGCAGCTTGGTGTAGTTGTGTTAGGTTACATTTATTCCAGAGTAAGATTTTTCTTTTGGGTTTTGTATTGGCTACTGCTTTTATCTGACTGTGTATTTTTATGATCTCATGGTCTGATAGACCAGGGATAAATAATATCATAATCAACTACTAATCCAGGTCTGTTGGTTAAGAAGAGATCTAATGTGTTGTTTAATCTAGTTGGCTTTTTAATGATTTGATCTAAACTTAGGTTGTGTAAAGTTTCTATGAATAGCTCATTTATGTCCTTAAGGTTTTGGTGTTTATCTATGGTTAGTGTTTTCCAATTTATATCAGGTAGGTTGAAATCACCCATAATCCAAAAAACTGCATTTTTATTTGTCTCTTTAAGTGTAGTAATCTGATTACATAGTTCCTGCATGTATTCTAAATTAGAATTTGGTGGTCTGTAAATGCTGCCTATTATTAGGGATGTTGAGGTTGTATTAATTTTACAAAATGTAGATTCTATATTTTTTGAGTTAGGTAAGGTAATTTCTTCTGCTATAAGAGTGTTTTTTATTGCTAAAAGAACTCCTCCATGATTATCAGCCCTATCTTTTCTAAAAATTTCATAATCACTATTGAAAATTTCTGCATTATAAATTTCAGGATGTAGCCAAGTTTCTGTTCCTGCAATTATGTCTGGTTTCTCACATTCTAATAAAATTTCTAAGTCTGTTGTTTTGTTCCTAATGCTTTGAAAATTTATTACTAAGGTTTTAAGGTATTTTGGTATTACTTCTTTAGCAGGTCTGTCTAGTGAGGCTGCTGTATTAATTTTAGTAGATTTAGGTTTAACAGGAGTGGATCTGGCTAGTGGTTGGTGAGTTTGTTTTGTGATGGTGTTTAGGATGTTGTATGGGTTAGAAGTGTCCGCATCAAAGGAATCAAACAGTCCTGATGTAAACTGAGGTAACCCACACGGTACACAGTGCCATGATGCATCTTTGTTGCCTAAAGCATAATACACAGGTGTATTCATATGGAGACATGATGCATGGTACCATTCATCGCAGGTGTCACATTGAATGGCTTTCTGTTTCATGGTGCATACTTTTTTGCAGATGTTGCATCTATCTTTAGATCTAGGCCTGGATTTGACTCTACATCTCCTGCTATTAATATTAAAAGTGATAGGTATTTATTTCTACTGTGTCTGATTGAGAACTTCCATTTGTGATGGGTAATCTTCTTTAATGTTATGGATGTGTATGTTAGGTTATTTTTGAAGTTGCATTGATCTAAAGTGTGATGATTGATTATGACTGTTTTTTCCTTTTTAAGTTTAGTGTTGACTGAGGTAGATCTAGTTCTGTGTTCAGCTAGTGTGTATTTAGTAATTATTAGGATAAATAGCCAGAGCAATTTCATGATGACTGTTGTTGATTTTAGTTTTTAAAGGTCTAGTCTAATTCTACTTTAAGGTTAAAAATGCCTAAGATGGCCTAAGTTAAGTCTAAGTCTAAAGTGAAAGCTAATTTACAATGACAATCAAATGGTTTATTCAAAATATAGACCTAGACTAGATCTAATTCTAGATCTAGAACTGTAGTAATGAAACAAAGTAGATACATATGAGCTGTTTTAAACATGTAGACACATATGAAAAGTTTGAAACAGGTAGGCACATTGACTCCAGCTTCAGCCTGCTTTTCTTTCTGGGTATGCTCCAATAGCCTTTGATCAGTCAAGGTCATCTGCAAGGCAGCAGTTGTTTAATTTCGGAGTTGTCTCTCCTAGATGAATTACTATCCCTGGTTAACAAGTTTCAGAGTTTAAGTGCCCTATACTCGCTTTTTGCAATCAATTCCCTGGATTTTTTAGATATTTTAAGTGAATATCCTAACCACTGAAATATCTCACCGCATCCTAAGTGACTGCAAACCAGTTAGCCCATGGCTGTTTATTTGATATTCACAGCTAACTCTTAAATCTAAAAGTTTTTCCCCTATCTGCCACCAGGGGACGTGTTTGGTCGAAGATGGTAGCTCCCCCAAACATTTTGAAACAAGTAGATACATATGAGCAGTTTGAAACAAGTGGATACATATGTGCAGTTTGAAACAAGTAGATACATATGTGCAGTTTGAAACAAGTAGATACATATGAGCAGTTTGAAACAAGTGGATACATATGTGCAGTTTGAAACAAGTAGATACATATGTGCAGTTTGAAACAAATAGATACATATGAGCAGTTTAAAACAAGTAGATACATATGAGCAGCTTGAAACAAGTGGATACATATGAGCAGCTTGAAACAAGTAGATACATATGAGCAGTTTGAAACAAGTGGATACATATGAGCAGTTTGAAACAAGTAGATACATATGAGCAGTTTGAAACAAGTGGATACATATGAGCAGTTTGAAACAAGTGGATACATATGAGCAGTTTGAAACAAGTAGATACATATGAGAAGTTTGAAACAAGTAGATACATATGAGCAGTTTGAAACTAGTAGATACATATGAGAAGTTTGAAACAAGTAGATACATATGAGCAGTTTGAAACAAGTGGATACATATGAGCAGTTTGAAACAAGTGGATACATATGAGCAGTTTGAAACAAGTAGATACATATGAGCAGTTTGAAACAAGTAGATACATATGAGAAGTTTGAAACAAGTGGATACATATGAGCAGTTTGAAACAAGTGGATACATATGAGTAGTTTGAAACAAGTGGATACATATGAGAAGTTTGAAACAAGTGGATACATATGAGAAGTTTGAAACAAGTGGATACATATGAGCAGTTTGAAACAAGTAGATACATATGACAAGTCTGAAACAAGTGGATACATATGAGAAGTTTGAGACAAGTAGATACATATGAACAGTTTGAAACAAGTGGATACATATGAACAGTTTGAAACAGGTGGATACATATGAGCAGTTTGAAACAAGTAGATACATATGAACAGTTTGAAACAAGTGGATACATATGAGCAGTTTGAAACAAGTGGATACATATGAGCAGTTTGAAACAAGTGGACACATATGGTACTTACTCAACATGCTTGTACAGCCACTTGTTGGTGGCAGGGTCCAGACAGAACCACCTGGGCACCCACTGAGCATTGGCCTTATGTCTTTCCTTTGCTTCGCTTCTTTGGATCTCTTCCAGCTTGTGTTTCTCCTCTGTGGCAGCGTGCATGTCTTGGTCTATCACAGCAGCACTCACATAACGCCACAACCTGGGAACATGGCATGCAAGCTTTGAATGAGATTGTCATGTAAGCTTTGAATGAGATTGTCATGTAAGATTTGAATGAGATTGTCATGTAAGCTTTGAATGAGATTGTCATGTAAGCTTTGAATGAGATTGTCATGTAAGCTTTGAATGAGATTGTCATGTAAGATTTGAATGAGATTGTCATGCAAGGTTTGAATGAGATTGTCATGTAAGGTTTGAATGAGATTGTCATGTAAGCTTTGAATGAGATTAAATTGACATGACATAATGACAAACAACTATGATGAAAGGAATCTTGAGTTATAAAATATGCAGTTATGCTCATCAGCAAGTGCTGTACTCCATGGATACAACTTTTATTGCTATGCTATGTATTTCCCTTAAATCTGACCAATGGCAGTACACACCCAAAGCTCTGGAAATCATTTTCAGCTAATATACAAACCACATGTTTTGTTAGTGTTTAGAGAATTAGGGACTTATTTTTTAAAGGTTAATATAAATATAGAAATGTGTACAGTAGACAGTAGAAATAGTCATGTGATACACAGAATTATGACATTTAGAGTATAAAAAATTTAACTGTTCAAAACTTATTAGATTTGTATCTTTTTAACTTTTGTTTTGTTTGTTATTATGTATTGTGTGTTTCCTCACCTTTCAGATTCATTATCTAGCTGCAAGTCAATAGGTACTGTGTATCTAGTTAGACGTTTATTTCTTGTCTCTGGAGATGGGTCCCAAAACACAACTTTTTCCTTATTGAGAAAAAAAAATAGTTGTTATATTTTGCGGTGTTTTTTTTTTTGGTCTAAAAATAGCACCAAGTGCTCCATAAAACAGTTTCAAATACAGGTATCTGAGATCTTAGTGTTGTTGTTTTATTATTTTTCTTTATGTTGAACACATTTAGACAATATATAGTGGGGAGCTAATAATTAATGGATGAAAAAATAAATAGAAATATATAATTTGACTATTTACACTATTTACAATGACTAAGTAATCATGATAAAAAAAAGTAACTTTATGTATTATTGTTCAAATAAAAATACAACAGAAATAAAGAAATATACCGTATTTTTCGCTGCATAAGACGCACTTTTTCTTCTCCAAAACTGGGGGGGAAAAGTTGGTGCGTCTTATACGGCAAATACACATTTTACATGCATTAAAACTGCCCCCAACTTTGTGTGGCGCTTACTCGCAGTCCTTTCCTTATGCAGTGTGTGCTGCGGGCTGGATTTGGGGCACGTACTGCGGGCTGTGGTGACTTCTGTGACCCTCCCTGCACGGCCAGGCTGTGTGTGTTCGGGCTTCCCTCTCCCTCCTATAGCACGCCATGCCCCCCTCCCGACAGTCTAACCATGTGCTGCACGGGCATCATGCTGAGCTTACTGCCGGTACACACCGCCCTCCCTACGTCATAATGTGCCGTCTGGGTAGATCACAGACAACGTGTATGGTGTATGTGAGAAAGTGATCAGGCGGACCAACTAGTACAGTATTTGGTTCAGAATCTTTTTTTTCTAGATTTTCCTCCTTTAAAATTGGGTGCGTCTTATATGCCGGAGCGTCTTATACGGCAAAAAATACGGTAGCTTTTATGTTGAAATACTATATACATTTAATCTCAGTAAGAACACATAATATCATTTATATATTTGTTTAAGAACATTTATCTATATCTGTTTCAGAAAAAGGATAGCTGCTTGGTTATGTGGTATGTGCCTTGGAACGTCACCTCAATGGTCCTTAGGTTTGAACCCTGCCCACCACCACTGAAGGCTGTCTTGCAGGAGTTTTATGCTATAAGGTAATAATCCGAAGGAACACCACAATACTATAAAAAAAAAACAAGTTTTGATGGTAATTAAAACAGTCAATGTTAGCTACAACCCCTGTTGGTGATTAAAACAGTCAATGTTAGCTACAACATTCACCCTGTTGGTGATTAAAACAGTCAATGTTAGCTACAACATTCACCCTGTTGGTGATTAAAACAGTCAATGTTAGCTACAACATTCACCCTGTTGGTGATTAAAACAGTCAATGTTAGCTACAACATTCACCCTGTTGGTGATTAAAACAGTCAATGTTAGCTACAACATTCACCCTGTTGGTGATTAAAACAGTCAATGTTAGCTACAACATTCACCCTGTTGGTGATTAAAACAGTCAATGTTAGCTACAACATTCACCCTGTTGGTGATTAAAACAGTCAATGTTAGCTACAACATTCACCCTGTTGGTGATTAAAACAGTCAATGTTAGCTACAACATTCACCCTGTTGGTGATTAAAACAGTCAATGTTAGCTACAACATTCACCCTGTTGGTGATTAAAACAGTCAATGTTAGCTACAACATTCACCCTGTTGGTGAGCTCCTTGATATAAATCTGCTGATCCCAGTGCCCTTCAAATGTACAGAGCACCTCCTGGCCCATGGTGATGCGGCCTGTGATCCTGTTGGCAGACTCTCCATTACCGAAAAATGGCTGAAACAGGAAGACACACATCTCTTGAAACAATCGATCCCTTAAGTCTTAAGTCAAGGATTTGCATTTACCTCCCATTGACTAGTACATAAAATAAAACACCTAATTAAATAAATTACATTCAACACTAGTTTTAAAGAATGATTTCAAACAATTTCTAAACTTTATTATTAAGGTCAGGATCTATACACTGTTTATCTGAATAGTCCAAATGAGACATAAAAAAAGTGTAATATAGAAAAAAAAAAAAATTATTGTTTTATATTTAAACAAGCTTTTTGTTTCATCGAAATATTGTATTCTGAATGTTGCAACAGTTTGAACTTTACCTTTAGCTTAAAATCCAGATCACAATGGTATCCAGTTTTAGGACAGTCAATGGATACCTTTCCACCCATTTCCATTGTCAGTGTGCCCAGAAGAATGCCTGTTAACAACAGAGACAAACAATTTGTATTTCATTGAAAACAGCAAAGGCTGAAGTTCAATTGGTGCTAGACTTGAGGAGAAACTTTTACATCTTAAAATAGTGACGTGGAAATCAGGATAAAATATTATTTCTAGGTTAGGTCTAAATTAGGAGTAGATGAAATATTCTTGTTTAAATACATTAAGTTTTTTTTAATAGACACATTTTTAATATGTTGTACCTTTGTACTTGGAAAAATGCAACATTCACATCATACATTTTGTTTAAACTTATTTCATTTTTTTATCATAGAGTTTTTCAAACCTACATTGCATTCAACCTAGGAACAATCAAGTTGCTTATTGGTGTCATATACATAATAATGATGGCAATATCTCCTGATTTCGAAGATGCAGGTTAAATGCAGCGTTTCACATGACTATGCAAACCCAGTTGTGACCTGCATATTTTGTCACATCTAATTGCAGACACAGCCAGAAGTCGGAAGTCTATTTTAATTTTCTTTTATCTTTCTGCACCTGTCTTCCACAAGGGCTTTTCTTTGAGTCTCAAATGTGTGTCCTGTGGCTTTAGTGAGAGCTTTCCAACTGCTTCTTTCAGAGGCCATCTGCTGCCAGCTACTTTTCTCTATGTCAGTGAGGGCAGAATGGAACTATAAAGATCAACTCATTTACATATCAACACAACAAAAATGTGAAACTAATGAAGAAAAAAAATGAAAGTGATATTTTCCTTGAAGACACAGGGCAGGTGATGTAAGTTGGTGAACAAGAGGTCAAGGGCAGTTGCTAACAGTGGAGTCATGATGACAGTTTAATCATCCACTGTCTTGACTTTTGTTCTACAGATGTTTATTTTATTACCCATCAGGGTTGGAAACAGGGATGCATTTAAATTCCAAATGGAAAATTCCAGCCTCTATTGAGATTTTCCACTCCAAACTTTAGGTTTAATCTCCAAGCACTTTACTACTCAGATACTACCTTAACTCTTTGGCTCCGCAACAACGCACAGGACGTTGATTTTAAAAAAGGGGAAAAAAATCAGACCAACGCTGGGGGCATCGGCTATTTCAATTTTATTTTTTTTGTTTCTATTTCTCCAATTATTGTTTTTTATTGCTTAATTTTTTATCTAGAATAGTTTCCCTTTGCTAAACATCCGGAATTTCCTTCATTTAACGTGTTTTTATTTTGTACGAAGTTTGTAAAGAGATTACATTTATTTTTTCTGTGTGCGTGTTTTTTTAACATGGAGCTTCAAAGAGGCCATGTTAACTTTGGGTATTAGTTTACGTGACTAGAAACGCTAAATCAGGTTTCTCTTATATTTTAAGAATATGCAGAAAAAAATGCAGATTACAAATATGTAATTTGATTTCCTTGGAGATAAATAGTTTTTAAAATATAAATTTTTAAGTTTTATTTCTTATTACCATATATTGTCATTGGAAACACGGCATTTTGGTTTTTAGCCTTAATACTAGACTATCTCCCTTGAATTACTTGCCAACATTTTTCTGTTGCTGTTTTGTCTTTCTTTCTACCAGCTATTAGTAGTATTAGATTTAATATTAAAATTTATTTTAAATGATAGCATGAGAACAAAAAAATCTCTTTAAAAAAGTTATTGAGAAAAAGAAGAAACATCTTCATCAATTTATTATTAACATTTTTTTTAGACCTTCATTTCAGTAAATACACTTCAAAATACATAAGTTGACAGCATAAGAACAGAAATCTCTTTGTAAAAAGTTATTGAAAAATAAAGAAACATTAAAAACAACATGGTGGTCAGTAAAGGTATCTGGGCATCTAAACTATTACCAAACTTTGTAGATCTAAATATTTCTTTGATAAAGAAGTATAATAATTCAGATGACAGTGATTTTGTTTCATCTGATGGTGATATTGATAAATCTAATTATATAGATCTAGATCTAGTAAATTAATTTATAGATCTAGATCTAGTAAATTAATTTATAGATCTAGACCTAGGGCTAGGTCTAGTAATGATGAAGTTTATCAGCTGATGAAGCAGCTCCACCCCCAGCTAATGTTCAATGTAGATCTAGAACTAGTTTAGCTGTCTCAACATCATCTAAATCTAATCAGATAGAGGTAGATCTCTAGATCTATCATCTAGGCACTGAAACAGATCAATTTCAGATTTGTTCCACCAAGAAATTGGGTTGTCAACCTAGACTTAGTCAGCACTGAATCTATTGAGCTGGAATGTTGTTGTTTTTTCATTGACAATCACATTGTTGATAGTCTTGTCAGCAAAATAAATAGCTATGCTGACCATAGGATTAAATTGAACACCCCCACTAGAATAAGATCCATTTTCAGAGAATGGAGACCTATAACTATAAAGAAAGACAGAGTATGTAAACACTGTAGGTCAGGGAGAACGGTTTATGTTTGCGCTGGATGGGAGTCGAACCCACACATTCATATTGACTGCTTTCATGAATATCACAACTAGAAGGAATATTTATATACTAAGTACATGAAGAACTTTCGAAGAAAATACAATAAATATATATGCTGTACAGTTGGACTAGTTTTAGGGTAAAAGTGTTTTGTTCCAAGAGTGTTGCTTTTTTTATGGGCTTTTTCGTTAAAGTAGTGACATTGGATTATTAGTTCCAGTTTATTATTTTTTGCATCTATTGCTGTTTCTTCTATGGTGTTCTGTAAACAAATGGAGAAAAATGAGAAAAAAAGCTATTTGGATTTAATTTGAACAATAAATTTCTTTAAACATGCACTTGGATGGATATTTTCAATGTCAGTTGGTGAGTTTTTTATTTTTAATTTTTATATTCAAAACCCAAAATTACAAAAACAACATGATTTGCAAACTAGAAAACATAAGAAATGGAAAGAGCATCCATTTCTCTTTAATTCTATATCAGATTTATTATTTTCCAATAATAAATAAAAAGTTATACAAGTTATATCGAAGCAAAGTAGCGCACTCTGAAATGGCGAAAAAATTAATTCCGTCCAAAAGTGGAAAATAATTGCGAAGTAATTCCGGAGTCAAAGAGTTAATAGGAAACACAAATTCTATCAAACTGAAACAGATCCTAACCTTTGCAATGAGCGTAGGGCATGGTCATCAGGTAGTCCTCACCACGTTCCAAGAAGGTTAAAGTCGCTACACCTTCCAAGATGGCTGAGATGGAATTGCCTGCAATAATCCAAACAATAAAAAAAATAATGTAAGCTATGTTCACAACAAGTTACAATCTAAACAAGCAGGTGAGTTTAGTAGAGCTCAGAAAGCATGGTTTATAATGTTGCAAGAGAAATACAACAACTAATAGGCTCCCAAGCATTTGAAAAATCTCAATATTTCTATCCAAATTTTAACCCGAGACTTAAACTACATCGTGATATTTCCTAACTAATGAAATGAAATCTTGATTATAGGGACCATTTAAGTTTCAAGTAAAAAGAAAAGACCAAACGACTAACCATAAAATTTAGACTTGGCAAGAATACATCCATTAATATTAAAGCCATCATGTCTGTTGGTTACATGGAAAGCAGAGATGGGAGGATGATGAGATATCTGAGGAAAAAACATTCAAAAACCTTTTTAAGCTGTTTATTTAAATCTACTCAAACCAAAACAAAAACTTTTTTTTCAACAATGAGTGCATTCACAAATGAAGAAGTTAGTTCTTACTTGTTCTGCCACATAGAAGGTTCTACTTTTAGTCTTTGGGTGAAACCAGTAACACCTGAGTGTCTCTCCAATGATTGGATTGTAAGGTTTTTTGAGACCCTGCAAACCAAATTTTGTTAAAAAAGGGGATTTACAATATATGAGCGAAATTAAAAACTAGAATATTTACTTCAGTGTTAGATCTCCAGGATAGAGGTGCTGAGATAGATCTACTGATACTAATGAGCAGATAGATCTACTGATACTAATGAACAGATAGATCTACTGATACTAATGAACAGATAGATCTACTGATACTAATGAACATATAGATCTACTGATACTAATGAACATATCTGTGGCATTTTACGTCTCGAGAGATGATCTTTTCCCTTTGCAACTTCTTGTGTGACTAAAGAGGCCAATCCTTGATACACAGCTGCGATCGCAGGTTGGGCATAAATAATCACCAGGCGCCGTTGCATTTTCACCCTTCTTCCTGCTTCTGTTGTGTATGACATCTGCAATCTTTGACCCTTCCTTTATGCTCTCTCTCTCCATGAGGATATGTCCAGTGCCACCTCTTCCCAGTTGCCAGTGTCGATTTTGAAGAGCCTCATTTCGCATTTGCATACATCCGTATAACGTAAAACTATCCCGCCACAGCTTGCCGCACCACTGGGTGCTTGGTACTAATGAACATATAGATCTACTGATACTAATGAACTATCAGGAAATTGTTCACAAGCTGGCATTACAAGATATGAAGATCCATTAAATATTTACTTTAAAGAATGAAGAATCAACACAACAAATTAAATGATTAACAAGCTTAGCTAAATCAAGCTCTTTGTGTGAGTTTCTGACTTTCAAACAAAGTTGGTTGCAAAAAAAAACTTGGTTATAACTTGTTCTTATGTGAAGTGAATAAAAAAATTATTCCTAGAGCCAACACATTGTAAAAATACAGTTGACATCACTACAATACTTCCGTAAACCCACTTAGTGTATATATATATATATATATATATATATATATATAATATATATATATACTTAGATCTTTTTAGTTGTATTAGGATGAACTTACTTTTGGTTTCTTGTAAAACCCAGACAAGTACCACCTAACTACCATCTTCATTCTCTCCAGAGCTGTCTCTTGTTGTACAGCTCTACAAAAAATGAGGTGGGTGGGGAGAAGGAGACACATTGGTTAATTAATGAATAATGACTGCTAGCTACAACATATATAGTGTCTACAGAAGGAACAAAATAAAATGAAATAAAAAAACAACCTTAAACTAAAAATAATATTTCTGTGCGATTAGAAATATTTTTATCAATTGTTTTTGCTTAGTACAATTTCATGCTTTTAGCTTTCTTAATATGCTAATCACTTGTCTGGACCAGTTAGGAAAGGTTGGAGGAAGAAAGAAGTTGGGCATTTGGGTTAATTACTTTTTTAAAGGCATTTTATATATTTTAAAAAATTGTATTAACTCAAGAGATCACATCTCCTTAAGACAATATGCTAACCACTGTGTCAGTGAAGTACTTATGAAAATAGGTTTTATAGTTATCTATTGTTTGTTTCAAACTTTTAAGCAAAATATAAATGGGACTAATTTAACATATATACAATCACATCAGTCAAGTATAATTTCTTTCCCTTGTTTGATATCAAACAAAATAATTAGGTTCCAATAGTTAATTAACTATTTGGTTAATTTTAAAAATAGATTCTTGCTTTGTTGGGTACAAGAAATAATTGTGCAAAATTTCAACTTGATCCGAGCTTGGGTGTGGGAGAAATAATGTGTACTAACTTTTTAGACAGAGTTGATATAAGCTTTGTAAATAAGAAATGAGATGAAATTTTAACAAAAAGTAAATATTTCAAAGGACAACCTGGAGTATCCTTGAAGATCAAATAAGTAATGATATCTATTACTAAGTAAACAAAGCAATGCAATGACTTACTCTGATAAAATGTCAGCATGGTAGTAATAATCAGTGAGCTTATCCAAAAAAGATCTGGGCTCCAAAATAAATGTTGGAAGCACAACCTTAGATAAATCCATACCTGGTCTCACCTAGTTCAGTATAAATACAATGGCCTAGAATAAGATATATTAACATAGCCAAGGTCTGATTATTTGATTCTGAAATCATTCAATATCAGCTACTAGTACTACACAACTTTTGTGTCACTAAACATGGACATATTGACTTGTTATCTTAATAATCATAAATATTTCTTGTTTAATATAGATTCCATTTCAACAAAGTGAACATAGCAACGTACACTGTTTCACTAACAACCCACGCACACTGACCTGTTTCACTAATGTCCATATCAAACTTTTGTTTTCTTCATCCACCTCTTCTGTCTGGCAGGCATCACCTTGCTAAAGGCAAAGATCAAAATAGAGTTTACATTGATCTGCATAAAAACATGTTGAAATGTTGGAATCTTTCATGAGAAGCACATACCGGGTGTCCCAAAAATGCATACACAGTTTAAATAATTGTGAACAGGTGGATTGGACAAAATGGCTTTGTTGAATATCCTCCCGGTTCACCAGACTTCACACAACTAATTTTTTTTTCTTATGGGGATACTGAAAAGTCTACTCCATAAAACCAGTGACAGTCAATGAAATGAGAGAATGTCCTGAACATGAATGTGCCAAAATACCAAGGGAATCGTTTCAAGATATGTGCGACCCCATTGCTTTGTGTTGTCAGCAGGTTCTGGATCAAAATGGATGTCAGTTTGAAAACAGGCAGCGAACACAAACAATTAAATGATGCTTGTAAATATTTTCACAGTTTTGAAATAATAAGATTATAATAAATTTCAAGTTTACAATTATTTTTAATGTGAATACATTTACTTTTTTGACACCCTGTAGATTCATTTTTAATGATACATTTTGTAGAGTTTATTCAGAATTTCCAAATCTAAGTCAAACTATTTAATATTTTATCTTGTAGCTTTAAGATTCTTATAAAACTTCCTTTTTTTTTTTTAACAGATAAAATATTGCAAAATGTAAATAAAATTTGAAATGCTTGCAGTTTTTACCTGTCCCAGTTCTTCCACTTCATTAGATACATAGACAGTCTCCTCCACTTTAGGAACAGCTTGAGGCCTTTTCTCTTCTTCTGCCAGTTCAAAGTCTGACTCACTTAAACCCATACTGGAGTGATCTGAACCAACAAATCATCTTTATATAATCAATGCTAACAACAATACTGACCCTCCAGTGACAACAAGAGGATCAACCCAATCAATAGAACCTACACAAGCAGCAGTTAGGTGATCAACAGAACCTACATAACAGCAGTTAGGTGATCAATAAAACCTACACAACAGCATTTAGGTGATCAATAGATCCTACTCAACCTACATAAGCAGCAGTTAGGTGATCAACAGAACCTACATAACAGCAGTTAGGTGATCAACAGAACCTACATAACAGCAGTTAGGTGATCAATACAACCTACATAACAGCAGTTAGGTGATCAAAAGAACCTACATATCAGCAGTTAGGTGATCAACAGAACCTACATAACAGCAGTTAGGTGATCAATACAACCTACATAACAGCAGTTAGGTGATCAACAGAACCTACATAACAGCAGTTAGGTGATCAACAGAACCTACATAACAGCAGTTAGGTGATCAATACAACCTACATAACAGCAGTTAGGTGATCAAAAGAACCTACATATCAGCAGTTAGGTGATCAACAGAACCTACATAACAGCAGTTAGGTGATCAATAGAACCTACATAACAGCAGTTAGGTGATCAATAGAACCTACATAACAGCAGTTAGGTATCAATAGAACCTACATAACAGCAGTTAGGTGATCAACAGAACCTACATAACAGCAGTTAGGTGATCAATAGAACCTACATAACAGCAGTTAGGTGATCAATAGATCCTACTCAACCTACATAAGCAGCAGTTAGGTGATCAACAGAACCTACATAACAGCAGTTAGGTGATCAATACAACCTACATAACAGCAGTTAGGTGATCAACAGAACCTACACAACAGCAGTTAGGTGATCAATAGATCCTACACAACAGCAGTTATGTGATCAATAGAACCTACATAACAGCAGTTAGGTGATCAACAGAACCTACATAACAGCAGTTAGGTGATCAACAGAACCTACATAACAGCAGTTAGGTGATCAACAGAACCTACATAACAGCAGTTAGGTGATCAATACAACCTACATAACAGCAGTTAGGTGATCAATACAACCTACATAACAGTAGTTAGGTGATCAAAAGAACCTACATATCAGCAGTTAGGTGATCAACAGAACCTACATAACAGCAGTTAGGTGATCAATAGAACCTACATAACAGCAGTTAGGTGATCAATAGAACCTACATAACAGCAGTTAGGTATCAATAGAACCTACATAACAGCAGTTAGGTGATCAACAGAACCTACATAACAGCAGTTAGGTGATCAATAGATCCTACTCAACCTACATAAGCAGCAGTTAGGTGATCAACAGAACCTACATAACAGCAGTTAGGTGATCAATACAACCTACATAACAGCAGTTAGGTGATCAACAGAACCTACACAACAGCAGTTAGGTGATCAATAGATCCTACACAACAGCAGTTATGTGATCAATAGAACCTACATAAACAGCAGTTAGGTGATCAATAGATCCTACATAAGCAGCTGTTAGGTGTACTTGCAGATAGACTTGATACTAGATCAAAAATCATTTGAATACACTGGTAGTGTTAATTAAACAATTGATTCATATCAAAGAACACTGATCTTGTGACATCCTCATAATAGGATATAGAGTCACTCAGTAGCAAATGTTTTTTACAATTTATTATCACTCATGTAAAAAATATTTTTTTAAAATTACTTTTTTAGTAGTTGTATTAATTAGTTTGGATCAGTCATGTATTCAAATTTGTAATAGTTCTAGACTAACATCAATAACTCTGCACAATTACTAATATTTTTTAACCACTCCTTTTGTTTAGCACAATTTCATGCTTTTAGCTTTCTGAATATGCTATGATCCTATCACTTGTCTGGACCAGTTGGGATGGGTTGGGGGAGAAAGAAGAGATAGATAGGTGATAGCGTTTAAAAGAAATAATTGTGCACAATTTCATCTTGATCCTAAATTGGGGATGGGAGAAATAATAAACTCTTTTACAAGACAGACAGACAGACTGAGTGACAGACATAAGCTTTGTAAAAAGAAGGATGCTTGCTGTCTCATACCATACTATCATTCAGGTGAAATGGAAAATCAATAAATCTAGTGTGATTACTCAATTATTCAATACGAGATGAAAAAAAAAAAGTAGATCTCATGTGATAACCATGTAGTTGATTTCTAGAATGTGATGAGGCCCAAACAAAGATATTGATAGTCTGGAAATTGTGATGTTTTTAAAAGCAAACGTAAACATTGGGAGATTGTTTTGATAATAGGTTTAATGAGCTATAGGAATGAACAAAATTCCAGCGTTTATAAAAGGTTTAGTGACCTATAGGAATGAACAAAATTCCAGCTTTGATATTAGGTTCAGTGAACTATAGGAATGAAACAAAATTCTAGCTTTGATAATAGGTTTAGTGAACTATAGGAATGAACAAAATTCCAGCTTTGGTTCTTAAAAAAACAATACAATATTAATTATTTTCTATCAGTATTATGAAAAATCATTAGATTGAGATATTCTACATGAACTTTATATGAAGAACCTATGTATATATTTCATACAGCTCAAAGCAACTTTCCTGGCCTCTACTGCTTCAAGGCTTGTCATTACAAATGATTTTAAAAGCCTGACAAGTTAATCTATTTGTGTATCACAACTATTAGGGGACAAAGTGACCAAACTATGTAGTCTACTCACCATCATCATCACTAAAGTGTTCTACTATGTCCTCTGACTCTTCCACAGCCTCTTCAGTATCATCAGCCAGGCTAGAGTTGAGATCTGAGGCCAGAGTGCTGGACAGATCAGTGGCCAGGCTGTGAGACAACTCAGGGGAGAGAGCCACAGACAGATCATTGGTGATGTCATTTGGCCTGGAGGTTGTTCTCTTAATCAGGCTAGTGCAGCGTAGTGCTAGCTCGAGTCCATCCATCCAACATTTACCTGAAAGAAACGTTTTCAATGAGTGACTTCAACTCTTCTACAGAATGAGAGTTGCCTTGGACAAAGATATTAGATAATAAATGAGAATTTGAAGAGACTCTACCTTGATTCTCTGAAGGAGCTCGAAAGATGGCATAGGACATTGGAAGTGGCTGTACAAATGCTCCTATTGTTTCTCCCCTTGGACCCTGGAGAATCACAAAATGGAAATAGTAGAAAATTATTCCTCTAATTAATTAATTAATTGGTTAATTTTTTTTTAAATTCATGTTTTGTTAGGAACAAAGAATAATTGTGTAAAGTTTCAACTTGATCCAAGACTGGGAAATGAGAGAAATAATGTGCTCAAACTGTGTACTAGACAGACAGAAAGACAAAGTGAACTGATGTATTCCATTCCACATAGAGAGGACCTCAGAATATTATTATTATATTATTGACACTTCATATTGTCTTATCAAGGACAAGTACAGATAGAAGATTTGGACAGATTCCCTTCACTCTAGTTCAATAACAGTATTTAGATTGAAGGTTTCTCTTTCTGGATTGAGATTATATCGTCAGTGTCAGTTATGTGACAGAAACATAATGTAACACCAAAATTGAGTAGTCTTCTTAAGAATAGCTCACCTCCAGGATTCTACGCCCGGAGATTTTTTATAACATAAAATAATGTGTCCATTGCTAAGAAGCTTGATCTTGGTTGAAGGGACATATTTTTGACACTTTATTTTCTCTGATCTAAGGTTGAAGGGCTATATTATTGACACTTCATATTGTCTTATCTTAGGATGAGGGGGCCATATTATTGACACTTCATATTGTCTTATCTTAGGATGAGGGGGCCATATTATTGACACTTCATATTGTCTGAAGGGCCATATAATTGACACTTCATATTGTCTTATCTTAGGTTGAGGGGGCCATATTATTGAAACTTCCTATTGTCTGAAGAGCCATATTATTGACACTTCATATTGTCATATTTTAGGTTGAGGGGGCTATATTATTGAAACTCATTATTGTCATATTTTAGGTTGAGGGGGCCATATTATTGACCCTTCATATTGTCATATTTTAGGTTGAGGGGGCCATATTGTCTGGAGCTTGAGCCAAATAGTTGTTGTAACCCAACTAATAGTATCACTAGATCTAGCCTTCCCTTACTTTTGTAGCCCAGATGGACTGATCCAGTGGGTGAAAAAGCTTGAAACAAAAACCTTCTTTCTTGGATGGCCGCTGCAAGAGGTGACAAGTATTCAGAAGGATTGTACCCACCCAGTGGCCTGTCTGAGAAAAGTCAAGATAAAAAAAACATAATTAGATAAGCAGGTAAGCAAAATGGATCAAGGACAATTAAATAGCAAACAACAAAATTGTTCAATGTCTGAGTCAACCACATTTACCTGAGATAGTGTAATTTATTGCATGTTGCTTAACACTGTCTAGCAGAATGCTTTTTTTTTAAACAGTGGTTCTATAACTATGATTAATTCAGCATTTGTTGAATAGGAGAAAATCAAGTATCAGAGTTGTCAGCTGTACTTAAAATACACATTGTTTATGATATGGGGATCCTTCTAATAGTTTAGGTATAATGCTAACAAATTTAGAGCATTTAAATTGTAAGTTCAAATTCCTTTTTGTTAAAGCCAATCAATGAAATCATTTAGAACTAAACATAGACTATACAAAAAATAAAATAAAATAAGCCTCTAGGCAAAGAGTTCATAACCAATATGGTGATGGGGGGGGGGGGGGGGGGAAGGGAGAAATTAAAACGTATACTACTATCTCATATTGCATTAGAAAATGGAAGGTCAGCAACTGGAAACAGCTATCTAGGGAGGTAGCATTAGGTAAAAATGATATTTTATCATTTTTAAAACAAGTTTAAAATTTTAACAGAGAAAGGGAACCAATATTTTTTAAAAAAAAAGACAGTTTGTGTGGAAACACAAACTCAAAATCGGCCCCCGAAGTGGTCCACCTAGAGTCTTCATCAGGATTCAAACACAGGACTTCCGGTTCCAAGAACTTTACCCCTAAGCCACAGCATCTTCATATATTCATTTAGCGTACACTTATATTTTAAAAAATAATAATAATTAACCTTATCTATACATACAAAATTAATAACGTTACAATGTAATAAAGAGAAACTAAAAAAGATTTATTCTTCTAACAAAATTAGATAAATTGTAACACGAAAAAAATAATTCTTGAGCTACTTTAAGCTACAATTGTGTTCAAATTACTTAACAAGACTTTCCCAATCGCCAAAAAAAAATTAATATCTCCATTGTCATTTGTCATACAAACTAGACATAGATCTAGCTAGATCTAGACCTAGTTTTAGAACTAGATATAGAATCTTGATATAGAATGTACTATAGCTGGACTAGAAATCGTATGAATTTACACGTTTAATCTTCAAAATACTAGACCTAGGCCAATGTTATAATCATAAATAGTAGGCCTTTTGTAACCGGGTAATGGTGTACTATGCTGTTTGTATCCGATTCATTTCTTAATGTGATACTATTATTTACATAATAAATAAATCTGCACCCCTAAGCTTCCAGAATAATTTTTTTTCAAATTATCAATACATTTATAAATATATATTATAAATATATCTAGATCTGGGCTCTATTTAGACTTATTTAGACTGTCAAGTGTAGGCCCCAATAATGAGGATGTCAAAGCTTTGCGCTATAAAGGAAGTTATTTATTTTTTAAACTTATAACTAAAACGAAGTTCGTATCAAAATTCTTTTTTAAAAACAACATTTGAATAAGTGTTCAATTCAATTAGTTAGTTAATAAATGAAAAATATATAGAATGATCCATTAACACTTTTACCATTTTGACCTTAGATGCAAATTTTTTGTACCAATGCCCGAATCTATGAATGAAGCTTGTATTAATGAAGAAGTCCATGACCTTTTAAAAAAAAGTTACCCCCCTTAAGTTTTTCATTGAAAAGTGGTGTAATTTTTTAAAAAATCTGCTTGCTTATATAATATTGAAAATTAGATGGTTCACTTTCAGTAAAGAAAAAATTAGCAGTTGCATCAGAACTTTGAATGAATTAAACTATCATGATGTCCGATATTCATTTTCTATTCTAGTTTCTGAGATCTTAACAGGAAGCACGGACGGACTGATAGGCCACACAAAACTAATAGCGTCTTTTTGGGGTCGCTAAAAATTGGAACCCAGAGAACAACTCATTATCAAACAAGTTGCTAAAATATTTTTTAAAAAAAGACCCAACCTCACCTTCATCTTCTCACTTTTATAAATAATTAACATCGCCGGCTTACAGACACACCACAACTTGGTCCAGCCTTTCAGTGTCCCTCTGACTTTGAGCCAGTCGGCCATCAACACAAAGGACTGGTCTGAGGCTGAGTTCATGATTTCTCTGGCCACTTCCTTCTTCTGACTTCGATAACTTTTCTTCTTCTCCTAAAACAAATATCAACCAGTCAGGATAGAATCAATACATCTGTATAACATACACAGAATCCTACACACCAAACAAACCAGTATCAAAATCACTTAGGTCAAATATCCAGATAGTTCAGTGCCAGAAGTTTGGATTCATAGCATTTCTCCAACAAAAGACAATACTTGAATTAGGTGAAGCAGTCTGAGCATACAGTCTTCCAGACTTTGGACAGTTTGCTTTATCAAAACAACTGCACATTGAATGTTCAATGAAGCAACACCAATGTGCTTCCTGGCTTCATGTTTCTATGCAGTCCATTCATGTGTGACCCATTGTGTTCATTGACACCCTAGATCCACTTGGTTCTACAACTGCATTGACACTTCACTCACAATGGAACTACACAAGTCAAAACTAGACAAACATGTACACAGCTTGACACTGGTCATGTGACAAGTGAAACGTAGACAGAATGACAGGAGGAAAAACTACACGATATTTGTAAAACATCCTCCATGTCAACCCCTACTAAAGAGAAAGATGATTGCCACAACAGTGCTAGTAAATGTAAGCATGCTAAACAGTTAATGATATAAACAATGAACCATCTCAACCACATTAAATATTAGTTGATGACAATTTAAAAAAAAAATCTATTACTGAAATCTTTTAAAGAGCAAAAGCTCTGGTGAAGAATGAGCTTCAGTTTTTACAAAGGTTATATCAATTCACTCTGTCTATCTGTCTGGTAAAATGTTTGTACATGTTATTTCTACCGCACACAATCTCAGATTGGAATTTTGCATAATTATTTCTTGTACATGACAAAACAAGAATTAATTTTTTTTTTAATTTTAAAAATTAGTTAACTATTTGTAAATAATTATTATATTTTGGTACCAAACAAGGGAAAGAAATTGTACTTGATATGTGGTGGCTTTGAATAGAGAAGTAGATCTTGGCATAAAGGTTTGAAACTAACAATAGATAACTTTAAAATCTTTTATTTTTTTAAGCACTTTGATTTTGAATTCAAGTCAAACAAACATTTTTTTAATTTAGAAAATGTATTTAAAAAGCAATCACAGTAACATTCACACAGATTCCATGTTCTTTGCCCCCATCTCCTTTCCCCTCTTTCCTAACTGGTCCAGAGAATTGATAGGATCATAGTGAATTGAAAAAGCTAAAAGCATTCTATTGCGCTAAAAAAAAAGAATTTGGAAAAAGATTAACTATTATTAGTCTACTAGATCTATTAAAATTCAATTACATGACTGATCCAAACCAATTGATACAATTACACTTAATATAAGCTTTGTTTTTTTTTTTAAAGTTTTTACATTTTTTTTTGCTTGTTGTCTCTTCAATGAAAGCAAAGAACTGAGTTGAATGAGGAAACAAGAGCACAGATGTATCTTTCCACATGAAGACATAGTAAGCTTATATGGAGTTGCTTGTTATAAAATAGTGAATAGAAACACCCAAGTCTTAGCCTTTTGAGTTTTTAATAGCATAGCTAACCACAGACTAGTGTACTTTAAGACTACAGTTTGAGACAAGCTTCTATGACAATGCTTTGCTCTGATGAAAATGTGACCTTTGGTCACTAAACACCATTCTTTCTTTTTACTTTAGTTAATATACATCATAGGTCAAACCAAATAAGAGAAACAAATTGTTTTGTAATGATACTAAACAAATGTCAAATCATTCACGCAAGAAGTGAAAACAAACAAAACAGTTCAAAGAACAAAATAATTTTAAAAAAAATTGATTTATACTGTCTACTTAGATTTAGTTTTGGTCGTAAGGTTAACTAATGATAAACATTAATCATTGCTATTTGCTGCTGTTATCTTCAACATTGCATGTGGTGTTTGGACTTCATTAGCCTGTCCACACCCTTGTAAGAATTCTATTGCCAATTGTTAAGGCTAGACAAGCTGAATGTAAATTTATACTAAAAAAAAAGATACATTGGAAGCCAAAGTAAGGTTTAATGTTCCAAATGTGTCTATTATTGATTGAAATATTCAACACTTCCAAGTCAACCAAAATCTAGACATCCAAATCATCAATTGATGATGTAAACTTTTCAACCTAGAAATTCTTATCACAATATACTTTGTGTGCACACATGCACAACTGTATAAAGATATGAACAAGAGAGACAAGGGAGAACATTTCAACCTTTCATTGAGGTCAATAGATCAATGCAATTTTGTTTTTGTACAGAAACCTTTCAATAAGCAGAAAAAATGTTAAAAAAAAAAAAAATGATTTCAATTAGCCAGAACCAAAGCCTTGTTCACAATTTCAATACCGTTAATGGAAATTTAGTTTAAGTTCTGTTGCCAACTAGAGTGAGTCATTAACAAGGAAGGAGAAATGGAACAAAATCAATACAAGCTTGTAGTGTTCATTATGGATTAGTGAAGGAACTCTAAGGAACTAGTCAACATTATGGATCAGTGAAGGAACTCTAAGGAACTAGTCAACATTATGGATTAGTGAAGGATTAGTGAAGGAACTCTAAGGAACTAGTCAACATTATGGATTAGTGAAGAACTCTAAGGAACTAGCTAACATTATGGATTAGTGAGGAACTCTAAGGAACTAGTCAACATTATGGATTAGTGAAGGAACTCTAGGAACTAGTAAACATTACCAACTATGAATACAGAAAAACAATTCTTATAAAAATTAAAAAGGTTCCAACTACTACTTAACACATGATAAGGAAAACATGACAATAAGTTAAGATGAAATCAAAACAACTTACTTTGAGTGACTCTCTCTTGGACAACTTGCTGCCAGACACAGGAGTTTTACTTCCACTTTGTTGCTGGAAGGGTCAATGAAAAGTGTTCATTGCAAATTAAGAAAAAATAATTAAAAGCCTAGAATAAGTTTTCGTGTTTGGCAATAGAAACAAAACTAAACTAGGGGATTATATACCTAGTTCACTAAATAAGCCTTTCTATTAGTCAAGTTATTGTAGATAACTTTTTTATTTGCAAGATTCAACTCACATAGTTTGAACTATTTATAATTATTTGTTAGTTTGACATGTTTCTGATGTTCCTTCAGAGGTGAAGATTATTTCATCCTGACTCCAGCAGGATGGTGGCTGGCAGGGTTTGAAGCTGGGAATATCGAGATATAGTCCAAAGCACATACCCCACAACCAGGCACAAATCCTTATATTTTTCTTTGAAGTCTCATTAAAAGAATGATGTGACAATAAAACTCCTGATGATTGTTTCAACTAATTGTCTAAGCAATCATTTTAACAAATTAAATAATTCTACTGAACTTATAGCTATTATTATTTTTATAATTAGGCAATAATATCTTATTTTAATAATTGTACTTTTGGGAGTAGTCTAGACAATCTCACTAATTAGACAACCAGGACTTTATAAAAACATTTAAAATATGCAGTGCAAGCATAAATAAAATGTAATCTGTAATAGCCTGACTGTAAATGTTTATATCATATATGTCAGTAAACAGAATTCCATGAAGTGATGTTGTCAAAGTATTGAAAATTGTTCCATTCTTTAAAATGGCAGATGGTGGAAAGCTTGTTGCAAACCAGTGTACAATTTTCTTGGTTTGATGATTTACTGACAATTTGATAATCATTTTCTAACTTACTTTTATTTGTACACTTGCAGTTCTAGGTTAGATTTTGTTTCCGGTTACTGCTTCTTATATTTTGTACAAAGCTTCTATCAACTCACTCTGTCTGTCTGGTCAAAAATTTGAACACTGTTTTTTTTTTCTCATTTCCCATTCTCGGATCAAGTTAAAACTTTTGCACAAGTATTGAACCTGACAAGATATGAATCAATCCAAAAAATTAAATAATGAGTTAATTAATTGTTAATGATTATTTTGTTGATTTTGAAATAAGGGGAATAAATGCTACTTAATGAGAAATATATATATATATATATATATATATGACGTATGGGTCACCCATGACCACTTTATCAAGGCATGTGGCTATATATATATAGTTTGTCCATCGTGGTTCGATGATGAAAACTTTGTCATCCAGGGGGATGAGGGCTTTGCACTGGGGTTTTATGTCTCCTCATGTGATCCCGGTATGTTCGGCTGCACACTGGGCAGGTTATTCCAGCTGGAGCTAGTGTCATTGACCTTGCTTTTCTTCTCTGGCGTTTTTCTTCTGCCAGAGTTGTTCTCTTTTCCACAGCAACCTGTGTACCAGTTTTCGCAGCACAATGCCATGATGCTTTGTCATGTGCCTCTGTCTCCCAGGTGGCTGGTCCCTGAAGCGCTTTCTTTGACCACTTTCCTACGCTTAATTGGCCGTACAAGAGTCATTTAGGGATGCGGTGGTCTTCCATTCTGCACACTTGTCCTGCCCAACGCAGCTAGAACTGCATCAGGATTGTTTGGATACTTTGCAGACCCGCTCTTCGATGGACTTTTGTATCTGGTATTTTGTCTTGCCATTTGACATTCAGTACTTCTCTTAGACATGTCATGTGGAAGTGGTTCAGTTTCTTTGCATGTTTTCTGTACACTGCCCACATTTCTAAGGCATAGAGTAATGTAGGGAGGATGACAGCTCGATAGATACCTAGCTTAGTATTTGTGGTGATACCTCGTCTGTATATATATATATATGGATTTACTCCCCTTATTACATTTTGAAACTTTTTTCTCCCACTTCACATTTTTTGATCAAGTTGAAACTAGTCACTAACAATACAAGTATCAATCCAAATTAATAATTAATTTTGTTTTATATAGCAGAAAGAGAGCTAAACCCTTTAATTTTAAGATAAATGGTGTTAATTGGCAGTTATTTCCCCTTTGTTAAGCTTTGGTTTAAAAAGTTTTCTTTTTTTTTCTATTGCTTATTTACAATTTTGAAAGATTTGTATTAACTGTAAAAGAAATCACACATTTCAAAGTTACAAGTGTTATTCTGCCATCAAAAACTGAAAAGTTTACTATGGCCAATCGAAGAAATGTTTAACTGTGTCTAGTGGTCTACTATTAATGTAATGTAACTGTGTATCACACTATTATTTAGCCTTGTGATTTCATGTTAGACTAATTCATTGAGTCTTCGTCTCAAATACACCTGTAAAATGCTTTGTGAAGCTATTGTTATGATTCATGGCTGGTTTAAATATTTATGGAATATCAAGTGTGTCTTGTTTGGTGTCTAGTAAATATTACCTCAGATTTCTGACCATAATCTAAATATTTCTTTTGTGTGTGTACATGTATCCAGACTATAACCTTGATGCTGACTAGTTCTAGCATTAATCAAAAATTACCTTGTACATTTTACGCTCCAAAGATTCTGGTGTGTCCAATGCAGGATCACACAGCTGAACTTTCCGACTGGACCCATCTCCTGTGTCTCCATCTAGTGAACCTGGTCAACAAGGAAATAAACTTGGTTAATACAAAATGGCTACATTTTGATTTTTGTATGGACCTTTTCCAAGCTCAGCATGGGGAGTTTAAACTAAGAGACAAGAGTTCAGGAACACAGTTCAGACTGGGTTCAATCTAGAATACAAAATGTATTTGGACCCTTATTGAAACCCTGACACAGTAGTGTGAAGTGTACAATTCAGAAGACAATTATCTCATTAGAGATCTTTGCTAGAAAGTCAATAAAACAGCTGTAGAAATAATGTGTAAGTAGAGAACTACACATGTGTAATTTAGCTGTGTGCATGAGAAATGAGTTTGTGTGCTACATTTTCCTAGTTCAACATTGATTTATCCATTACCATGGCCTTGTCACTCCACATCAATATGTGATAACACGGTTAGATAAATAGGTAAATGCATACAAAATCAATGTTCACTTTATACAGCAGGACTTGTTTTATGTTGAAAATATAAAACTGTTTCTATCTACCTAGACACATTTAATAAACAAACCAATGAACATACATGAAGAAACACAGACAGACACATGAACTTCCACTTATAAATACATAAACACGCAACTACATTGAAATACATAAACACATACATTGATTCTTACATACAAATACATCTACAATGCTTATGTCAAAACATGTATATTGTCACATAGCTATCATTGATTCACATACAATACACACACAACAACAACATTGAAACAAATACAGATGTAATAATGGACAAATACATTTACAATGCTAAGGCAAAATAGAAAGTACTAGTCGACCGGCGGCGAAGCATACGCCGCTATTTTGCAGGGCCGGCCTTAGGCCACTGCAACCTTCACGACCGCAGTGGGCCCCGCACTTTCATTGGACCCTCTCTAATTCAAGGTGTATAAATTATTAAATTAAACCATTTTATAACTTAAAACAGATTTCCCACGCCCTCCTGTCGATTTACCAGGAGCTCCTGGAAATCTCCCGAAATCGCAAAATATACGGAAATATATATACAAAAATGGTCACTTTGGGGTGTCATTCAATATGGAAAACGCCAATCTTACGCGCGGCATTATGCATCAGTTGTAATTGTGTAATCTGGTGAAAGAAGCTTCTCGCACCTCAAACTAATGAAGAATTACTTGAGGTCAACAATTCTCAAAGATAGATTGAAACATTTGGTAATTCTTGCTATTGAGCGTGATCTATGTAGGAAACAGAATTATTATGATATACTCTATGACTTTGCTACACGCAAGGCTCGTAAAGTAATTCTGTAAGTTGTCAAGAATGAATAAAATGCATAGACTAATTTATTTTCTAATACAAACTCTTAAATTTCACTTATTATCCGTATTCCTATCCAAACTTGGCCACGCGAAATCCATTTCGCATAGGGCCCCACAATGGTTAACTCCGGCCCTACTATTTACATATTAGATATATGTATATATATACATAGTAAATTACTTAGATAAGTTCCTTGTCCAAACCTCCCACAGGACAAAGGGGGATGGGAGAGGGCAGGGTTTGATAAATTTAAACGACAGTCCAGCGCGCAGCCAGTCAACCGTAGTTTGAATACTACTCTTGTTTTCTCGTGGACTATCCGCTGAAATAAGAGAGTGATCTTTCCTTTACTTCTTCTTCTCGTCCAAACTCTTGAGGGAAGAAGAGAGTTATATACATAGAAAGTATACTGTCACACACCTATATAAACACACTGATTTACATAGACACAAAACACACACATATATATAAGACACAAATCCACAAAGCTACTCAGCACAAACACATGAACTCTGAAGGAAGGCTAACAACCTGTTGAGACTATGCGCAGATCAAGCTCTGTTTTGGCTGATTTCCCGTGAAAAGACCAAGTTCTCATGAGTTTAAAACGACTTTTCTTGGGCAGTCCAGGAAGTTTAACCATGCTATCGCACAGGGCTTCACTGGACATGGTCATTATTGAGTGTCCATTGCACACGCAAGCAAGAAGCAATTGAAAGTGAGTTTACATAGCTTATTGGACGTCTCCATGGTAACAGTACAACAATATCAGTATTTTAATATGCTGGCATCCGTGTTCCTCTGTTCCAGAAAGTACAAACTATTCTGTATAGAGTGCAAGAGATTGAATGGAAAGATCCCCACACTGCACTAGACACACTCAGAACTAGCTCCATGCTGACAGAAATCTAGAAGTGTGCTTTTTTTTTTTTTTAACTACTTTCTTTCTTCTGTAGACACAAGACCACAATTTGTAAGGTCAGTAGAGGTTGACTTACAAATCACTTTTCTCTAGAAATCACCTGTATCTCAGATCACATGTGTATCTACAGATCACTTGTATCTACAGATCACTTGCATCTACAGATCACTTGCATCTACAGATCATTTGTATCTACAGATCACTTGTACTATGTGGTCTAGTCAATAATCAATGACGAATTTTAAAAAAAAATTTAGTTTCCATCTAAACTCAGTGAAAACTCTAGTTTCCATCTAAACTCAGTGAAAACTCTAGTTTCCATCTAAACTCAATGAAAACTATAGTTTCCATCTAAGCTCAATGAAAAATAGTTTCCATCTAAACTCAATGAAAACTCTAGTTTCCATCTGAACTCAATGAAAACTCTAGTTTCCATCTAAACTCAATGAAAACTCTGGATTCAACATGAACTCGATAAATGAGATACAAAAGTGTTCCTACTAAGGATAGCAGCATGGAGAATCAAAAGCGGTTTGACTCATTTTGTTTCACAGAGTGGACAGCACCAACATTCTCACTTGTCCAAGGACTCCCCCCTCCCCTTCTATCAACATCTGAGGAGGGAAACTGTGACCCAAGCAGGGACTAATGATGTTCCAAGCAGGGACTAATGATGTTGTCAATGACTTCAAAGGAGACAAAAACGACGCATTGAAGCGCCGCGTCACATTAACTGGTCAAATCGATGTGTTCTATAGATTAGAAAGTATGAGTAGCTCCTGGTGTGAACAGCGCTCGGTGCCGCTGGTCGATTGGGGAGGGAGAGAGAGCTAAAGGTAGGGAATTGCAAGGTGATCAACTAGAAACATTGGCGTCACGTGATGGATGACGTAGCTGCCCTTACTAACTGAATGTTTATGTTACCATTCTAACAGCGAGATAGGATTGGTGGACTGAGTCCCTGACTGTCTGTATCACTGAATTGTGTGTCTTAATCTTTTAAAATACAGACGTTACTTCAAAAAGAAGATGATTACGTTCTACGAGTGTCCCTAGGTCAATCTAGCCGAGCATGTTAATCAATGACTGAAATTCTGCCATGTCATTGGTTTTCCTGACTGACTCAGGCTACCTATGCTCTAATAACACAAGAGAGAGAGAGAATAAAACCCAAGAAAACATGAAGAGACACTTGTAGGATGAAACAAGGCACAGAATATGTGAAATACAACTTCACTGTTAGATCAGTCACTAAAAGTACATGGATTCTAGCACAGAATATGTGAAATACAACTTCACTGTTAGATCTAACATTAAAAGTACATGGATTCTAGCACAGAATATGTGAAATACAACTTCACTGTTAGATCAAACATTAAAAGTACATGGATTCTAGCACAGAATAAACTCTCTCTCTCTCAGACTCTCCAATCTCTTCCTCTCTATTGAAGTTGTTTCACCTTTCTATCTTGTCGCTATGACCAACATTATCTTTTGTTCTAAGCCCATCACGTGACCAAGCACAGCGTGACTGACGGACAAGCATGGAGCAATACTTTCCTACAAAATAACAAACAGTGGAAATGTACTGCAGACGAAGTAGGTCGCAGTCTTAAGGAAAGTAAGCCGCCTGCTTGTTTATTAAGATAACTGAACTAGCCTATTGGTTGGTCCACATCATAATTAAGAGGGTTAATTAACTCCATGGTATCAACGGACACGACCAACTAGTTTTGTGCTAGCCACGCATGTAGATACACAATTGTCTAAGTGCCTTCTTTAACCATGGCACTCACAAGAGAGGAAAAAAAAAGGGGGGGGGTCTAAAAATAGTCTAACCAACTGCCCCCCCCCCCAAACAGTAATACAGAACTCAACAATTAAAATAAAACTAATCATAAATAATCTTTCTCACACACACACACTCATGTTTTGTGCGTGTTATTGAAATCATGTGATCTGCATACATTTCTAAATATAGCATGCTAACGAACGCAGGCTATCTTAGGGTCACTTGAAGCGTCAGCTTGCTTGTAGTCCACAGTTTCTAAACAGTGGAAGGAAGAGTATGTTTTTGAAATGACCATAAGAAATGTAAAACATGGACAGGTCAAATGGTCAGGCGTGGTGCCCCAGACTTTTAAGTACACAAGAAGACGATAGTAGGTTAGCCTAGTGTTAAGTCAGCGAGTAGGTTGTTACAGGCAACAGCCATGCCACTAGATTAAAAAAGAGACAATTGGCTAGGGCTAGGACATTCCTACGAGGACTAGATGTAGGACCAAGTGTGATACACTTTTTGTTTTTCAAACCATAAACACGTGAAAGTGAACTAATGTTAGGAGCCTCCGCGCTGTGTCTTATGCAGAGAAGTCGAAGGGAGGTAATACTCAAATAACGAACTCCAATAGAAGTCAGTCGACGCTGAGAGCAAATGTCGAACAAGAAGTTGAATACTAACGTAAGGGAGCACGTCGAATGTCGTCGGCCAGCTGAATCTCTACGTCCATTACAACTGTCTCTCTAGAAAGCCTTCAAAACTAAACTGTTTACATTTCGCTATTCTTCCTAAAAAAAAAATCCGTCCTGTTGTTTCATTCGTCGCTTCATTGTCTCGAAGTCAAAACGCTCCATTGGTAGAAAACAAATAACTTTTTAGCGCCACTATTCCCGAACCTGCCAAAACAATTAATAAATAAATAATACTAAATCTGTGTATCAAACACACAGTTAATAAAACACTTTCTTGACATGGTGTACCCACTTCCTAAAGAATTCATTTATTCATTCAGGTAAACACCATAAAACTTGAAATAATCCAAAGCAATGAAATCACAAGAATCTAAAGATACAGCAAATGACACATTCGGTAAGGTAAACTAAATTTTCCCAACTTAAATCAGTACATTTAGTTCCGTCACTAGATATGAGACTAGCCCCTAGGTTCTAAGAAAACTAAAACTCCAGCAATAAGTCACACACACTTGTTTACAAACACTTGCCAGTGTAGTAAAAAAAAAAAATACATCCGAGCAGTCTATATATCTTCAGTACACTTGACTCTGGAAAGCGCTCAGCGTTGCGGGTTTTCCCGGTTATCTTGGCTAGGGAGGGGGCGCAACCGCTGCGCCCAGAAGAGCAGACAACCAAGCGACGGATCCACAGACACGGTGCCTGACTAAAATAAAGGTAATTCATTGTATAGTAACATAGAGGGCGAGAACGAGCAGCAGACAAGAAAAAAACAACAGAATCTTCATTAAGTGAACATAGGAAGTAGACAAACTGACCAGCATGACCACACACAGACATAAAGAGTAGACAAACTGACCAGCATGACGACACACAGACATAGAGAGTAGACAAACTGACAAGCATGACGACACACAGACATAGAGAGTAGACAAACTGACCTGCATGACGACACACAGACACAGAGAGTAGACAAACTGACCAGCATGACGACACAGGGACATAGAAAGTAGACAAACTGACCAGCATGACGACACACAGACATAGAGAGTATACAAACTGACCAGCATGACGACACACAGACATGGAAAGTAGACAAACTGACCAGCATGACCATAAAGTGACATAGAAAGTAGACAAACTGACCAGCATGACGACACACAGACATAGAGAGTAGAAAAACTGACCAGCATGACCATAAAGTGACCTAGAAAGTAGACGAACTGACCAGCATGACGACACACAGACAGAGAGTAGACAAACTGACCAGCATGACCATAAAGTGACCTAGAAAGTAGACAAACTCTCCAGCATGGCGATCTGACAGTTGGTATGATGTCTATATAAATCAGATCTGAAGATTGTACCGTCAAAGTGAACATGTATACAGTGTTTGAATGTTTGTCGTATTGTTTTGTTCTTTCAAGAAGCTGCAACGGAAAGTGTTCACATTTCTTCCAGTCCAAATTAGGAACACGGAGACGATGGTCTATATATAGATTTCTATCTCAGGCAACGCACTCTCACTGCACGTCGTCACATGGTGTTAGGGTCAACGCATCAAGGGTGCGACGTATTTACTTTGTATTCTATTGTAACTAACATCTTGCCATGTAGCAGACTCTCTGTGACCATTTCCACAATACTTTGGGTCAGCATTCACGCTTACTGTTCATTTTTGGAAGATGGTTCCTTAGTTTTATAAATAAAAATATCAGAACGAAAAAAAGTTGTGTCTTTGGGTCACCGAACCAAACATTTAATATTTAAATAAACATACGATTTTTTTTATTCACTGTTTACCTAGGATCAAGTCAACTAATGTTACTAGAGCTTCAGACATTCAACAAACCATTCATCTGTATTGGTGTCCTCTTCCTGACACCGGGGACACTACTCTAGCTAGCAGAGGATCATCCATCAAATAACTTTTATCAAAGTAAAATGGTGCCCAGGTGGAGGTCAGCTAGTTCACGACCCGCTGGAGGACAGGACCGGATTGTCCGTACACAACAATACCATCTCAAACTGACACGTAGGACGATTGTAAAGATTAGTGCTAAGTAATTCAAGATGGAATGAACAAGGAACACCGAGTCTAAGAGCAGCTCTAGGAGACAAACGCTAAGTGGTATCATAGGATCAAAATACTACCTATCGGAAAGTTTTTTTTTTAGTGGTTGCAAGAGGGTCTAATTGTAGTTAATCGGATACCTGTTTTGATGTAATCAGAATTTACCGAGTGGAAGATCAGTGGTTTGGGCCCTGTACTGAGCTTGTACTTTCAAAAAAAGTTTCACTCTGCCTCTTGTTAACTTTCCTCTTCTAGTGCTGCTAGGTGAAATGTTTCTGGCGGGAGTACAAATAAATGTACGAAGTCAAATGCATTGCGGTCACACATGAAGCCTGCATCGCTTATAGCACTACAACTATTAGCCCTTCGGTTAGAAGTACTGTATGAGTAGATATTGCCACTAAACCAGAGCAAGCCAGTAATTCAAAGACACAACAGATTTCTCTCAAAGGACAACAAACTGTAAACAAAAAAATAAAATAATAATGTTATAGTGATTTAACATCGGGCTACTGAAGTTAGAAACTTTAGAACTATTGGGTGATTTCTTATCCTCCGAGTAAAACTTGCTTATCATCCACCTCCGCCCCACCCCCTTATAGATTCTGCAATGCCAAAATAAAACTTCACTATTGAATCAATCTTAAACGAGGAGATAATATGTTCCTGAAATAAAGTCCGATTAGATTGAATGGTTTCACAGTCTAAGCCAGTAGGAATGTGAAATAGAGTATCTGCTTCAGAATGTACACGTAGCTATTCCAAGCAAGTTATTAACAAGACAATGTGTAGGTAACCAGAATAATGTCCCTGTTCATACATTGATAATCAATTCCTGGTCACCAGAGATCAAATATCAAATAGTTTGTTCAAAGCATGCCCACGCCCTATAGATACGCACAACATTGGTCATGTCATGAGAGCTTTTCTGACTACAACATTAGAGCATTCTAAGAACAAGCTCAAGACCAACAACAACGTCTAGAGAAGATTTCACTTTTTGTTGCACAAGATATTTGCACAAGAAAGTAACGCTTGACTTTTTCATTACTCTACGGCCTCAGTCGCATACCGGCTATGGATTATTTCATTGAAATCGGATGAATAAAATAGGAAATGGTCGGAACGATGTCGCCAACACAGCAGTTCTACCCTCTCCACGCAGCTGTTGTGTCCAAGGAACGGCGATTGCTGATACAGTTTGGGTTCAGTGGTGTCGCAGGCTCTGCCAGGGTGTAGGACAACCTCCTGGCCATCACGTGTGGCTCTGATATTCAGTCAGGCAGATCAAGTATCCCTAACTGGAGATGGGGCAAAGGCGAGTAACTGGCGTGTAAACACGTAAGCTTCTGGTAGGAGGGGCTCGTTAGCCTTTGCTGGCCACCCACCTAGGAGAAGAAAAACCCAAACCTTTGCTGTCTTACAGCTAGACCCAAACATGAGAAAGGCTTCGGGAGTCAACCCTGAGGAAAAATCAAGAGCCAGCGACACTTAGAAAGCTTACAGCACATGGCAATGTCTTCGATTCCAAAGATTAAGAATGACTACGCAAACCCAGATGAGACCTGCATATTTTTCCGCCGCTCGTGCATACAAAGCCGTTGACGCCGGCGATCTATTTATGTTATCTTTTCGTCTTCTGCAACTGAGACACATGAAATTGGTAGCATTGTAAAGGTAGTGGAGTGCTAATGTGTATGTGTGCAGATTAATACCTGCATGTCACGGAATAAACAGGGGACAATATTTGTCTTACAAACATGTTCAAGAATCACGAGGATCAATATTTTAAGTTCAAAGAAATGTCGAAACTATTTACAACTCGGATCAAAGTTTTCCTCTTCAGCTGGTAGTCCGCCGGTACACTGTTCTATTGTTTCTAGTCTCTCTATATATAACTATCGGTACACTGTTCTATTGACTATAGTTTCTCTACATATATCCACCGGTACACTGTTCTATTGACTATAGTCTATCTTTATATATATGTACCGCTGGTTAGTAGGCTAAATTGTTCATAAAAGATTCCTTCATAGGCTTATGGGTTTGCTAATTTTTAAAAATGTCTTATTACAAATGTCACGGTTGTCTAGCAATGCGTCAAAGAAGACATCCAATCTTATTTTCTTAAAAGACTAATGTTAAGAATGTTTCTTTAATACATACATTAAAAAAAAAGTTATATAACATTTTCACCATTACATTTTAAACCTAATTACTATTATATGTTTGTATATATTCCGCGTAAGTGAGCCTCATATTGGACCAGGGCCCTCCGAAGTACCCTCCCCCACGCATGCACACAAGTCAATCAAAAGTTCATCCAATGCTTCGCCAGAGAAACTCGTCAGTTCCTCCACTTCCGGTAGAAGCAGCAGAAGATAAGACGTCATTAGTGCTCCATCTCACAGACTTGACAGAAAGCCGAGGCGTTAGGGATTTCTCGGTGGCTGTGTGGAAAGGAAGCAGGGATGACGTTGACACACACAGCCCCACGCCCCCCCCCCCATACATCCACTAACGTCTGGCTCACCGCACATCTAGCTAATTACAAATCGCCCCATTCTCCACCCCCCCTCTTCAGAAAATAGATTTGAGACAAAGATTTCTGAAAATATTTTTTATTTAACCTCAAGATGAAGGGAGATATTTGTCAACGAAACAGAGAGAAAGACTTGAAACAATCCTGATGGCATCAAGAGAAGGGAAAGGTTTAGGTCAGAGGCAGAGTCGCTGTGTAGGGCAGCACCCAATAGGCCAGTGGGACTACCGCCAAGTGGACCATTTGGAAAGGCAGAAAAGTCTGTATTATCCTGTAAATGATTGTATAATAGTATCTACTATATACTTTATTATGCTCTTTAACAGTGTAATAGACGAACATATTTGTGCGTAATACGGTCATATCTTTTAATCGTGTAGCTTCATTCCCTTAGTCACAATATACTCATGGACCAAGTGATGTCCTTTAAACAGAGCTCTATTTGTAGGTCGTGTTGCCCCCATGCACGGGCCGACTTTGACAGCCATTAGGCCACGATGAATATTTCAGGACTGAAAAAAAAAAGCCCAGTCGCACTGAGATGTTTCTCTTCTGTCCAAATTGTGCAAACCTACACTTGTGATCAAATAGTTGATTGGGTACAAACGTGTTTTCAGGTGACATCAAGTCCAAGATTGTACATCAAGTTGGCTGCATTCGAAATAATAATTTGTCAACTCACGAACATTAGCCTTTGATTCGAGAAGGTATAAAAAAAAAGGGATGGGGGGGGGGGGGCTGGACATGGAAAGTCTTCTTTAAAGAACTGACAGAAAGAGATAAGGTCGAGATAGGCGATAGTGCTGAACAGAGAGAGTTCATTTTAATACCTCAGTAGATCTGAATCATCAGACGAAACCCTAGACTGGAAGTAGAAATGGATTTGCAGTATGTGTGCACTGGTCAGCATTGAGCTGTGATTTGTGATTTGTGATTTGGGCACATCGGCACAATTTAGGCCATGTCGTGCCTGCAGTCCCTCAAGGGCCACTCTCCCTCCACACAACAAAGGTCAAATTCTATACCGTCAAATAATTAAAATCAAGGTCTATTTACAATTAAAATAGTAGAGGTAGTAAAAATTTAATAATTTGGTAAAAATATAATGTAAAAAGTACAGAGTTTAGAAATCAGATCTTCGTAGACAATCCCACTTCCCGGATAAAGCCCAGTACCTTCCCAGGGTCGACATTATTGAATAGTGTTTTTAAATTAGTGGCTCTAAAATATTTTCCCCTGACATCCTGGTATCTGGGGCAGTCAATGAGGATATGTTCCACGGTGAGGCGAGAGTCACAATAGTCACAAAGTGGGGGCTCTTCTTTCTTCAGCACAAAAGAGTGCGTGATGTAGGTGTGGCCAATCCTAAGTCTAGACATGGTCGTGCTACCACGCCTTGTCAGACCCTTAGATGTGGACCGCCACCTGACATCCGCCACAATCTGCCTGAGTTTATTGTGAGTCTCAGCCTCCCATCGATCCTGCCACTCTTGGTAGATGGCAGTGGCAATACTTTGTCTCAGGTCTGAGCAGGGAATTTGAGTTCCTGATACCGCATGATTTAGGGCTCTCTTTGCTTCTCTGTCTGCGGCTTCGTTTCCCTCAATGCCCACATGGGAAGGGACCCAGATGAAGGTGACATCCGTATGGTCGGCTGTTATTTGGTCCAACAGCTTCAGGCTCTTATGTACCAGTGGAATGTCAGTCTTCATCCGCCCCAAAGCTTGCAATGCAGATTTGGAGTCGGAGCAGATTATAAATTTCCTCCTTTCTGATGCTTTGACGGCCATAAGTGCAAGCGATATTGCATGTAATTCGGCCGTAAAGATGGAGCAGCCATCGGGGAGTCTACGGGAGATTGTTTTGTTCCGAAAGGAGCAGGCACACGCGACCTTTCCATCCATTTTGGATCCGTCTGTGTAGATGGTGCCACAATCTCCGTAGCTCTCTTGCAGTTCCCTAAAGTGGACTTGTAGTATGCTTGGGTCTGTATTTTCTTTTTTGAAATTAAGGAGGGATAAATTTAATTTGGGTTTATTCATTAGCCAAGGAGGATTCTGAGGGGTTTCTATTTTAGTGATTTGGTTAATGGGTGGGGTTAAATTTTGGATGGGTTCTCTCATTCGAAGGCCTAACGGCTGTATGACGTTAGGCCTTCGGTTGTATAATTCTACCTCTGTGGGGTTAAATATGGAATCGAAAGCAGGGTTCGTAGGGTTGGATTTTAGCTTGACTATATACTGCATTGCAAGCTTTTTCATTCTTATATCCATGGGGAGTTCTCCAGCCTCCACATGGAGGCTTGGGATAGGTGATGTACGAAACGCGCCGAGACAGAGACGCAGGGCAGCATTTTGTATTGGTTCCAGTATTTTTAGGTACGACTTCCTTGCTGCTCCATATATTATGGATCCGTAGTCTAGCTTGGATCGAATTAGACTCCGATATAGCAGCAGCAAAGTATCTCTGTCAGCTCCCCAGTCCGTATGGCTGAGCACTCTAAGTATGTTTAATGACTTTTGGCATTTTCTCTTAAGTTCCTTAATGTGGGGGAGAAAATTAAATTTGGAATCTAGAGTGAGGCCTAAAAATTTTGTAGTTTTCACGACAGGGATCTTCTTTTTGTGTATAAATAGTTCAGGGTCTGGGTGGAGTCCCCTTAAATTACAAAAATGCATACTAACTGTTTTGGAGTCCGAAAATTTAAAACCATTATCGTTTGCCCAATTTTGAATTTTGTTTAAACATAACTGTAATTTTCTTTCTAGGGTGTTCATGTTTTTCCCATAAGTAAAAATGACAAAGTCATCAACATACAAAGAGCACTCTATGCCAGGGGACAGAGCATTTATGATGCTATTTATTTTTATGTTGAACAGGGTGACTGACAGAATGCTGCCCTGGGGTACACCCATTTCCTGGTCATGAGTGTCAGAAGTGGTGTTGCCCACTCGAACCTGAAATTTTCGGTCTTTCAGGAATTCCCCCACAAAACGGGGGAGATGTCCCTTAAGCCCCATAAGCTCCAGATCACGTAGAATGCCATGTTTCCAGGTTGTGTCATAGGCCTTTTCTATATCGAAGAATACAGCTACTAGATGTTCTCTTCTGAGTAATGCATTTCTGATACAAGCTTCCAGCCTTACCAGGTGGTCAGTTGTTGTCCGCCCTTGCCGGAATCCGCACTGGTAGTTAGAGATCACTTTGTTCCTCTCCAGGTACCAGACCAGCCTACTGTTAATCATTCTTTCCATGGTTTTGCAGATGCAGCTTGTTAGTGCTATTGGTCGATAGTTAGCTGGGTCAGAGCCGTCTCTTCCCGGTTTAGGTATCGGTATAACTGTGGCTTTCCTCCAGCTGTTTGGGAAAGCGCCTGTTTGCCACACACAGTTATAGACCCCTAGCAGGACTGCCAATGAGGGTTCGGGAAGGTGCTTGAGGAATTGGTAATGGATTTCATCTTCTCCGGGCGCTGTGTCATGTGACTTGTCTAGCGATTCCCTCAGTTCCTCAAGCGAGAACGGTTTGTTGTAGTCTTCATTGTTTTCTGACCTGAAATCAATGGAGTGTCTTTCCTCCCTGGTTTTGACTTTTTGAAACTCTGGCGTGTAATGTGCAGTGGATGACTTTTCTGCTATTGAGGATGCAAGGCAGTCAGCTATTTCTCTGGGGGACGTGACAGTTCGTCCTTGGTTTTTCAGATGCCCTATTGCAGGGATGACGTTGACACACACAGCCCCACGCCCCCCCCCCCATACATCCACTAACGTCTGGCTCACCGCACATCTAGCTAATTACAAATCGCCCCATTCTCCACCCCCCCTCTTCAGAAAATAGATTTGAGACAAAGATTTCTGAAAATATTTTTTATTTAACCTCAAGATGAAGGGAGATATTTGTCAACGAAACAGAGAGAAAGACTTGAAACAATCCTGATGGCATCAAGAGAAGGGAAAGGTTTAGGTCAGAGGCAGAGTCGCTGTGTAGGGCAGCACCCAATAGGCCAGTGGGACTACCGCCAAGTGGACCATTTGGAAAGGCAGAAAAGTCTGTATTATCCTGTAAATGATTGTATAATAGTATCTACTATATACTTTATTATGCTCTTTAACAGTGTAATAGACGAACATATTTGTGCGTAATACGGTCATATCTTTTAATCGTGTAGCTTCATTCCCTTAGTCACAATATACTCATGGACCAAGTGATGTCCTTTAAACAGAGCTCTATTTGTAGGTCGTGTTGCCCCCATGCACGGGCCGACTTTGACAGCCATTAGGCCACGATGAATATTTCAGGACTGAAAAAAAAAAGCCCAGTCGCACTGAGATGTTTCTCTTCTGTCCAAATTGTGCAAACCTACACTTGTGATCAAATAGTTGATTGGGTACAAACGTGTTTTCAGGTGACATCAAGTCCAAGATTGTACATCAAGTTGGCTGCATTCGAAATAATAATTTGTCAACTCACGAACATTAGCCTTTGATTCGAGAAGGTATAAAAAAAAAGGGATGGGGGGGGGGGGCTGGACATGGAAAGTCTTCTTTAAAGAACTGACAGAAAGAGATAAGGTCGAGATAGGCGATAGTGCTGAACAGAGAGAGTTCATTTTAATACCTCAGTAGATCTGAATCATCAGACGAAACCCTAGACTGGAAGTAGAAATGGATTTGCAGTATGTGTGCACTGGTCAGCATTGAGCTTCAGGCCCGCGTTAGAACTGGAGTGGCCGGTATACGTGCAGTGGTCAGCACTATCAAGTCTACACTACACTTAGCATACCTCGTCGACATGGAAGTAATTGTTGAATCGCTATAGATCTCCTACGACCAGTGGAGCATAAACGTGTCCATGCCAGCTTGCTGATGTATAGTAATTCTCTCTACAGCTAAAACTAAGCCTCAAATGTTAGCACGTGACATAAACGTGTCCATGCCAGCTGGCTGATGTATAGTAATTCTCTCTACAGCTAAAACTAAGACTCAAATGTTAGCACGTGACATAAACGCGTCCATGCCAGCTGGCTGATGTATAGTAATTCTCTCTACAGCTAAAACTAAGACCCAAATGTTAGCACGTGACATAAACGTGTCCATGCCAGCTTGCTGATGTATAGTAATTCTCTCTACAGCTAAAACTAAGACCCAAATGTTAGCACGTGACATAAACGTGTCCATGCCAGCTGGCTGATGTATAGTAATTCTCTCTACAGCTAAAACTAAGACCCAAATGTTAGCACGTGACATAAACGTGTCCATGCCAGCTGGCTGATGTATAGTAATTCTCTCTACAGCTAAAACTAAGACCCAAATGTTAGTACGTGACATAAACGTGTCCATGCCAGCTGGCTGATGTATAGTAATTCTCTCTACAGCTTAAACTAAGACTCAAATGTTAGTACGTGACATAAACGTGTCCATGGAGAATCAGGAAGTGAACTCGAATCCTTTGACGATGTACATTTCCGGTCAAACTTCATGCTGAAATTAAACCAAGTGACTTTCTTAATCGTCATTTTCTCACGGATATCTCCATGAAGTCAACTAGGATCTCAAACACGTCAACAGTGAGTACGAATTGTGGGTGTGGTGTTAAAACAGCATGGTCACAGTAAACGTTGGCTAATTGCTCTTGGAGCACAACTTTTCATTCTTGATCTACAAAATTTAGTATGAGATTCTATGGCCATTCAACAACAAGGAAGAAGTCATAGACATTGAGAATAAAAACAGAGTCTAATCACAAGACGGCATTAAGTCACAGCAGACATCAGTTTTGCAATCCTTGTAAGTCATGTGAAAGGAAAGGTCAAACCTAATGTAACAAATTGACTCTAGCTTAAGGTCGTACCCGTTGGGTATTGCCTTTGAATGTATAATATAGCTTTCATCTCAACAGTTCACGTTGAAGAATGATGCACCTCCAAACGCGGACATTTTGTGACTAGAAGGCGCCTTGAGTCACCGGACATTTTGCACACGCTAACTTTTTCTTTCTAAAATTTCATTGTTATACTTTTTTACGTCATCAAAACATGGGTATCATTGTTAAACTTTTTTACGTCATCAAAACATGGGTATCATTGTTAAACTTTTTAAAGTCATCAAAACATGGGTATCATTGTTAAACTTTTTAAAGTCATCAAAACATGGGTATCATTGTTAAACTTGTTTACGTCATCAAAACATGAGTATCATTGTTAAACTTTTTAAAGTCATCAAAACATGGGTATCATTGTTAAACTTGTTTACGTCATCAAAACATGGGTATATATTCTCTAACTATTATCTGATCACAGAATGGACATACTAGGAGACAGAACCGAATCGAACGCGACATACAATGTGACGTGTTTAGAATTGGGGGGATAGCGAAACAGAATAAAATGACAGTTACTAGCAAGCCTTCACTCTGGCCAGTATCTAACGACGGACAGACTACATACAATTGATCCTATTTGATAACCATGAGTAATTGAACTTCTACACAGTTCTCATATTGGTTATTCAAGTTATTGCGGGACAGATGATGATCAATATGTTTCTGTTGTCGAACTCAAGTAAACCATACTGAAAACATATTAATACAGACACCCCCAAACATCACCCAGCCCAAATCATATTACACCGAAACCTATGACAATACAATCACTAAATGTTGTTCTATTTTTTCTAGCATAGCTAAGTATGTGGAAAGGGAAAATATCCCATCAACGTCACTGAACATTTAAAAATAGAACACATCTCTCCAAGTGGCTAGACATCATCTGAGAGTATTGCCATGCTTCTTGTTGGTCTAACTGTTGATGTGTAACACAGGCTAACCATCAACACGATCTTGTAAAGGTTAGTCAATTGATTGATGAGGGCCATGAATGGCAAGACAATCCCGTCATGCCAATATATGGACCAGACATTTCAATGGTATCACAGAACTATCAAGAAAAACATAGTACTAAAAATGAACTGGTTACTTTAGAATAAACACAATTCAAGAAACTCAGAACTATCAAGAAAAACACAGAAATAAAACCAAAGACCTATATATATTATATTGAAACTGGACGCGCCGATCTCTATACACGACAATACATATCCTGGTACAGGGTGTTGTTTTGTAAAGTAGTTATAAGAAGTTTTTTTTTCAAACCTTACCTATATAACATATAATATGCATAATAAATGATGTCAAAGCTATAATGCCGTACGATTGTGTAGATGGAAAGGCCATGACTTTAAGATAGAAAGATCTATTTAAATATACAATCTAACATTATAAGATGATTAAAATCAACAGCCTTGAAATATTTCGATTTAGGATTGTCGAAAGAGCGACAAGTTGTTATCTCCATGGAAACTAAAACGAAATCGGCTTTAAATCATAGCTTTGCATGAATAAATAGTTCTGTGATTATTAGCCTCTTATATTTAAATTCCGCGTAATGGGATTGTATTATTTCTTAACTTTGAAAACTAAAGATCATTATTTTTCTGAGACAGATGAGCGATTTCAAAGATTCATATGGCGAGTTCCTTTACAGCTTGAAAGAGTTACGTCCACAATGACCTAATACGAACTTTGGCTGTACGGAACCATCACCTCTAGAACGTTAAAAATAAAAGGCTCAGCTGGTATTTGACACTAGACACAAAACTTTGAATTCAACAGTTTTCTTTGAATATCAAACAGAGCGGATCAGTTCGGATTATCGCGGAAGATTAAATTTGTTATTAATCAGGACATAGCAAATAAAATCTTGAAACAAAAATATGAGTTGTAGTTGAAGCTTATTTATGTCTGGTGGTTTTGTGTGTGTGTGTGTGTGTGTCTGTGAAGAGAGAGAGAGAGAGAAAGAGAGAGAAAGAGAGAGAGAGAGAGAGAGAGATTGGGTTCTGCGTGTGGATTATTGTTTTGATATTACAAAATTGTTGTTACATTTGAAGCTCATGACTCATTACAAAGAATCATTTCTTAAAATGGCTTCAGCTTTGCACTAGCTTCCCAGAACACATAACTGATAGAAATGAAAATAGGCCTAGAACACCACCAGATTCAGTGATTCTGTGGTACAAATGGGTGTCATGAAATCACAACTAAAAGTACCGCAGTACTTCAACTCACGTGACACTAGATCTTGAAGCGGTCACCAAAACTAAACACTGTTTACACGGTGCACGGTCAAACTGTTGAAAACAAAAACAAAATCAGCCAGACAATGAACACACGCCCAAGATCAAGTCCAGAATCGAATCCACATGTCCTGTATATCCAATAAACCTGTCCCTGCCCTTCTCCCAACGACATAGATTCGTAGTGAAATGTGAACCCAGTTACAGGTTAGCGCCAAGACATAACGTCTGTCCTTGTGGCAGCCGCACATGACGTCAATGATTCCAGGCGTGAGCAGTGCCGAACCACACACCCCGCCACAGTAGTTCCCCCGCTGTACTCGAGATTGGTAATCTTAACAAGATGGTTCTTTACAGTTGACCATGATCACCACTTAAAACAAGACGCACGCGTACAAACTACAAACACCAAATAAACAAGAAAAAAAAATACTTAAAAAAAAAAAAGAATTGCAATTGTGTCAATGAGTTTGGATCAGTCATGCCATTAAACTTGTACTAGATCTAGACCGACAACAAATACATTGGTGCGATTAATACTAGTTTTACCAATTGTTTTTGTTGAGCACTATTTTATGCTTTGAACTTTCTCAATACGATCTTATCCCTTATCTGGACCAATAGGGGAAAATGGGGGGTGGGGGTGAAGAAAGATATCTGGGTGGATTTTACCGTAATTGGATTTTAAAACCATTTTTTTTAACAAGGAGGGGGAACGACCTGAATTGAAATTCGTGGCTCACTCCTCTTCGGGCCGACGTGCTAACCACTCTACTAGTTAGTTACTTTTGACTAGAGAAGATTGTATATATTGTTTGTTTCGAATAAATAAAGTACAATTTCTTTCCTTTGTTCAATATACCAAACAAAATAATAGATTAATAAATTACCAATAGTTAATTATTTAATAGCATAATTTCTAAAAATGATGTCAGGTCAAAGAAATAATTGTTGAGAATGTATCCACGACTGAGTGTGGGAGAAACAACGTGTCCAAACGTTTGACCAGAAGGTCAGCCTGAGAGATGTGAAGGTACGTGTAGAAAGGGAGATGCTGTGAATGAAACGTATTATGAGACTGAGAGGTCAACACTTCTGAAGGTTCAGGTCCAACATTTCCTTTGCCTCTACTAAACATCATGGCAAAAGAAGAAGAAAATGTACTGGACAATGATGGGTTATGGAGCATCAGGTAAAATGCCTTGACGGGAAGCCAGACATTCCACTCCGGTTTCAACAATATATAAGTAGATTTAGAGTTAGACCCAAGACAATAATAGAACATACATAAGACAAATACATCAGGCTATATAACAATATCCTCAGGCCATATGACAGACATTAAGAAAAGAATATTATAAAGCAGGTTACATTGACAATAATTACAAAAAAACAAAACAAAAAGTAAAAGAAGAGAAAGACGGATATAAAAGGGGTCGGGGGGAGGTAATAACAGGAATGTGGTGATTAATAGAAAACTGTAATTTGTTGTTGGCTTATTGATTCTGTCTTTAAACATTGCTCTCCAGAAGTTTCAGAGCAAGCAGCACCCAGATAGATATGGAACACACAGCTCCAGTTTCAATTAGTTTAAAGGCCTTAAAACATGATGACAAACTAGGAATGGGAGATAAGCCAACACGTAATGCAGCATTCAATCGCTTGTCTAAAGTCCTCGGAAACATATCTGTGTTCACGTTCATGCAAGCTGTCATTAAAACTCGTCATGTGATCAGACAACTTAATGCACTGATTGGTCAACTGAGTGTACTGGTTAATCTACAAATGTTTGCAAAAAAACTACCGGTCATCATTGTACATAAACTAACTCAAAATGCTTGACAGATATGACATCCAAACCTAAGCCATTTTTTGTTTAGAATTGACTAAGAAAGTCTAGATTCTAAATACAAGCAACACCTAACAAAAACACACGGCGCTAGTTCTATACTATTGGCACTAGTGTCTGGGATTGAATTGGGACTCATCGTCTTGAATCTACTCTAAAGTAGTTTCTTGAAAGCAGTCAATCTACTCCAAAGTACTGTGTTACAAAACATTGATTATGAGCAATCTACTACTCAAAGTTTCCTTGCACTTTCGCCGATTTTTGTTTGTTTCCAAGCTGGTTCTTTAATGTCAACGTTGACTGGCCATACACCGAGATAAGTTGTTACTAGAGTTGACTAGAAATAGGCGCTCTCTTTTTGTCAAGTATGTAAACAAGCACTTCGGTCTATTGATCAAGTTGAGGGAGCGCGGGGGGGGGGGGGGGGGGGAGGAAGTCTGAGAGTGAGGGCTATGACATGACATTGCACAAACACAGAAGCCATTTACAGACGAGTCTGCACCATGACAAATAACTCTTGAACGAGCTAGCTCTAGGCAATTGATCGGATTCTCATTTCTGTATAATAGGGTAGTACCTTAAGAGAGCTACCGAAACCAACTGAGGGCTTAGATTTTAAGGGTCGGACTACAGATCTGTGTGGAACGTACGCTGAGTGGGAGACTATGTTGATACATTTGGCTGCTAACAAGTACGTGGAGAACACATACACACACAAGGGGGGGGGGGAAACTGAGTCTTGGATCGATGTCCTACTAGTGATAACTTCATAACTCGCGAGATAGACTAAACAGGACAGTTCTGAGAAACATTTTCAAAAAATTAGTTAATGACAACATGGTTCCTTCAGACATAAAATGAACATACATATATAATGTGACTTGCCAAAGCGGCTGCGCCAAAAAAAAAAACGTCCTGATTCGTGAGGGAAAATCCAAACATGTTCATCTTATATAATACAAACGTTACAACGAAGAAGAGGATTACGTCCTACGCGTCATGCATGTAATCATGCATGTTAACCAGTGACTTAAAGTCTGCCAAGTCATTGGTTTTCCTATATATATCGAAGGCAGACCCCAAGCAATATTTCTTGAATAAATGCAAGTCTTAAAGAATGCATGCACCGTACAAAGGGAGAGTACTTGCGATGAGGTAATAATCTCCCCCCACCCCCCAAAAAAAATGTGCAATGCCTTGCGGTCAATGAAAAAAAATCAATCTGAAGCTATCTTCTCTTCGTACTGGGCAATGTCCAGGAAACATAACGACAGGTGAGATCTCAGGGACTACACACGAAGAACTACCACTTGCGTTTCGTATGCTGGCAGCCGAAAGGTGTCAGTGTCAATGTAGAAACTGATCCCATCCCCCGGTCTGGTTGGCATTGCTGAAGGGAGCGAGGGAGAATTAGGTGAGCAATGTGACCAGTGTCAATCAGTGCAAGCTAGAACACAAGTCAGAGTCAGACAGAAAAAAGGTGTAAACATATCAAATGTATCTAAATTCTAGAGTAAACAGAACGAGGTGTGGCACCCTTTTTGGATCGAGGGCCGCATTTCTTTAAATTTGGGAATGGCGGGCCGCATATACTACATCTTAGAAAGATACTCTAGCTAATTTTTAATTCATAGTTACACTGTATTATAGTCACGTTTCTTTTTTTTTCCACACTCCACGTTAAGGAATTACAAGAAGAGTTAGCAATTTTTAAAATCAATTTTACGATTTTTTTTTTCAAATTACTGTTGCCTTTTTATATTAAAATATCCTCACAAATATACAGTTGTACTTAATGAGCAGTATTTTATTTTTTACACTCGTGCATAATGTTCCGGAACTGTGGAACTAGCTTACTAGTTGTTATCTTTGTGACTGCTGTCAAATTACAGTCAGTCAACATTGACCAGTAATTATACTTGTTTAGTTTCCACTAAAGAAAATGATTGTTCACTGAATGAGACAATATATGTTCCGGAAGTTAAATGTCGGGACGAGAGAAACTTGCCCTTGTGGAGCATCGCCAAAGAATGCTGACCATGTCCTTCAATGGTGAGTTCTAAATGAAGAGACCCGAACATAGAACCAAAACTATCCAGATATAGGATTACTGATCTGAACCCTCCAACATGTAAAATGAGAATGAAGAAGAAGAACAACACATGTACGTGTACACAAATAGTGTGAACAGCAGCAATTTTTTTTTAAAGTGTGGAAATACTGCTTCTGGCACCCATAGGACTTCCGTGAAGTACTGACTGGAACTTCTCTTTGCTTGGAGATATGTCCTCTGGAGCTGAATCAGCTTCTGCGCTAAATGGTGAGCTGATGGTATTGAAAACTGTTTGTTGACGTTTTAAAATTTGCTTGTATAAATTGCACAATTAAGAAATCTAAATAAGTGTTGTACTTTTAATCATTTCACTAGAAATAGTTTTACCTTTCCTCAAAGGATAATGGCAAAACCTGTTATCTTTTGCTTGCTTGTAGAAATTCAAAAGCTTTGTTAGAAATATTTAATATGCATTTACATTTCATATGCAAAAAAACAAAACTAAAAAAAAAAAAAACGCAACACTGCAATAGCAATTGGTAACAATGTCACATTCATTGTCCATCAAGTAACTTTCTCATGCTAGGATAGCGGATACATTGGATTAATTTGTTTCTAAATCAGAAATACCTGTGATTAACACCTCTAGCTCTAATAGGTTTAATTAATGTTATTTTGATTAATAAACTGATGAAATTGTATGCAGCTTTGTGCAAACTTTCCTGTTTAGAGTTTTTGGTTGGGATATTTTTTTTAAAAGAAAAAAAAATCAATTATACTCAGAAACTCAGTCTAAGATCGAGCTCCATCAGTTGTTACACTTGCCCTCTTGTTCCAAGCCAACCCAACACATTCAACACAGTTCTTCATAGCATTGAAGAAATACTGACCAGAGATTGTGTCTTAGACTGAGTGTATTGATGTCTAGCCAAAAAGCATTATCTTCGTTTACTTGAAACTTTTTATAATAGACAGTGTCGCAGTTATCTATGTAACTGTATAGTAGAATTATTTCTCTATTTGATAGTGCGGCGTTGTTCACTATATTGATGACGTCATTACACTATTTCTTGTGTAGACTAGGAGAATGAAATTTTATTGCTTGTCACAACTTCTAGTGACGTAAAGTTAGTGTGTGTGTGTGATTTGCGTCATTTATCGTCAAGTTCAGTCTCTCCATCTTGTGCTGTATAGAGGCAAGACATGTTTTGAGAGCTCTTGAATTTCTCCTTGGTTATTGTTACTGGATAGCCTTAACGTTTGCCTTGGACATTTTCTTGTTGGATTATCTTGACCCCTGTTTAGGGGTTTTAGTGACAAGTCTAGGTTTTGGTCGTAGTCTCAGTCAAGACTCTATTTCAAGTTTTTGGCGTCAAGTCTAAGTAGTGATCTTAGCTTGGTGTCAAGTCTATGTGTAAGACTCAGTGTCAAGTCTTGGTGTCAAGACTTGTTTATCCAGTCTCAATTTTCTTTATTGAGAGTACAACTCTAGGTCTACAGTCTACAGGACTGAGGTCTTCACCTCACTAATGTCAATTAGTCGTTTGGTGTTCAATTTGACTTTTTCATGAGTCTGAGGTTCAAGATTCCAGATTGCGGGTTGCCTTGGTCAGACCTGATGTTGCAGTGTGAATTGTGAACTCTTTGGAATTATCGTCAGTGAACAATATTGGATTACAGACTATATCTATGTGAATTCCCAGTTGTTGCGTTGAAGGAATGTTTGAACAACTTATGATGAATATGTTGAGGTAATGATATTATTCAAATAATTGATCATTGATATATCACAAAGAAAATAACTATATCATATTGGAGTAGAGATATTATACATATATTTATGGATATTGATATTACTGTTATCATTCATCATACATCAGTTCATTTGTAAATATATCACTTTAATAAATGTTTATTGTTATTTAACATTACACACTGAGTTTATTAATTTAATACAACTATATGTGTGTGATGTGCTTGTCAGGCTGAACTTGGACCAAAATATTATAAGTTCAGAAAAAGAATAACAATAACACACATTGAATTAAAACTATGATAGATACAATAAAACACAAGAACCTGACAAGTATTTTGGGGGCTCGTCTAAAAAGTTAATCTTAGTCATAATTTGTAAATTATTTGCTAAGTTTATTGTTTAGATTTGTGTACTTGTAAAAGTATATTTTCAGATTCTAGACACCTGTTTGTGTCACAGTACCATGTGATTATACCTTATTACTCAAGAAAAGCACTGTATTAATTTTTTTGTGTGAGACTTTAATGGTGCCATTATATCGCCATTGCTAACATTGTATTTTATATATAATATTTTTTAAATTTATACTAATAAGATATAATTTTGTTACATGCCAAACTGATTGGTGTCGGACTTAAATTGGAGCTGTGATCTGTTTGTTGGGATTCTCAAGTTGTCCTGGTGTACCTGGCTGTACCTTGTCATCACTACTCTATCTTCCTGGTGCTGAGGCAGATTCTATCTTCGCAGGAGAAAGCACAGCTAAGTGTTTTTTTTTTTGGTTGCTAATAATATATCTTGTGCTCTAGTTGATTTTTCTGATTTGACCTTTGGAACTTATATTGTTTGGAAATTCTGAGGATGGAGACTAGGTTTTCTATAAATTCACAATTTATAGCAGATGGGAAGGCGTTGGGTTTTTCAGGAGTTGACTTACAGAATTATGTGAAGGAACAGAAGGAGGAATATGTCAAGGCAGAACAAGCAAGATTGGATAGGGAGGAACGGCTTAAGAAAGAGGAGGAACGGCTTAAGAAGGAGGAGGAACGGGCAAGATTGGATAGGGAGGACCGGCTTAAGAAGGAGGAATTGGATAGGGAGGAACGGCTTAAGAAGGAGGAGGAACGGTTTAAGAAGGAGGAGCATGAACGATGGAAAGAAAGAGAAGCAGTGGAAGCTAAAAAGAGGCAGGATGAATTGGAATTGGCTAGACTTCAGGAGAAAATTGGTGTCAAATCTGAAAACAAAGAAGGAGAAGCTAAGATCCAGGATAAACATAGGCATATAATTGATAAGTTGGACAAAAGTTTTCAGAATATGAAGGAAAATGAGGATTTGATTGGCTTTTTGACTTTATTTGAGGCGGTAGCAACAAGATGTTGTATTGATAAGAAAAGTTGGGCTATGTTGTTATCTTACAAATTGACTTCAAAACTCAAGAATTTCATGCTACAAGATGATCTGTTTAAAAGGGAAAATTATGATGAAGTGAAGGTTTTGTTAATGAGGCAGGCTGATATAAATGGAGAATCGTGTAGGAAGAAATTTCACCAAATCAGACCTAAAGAAAATGATTTCAGGGGATATGTAGCAGAATTGAGAAGGGCACTAGACAATTGGATGAAGATGGCAGAAGTAAAGGAGACCATAGAAGGCATGAAGAATATGATTGTGACAGACAGATTGTTAGAGAGTGTTTCAGGTGAAGTATATCGTCAACTTATCTTAAATAAAAGTGATAATGTAGAAGACATGCTAAAAGTAATTGAAAGCTTTAAGACTGCAAGTTCAACCAAATCATTATGTAAAGAGGAAAATGTGTATGTAGTGGGAGCTGCTGAGGCTACAAGTCAGAACTATGTTAGTGACAGGAAAGTCATAACTTGTTTTAAGTGTGGTGGTAGAGGGCATATGTCAATGGAGTGTAAATCAGGAAATCAAAAAAATTATGTTAAGTCAGGTAAGGATGGAGACTGGAGAAATGTTTCTCATGATAACCAACAACGGTTCAAGAGGCAGGGGAGGTGTACAAGTGAACATGGAAACAGCAGTGGTTGTGAAACGGATGGAAGGTCTGATGATGATGAGATTGCATCAAGTCGAAACAAGTGTGTCAGAGTAAAAAGTGATAAAGGTTATAAAAGAGACAGTCAAAGAGGTGATACTGAACTTGTCTCTAAACAAAGATGACTAAAAGGTCAATTTTATGATTTAAAGAAACGTTCTGGCTATGAATTAGTTCCAGATCGTTATACGGTAACTGTGAAAAATTTACCATTTAATGTAAGATGGCAGGAATTAAAAGATAGATTTAGGGAGGTAGGTCTGGTGAGATATGCTGAAGTGTTGAAGGTTAAAGGGAGATCACTAGGTGTTGGTTATGTGAAGTTTGGTAATTTGGCAGATGTAGCAAGGGCAGTAAAATGTTTGGACAATTCAACATTTGGGCGCAGGAATATAGTGGTTGTTCCTCATCGTCTGAGTACATTGACATAATATGATGATCTTATGCATAACAGAATTATATGGAACACTACATGTTTCATTTCTTACCATTTGGTTTAAGTGGTGCTCCTAACCATTTCAATAGAGTTTTAAAGAGTATTTTAAGAGATATTGAGAATGTATTGTTTTATTTTGATGACATCTGTATATTTAGCGAAAGTTGGGAGACTCATGTTAGAGATGTACACAATGTTTTCGGTGTATTGAAAAGTCATGGATTTACTGTAAAACCATCTAAATTAGAGGTTGGCTTTAATAACATTAAATTTCTGGGACATAATGTAGGTCGGGGAGAAGTGAAACCAGACAGTAGAAATGTTCAGAAGATTCTGGAGTTTAAACCACCCAGTACTAAGAAGGAAGTACGATCATTAATTGGGTTGGTTAACTATTACTCTAAATTTATACCTTGTTATTCAGACTTGGTATTTCCATTCACAGAGTTATTGAAGAAAGGGAAATCTGTGAGAATTGATTGGAGTAACGGGTGTGTTGTGGCACTGAGAAGAATACAAACTTATTTGTGTTATTATCCTATTCTGAGATTGCCTGATCCTTCTCTTTCATTCTTTTTGCAGACAGATGCATCAGATAAAGGCATTTCAGGTATACTTAGTCAGATGAGAGATGGTGTGTTACATCCAGTGAAGTTTGTCAGTCGCAAGTTGTTGCCACGTGAACAGAAATACTCTATCCTTGAGCGGGAAGGACTGGCCATTGTATGGTCGATCAAGAAGCTAGATCGTTATTTGGCAGGAGTGAAGTTTCATCTCCAGACCGATAACAAAGCCTTGTCATTCATAACTAATAGTAGTTATAGTAACAAAAGAATAACTAGATGGTGTTTGGCGCTGCAGGATTATGTTTTTGATTCTGTCCATTTGAAGGGAGAATTAAATGTTTTTGCTGATGTTTGTTCAAGACTTATATAATTTTTTTTGGTTCATTTGAGCAATCATGTACTTAAGTTGTATTAATTTTGATATTGATCAATTTTGATAATGTAACTATGTAACATGCAAACAGTTGTAACTTTAACTGTAAATTTTTGAGACAAACATTATTTTGTCTATTGAAGTGTATAATGAAGATTTTTTATTATTGAGGTAATCATTGATGATTATTGGTTGTTGAGGATTTCTCAGTTGTTTTTCTCAGTGAGATCTTGAAGTCTCTTCTTGTAATTCTTGGAAGCATATTTGCAGTTTTGATCTTTGTTATATCGATCTTGGTGAAGTTGATTTTCTGGAGAATTTTCTTGCAGTTTTTTATGATAACTGGAATTTTTTTTTCAAAATTGCCAGTTCGTTGAGGAGGGGGAATGTCGCAGTTATCTATGTAACTGTATAGTAGAATTATTTCTCTATTTGATAGTGCGGCGTTGTTCACTATATTGATGACGTCATTACACTATTTCTTGTGTAGACTAGGAGAATGAAATTTTATTGCTTGTCACAACTTCTAGTGACGTAAAGTTAGTGTGTGTGTGTGATTTGCGTCATTTATCGTCAAGTTCAGTCTCTCCATCTTGTGCTGTATAGAGGCAAGACATGTTTTGAGAGCTCTTGAATTTCTCCTTGGTTATTGTTACTGGATAGCCTTAACGTTTGCCTTGGACATTTTCTTGTTGGATTATCTTGACCCCTGTTTAGGGGTTTTAGTGACAAGTCTAGGTTTTGGTCGTAGTCTCAGTCAAGACTCTATTTCAAGTTTTTGGCGTCAAGTCTAAGTAGTGATCTTAGCTTGGTGTCAAGTCTATGTGTAAGACTCAGTGTCAAGTCTTGGTGTCAAGACTTGTTTATCCAGTCTCAATTTTCTTTATTGAGAGTACAACTCTAGGTCTACAGTCTACAGGACTGAGGTCTTCACCTCACTAATGTCAATTAGTCGTTTGGTGTTCAATTTGACTTTTTCATGAGTCTGAGGTTCAAGATTCCAGATTGCGGGTTGCCTTGGTCAGACCTGATGTTGCAGTGTGAATTGTGAACTCTTTGGAATTATCGTCAGTGAACAATATTGGATTACAGACTATATCTATGTGAATTCCCAGTTGTTGCGTTGAAGGAATGTTTGAACAACTTATGATGAATATGTTGAGGTAATGATATTATTCAAATAATTGATCATTGATATATCACAAAGAAAATAACTATATCATATTGGAGTAGAGATATTATACATATATTTATGGATATTGATATTACTGTTATCATTCATCATACATCAGTTCATTTGTAAATATATCACTTTAATAAATGTTTATTGTTATTTAACATTACACACTGAGTTTATTAATTTAATACAACTATATGTGTGTGATGTGCTTGTCAGGCTGAACTTGGACCAAAATATTATAAGTTCAGAAAAAGAATAACAATAACACACATTGAATTAAAACTATGATAGATACAATAAAACACAAGAACCTGACAGACAGTTTCAATAATTAATATTATTTTTAATATATTTGCTTTTTAATGTGTATACTGTGGGCACACCTGACTTCTGTAGGTGTCGGCGGGCCGCATTAAACACTCCGGCGGGCCGCATGTGGCCCGCGGGACGTAATTTGCCCACCCCAGCATTAAACCATAAAATCTTCAAATACAAAAACAAAGTATAGTAAAATACTCAGAAAGACACAAAGATAAAGTTACAGCATGGAGTGTGTTGCCTGAGTCAGCCAGAAAAACCAATGACTTGACAGAATTTAAGTCATTGATTAACATACATGACTAGATTGACCTAGGACGTAATCATCTTCTTCTTTTGAAGTAATGTCTGTATTTCCTAAGATAAGATAAATCAATGGACACACAATTGTTTCTCTTTACTTCTTAAAGTAAAAACCTTTTTCTGAAGGGAAAAAAATGGCCGAGAATCCCCAAAGAAACAACAACAACAACAACAACAACAACAACAACAAATGTCTTAGCTTCGAAGTCTCAACTTTTTAATAACAGTTGTGTTTTTCTTCTGCTCCAGACAGTGCAATGAAAGAATGTTGTATGCTAGCATAGTGAGAAGCGCTAGAGAAAGTCTGTCTCAAGCTCCTAATAAAGGAAATAGGAGAAGGAGATCAATCAGTGTTTCTCAAACCTTTACCTGTCAAGACACATTAGATATTAGATGCACAAAAAAACAACAAAAAAAACAACACCACCTTAGTTTGAGCGTCTGAGATTTCCTCGAAGAGATGCGGGGCCCAGTGTACAGCTCCAGAAGCAAACGTTTGCCCCAATCTCAGAAGTAAATAGGCATTCTCCTTACATCATCGAAGTAAAAAAAAAAGGGGGGGGGGAGGGGAGACATTCGAAGGACATTTAGCGCAGGGGCGTCTGTAATGGTCATTATCGTCGATCATCTTCGCTTGAAACAAATAATACCGTTCTTCAAAGGGAAGAATCGTGTGTTGTTTAAACAGCTTTTATATAACGCGAATCACTCCTATTTGAAGAAATTAGAAGCCATTGATAGCAGGGATCTAGGAAATTTAAAGGATTGAAGCCGTCAGTCTTTTATTACAACACCAAGTGTAAAAATCTTCCTTTAAAAACCATGGGACAAACATCCTGTTTCAGTGGGTTTTAGATGCGACCCGCGACATTTATTTGGCCCGTAGGCACATTTGGGTTGGGCATCACTGTCTTATGTCAACCGGTGGGAAAGGGAGTCTCTGGGAGTAGGTTTGGAGTCGGGTTTCAAGCTCGAGCCCTCTGGATAAGTAGCCAAGCCCAAATCAAACAGCCCCTCGGCCACACATCCCTCATCTGCAACAGAATGTTTTGAGTTGATCTTGTTGCGGATACTTTCTGGCGAGGTCTAAAAGATACTTCAAACGACATTATTTGAATGTTGTGGTAATGATTGTATACTACGGTTAAGGAGAGCCTCATGTGGCCAGCACAACGACTAAGCACTTTTACTTTCCCCCAACTAACATCAGGTACCATTTAGAGCTGGGTGGACTCAGAGGCGCCCTAAGATCCCGAAATTGAAGATCCCAGTTTTCACCAGGATTCGAACCACCGCCTCCCGGATGTTGATGTTATACTTAATCAATATTCCTATATGTATTGAGAACTGCAATTGTAATAGAATGAGAAGGTAAGGGATTGGAAAAGAAAAAGCTATTAGTGAACACAAGGCGGACCCTGAAATAGGCTGACGACGAAAAACAAAAAAAAAAAGGAATGTGGGTTACATCTCTCTAAATGGTGACACCGCCCAGTTGTGAGAGAATATCTCCGTGGCGCTGTCAAAGAGGGTAACAGAGGAATATGTGTCAAATAAAGTGAAAATAGGAGGACATCTGGGGAGGACAGGGGTGCTACCTAATGACATTGTTTAGATATCGATCAGATCGTGTGACGTCAAGGCTCAAAGCTCCATGATAAGGTCTTCAAAACATTGGGTTTAAGAGTGGTTTAAGGTGAACAGGCCAGCTCAACTCGATGGTCAATTAACTCTCTTGAGTAAGCTAGACCAAAACCATAGCTCTTGTAACACGATAATACGATAGTCTGGATTGGGTTTGGCTCGACCACAAAACCCCAGAGTGACATATTTTCATTTTTTTCTCCACGCTTTCTTTTATAAAATAAAGAGTAGTTGTGTTTTTTTGTTTTTTTACAATAGCTCTGTTCAAGTCAGAATTGAATGGAACCTGGACGCTGATCTCAAAAACGGCTCTAACGATTTTCCTAGAAATTAAACAGCTGATGTTTATCGCTGAGAATAGAATTACTAGCGCGTCTATATACGGGGAAAACGCGTTTGACCGTTATAATTTTTCAAGATAAAAAATAATTACATTAAATTCAAATTTGGCTGGAGACTATAAGTATAGAGCCAACTTGGCGTAGTCAGTCGTATTACCATAATTATGCCATAACTCAGTGGCGTAGCTAGGGATTTGGGGGCCCGGAGGGCTTGACCTCTTCAGGGGCCCCTGCATTTTGACATTCGACATGATATAATGGCGTAATATTATATGTAAAAACACATTTTGGACACTCATTTGAGGGGGCGCGGGAGAATTTTCAAATTTTGACCCCCCCCCCCCCCGCCAAACTACGCCACTGCCATAACTTAGTAAATTTAAAGTTGTTTCAATTTGTTTTTGAAGTTTATAAGCTTTGCTTATATTTTTACGTAAATCTAAAATAGATGACATCTAGATTTCAGATCTAGAAGTATATCTAGACTAGGTCTTAAAGAGTTCTAAATCAGAACTTTAGGTCTTATTAATGAACATACCAATATTGACCAATAAATTATCGGACAAATGTGACTTCCTCGCTGGTCGAATCTGAAAGTGCGTAAGTTCTAGCAGATGACAGTGTCAAGAACTCGATACCCGAATTAAACCCCCCAAAAAAAATTAAAATTGTTTTATTATATCTGAGGTTTAATAATGGTTTAAATATGTTTTAAAATGTTTTTCTTGTTCATGTGGACCACAATAAAAGCCCCCCACCCACACACACACTACCTTACGTGGAACCAATCCACTAATTAAGAGTCCAAGCCTAGAAAAACAAACAACCGTTGAACTAAGTACACCAAGGACAAATCTCTATCTAACCAAGACTAATGTCATCCACTGAGCTTCTAGACACAAGAAAGAGGCAATCGGTCTGGTAAAAAAGAGAGACAAATGGACGAGGGAGAAGTAGAGATGGACAGAAAGAGTTAAATAGAGGGGGGGAGAAAAAAGAATTCGTCTGCGGAGTAGATTGAAACCAACCTGCAAACATTAAAAATGCATTCAAACAGCTAATGGCTGAAACAACAGACACTGGCTAATGTGAAGAGAAGGGAAATTACTTTAGAGCAGGCACTAATCAGAAATAGACATGAGTTACCCTCTCACAGCATTACAAAATACTCAGTGCCAATGGAGATGAGTTGTGGAATAGCAAAACTAGATGTGGCAGAATGTGATTTATTGTACTAATTAAGGGCGATGGTTCTGAATGGACTAGCAGCCAATATAAGTCGTTGCATCAATCCCCATAATTCGACACACTTCCATTGGGTTTTGACACCTGATCTTGTTCTAACCACAAAATGTGCTCATCTTCGATCAGTCGCCAAATAAGAGTATCCTTAAAAGTAAACTTCCCAAGAGACCTAGGAGTAGGAACCTGTGGGTCAAAAGGATATAGACATTATCTGTTTCTGTCAGTGGTGGTTAAAGACCTAGGAGTAGGAACATGTGGGTCAAAATGATATAGACATTATCTGTTTCTGTCAGTGGTGGTTAAAGACCTAGGAGTAGGAACCTGTGGGTCAAAATGATATAGACATTATCTGTTTCTGTCAGTGGTGGTTAAAGACCTAGGAGTAGGAACATGTGGGTCAAAATGATATAGACATTATCTGTTTCTGTCAGTGGTGGTTAAAGACCTAGGAGTAGGAACCTGTGGGTCAAAATGATATAGACATTATTTGTTTCTGTCAGTGGTGGTTAAAGACCTAGGAGTAGGAACCTGTGGGTCAAAATGATATAGACATTATTTGTTTCTGTCAGTGGTGGTTAAAGACCTAGGAGTAGGAACCCGTGGGTCAAAATAATATAGACATTATCTGTTTCTGTCAGTGGTGGTTAAAGACCTAGGAGTAGGAACCTGTGGGTCAAAATGATATAGACATTATCTGTTTCTGTCAGTGGTGGTTAAAGAGAATGTTATTTGACCAGCACTTCTAAGACTGCAGTGCCTGAGACCATATAGGTCCACTGTGTAGATAGAACCTATTCAAAGCTTCTCTCCTCCCACATCAGCTAGTTAGGGAAACTTGAACGTTTACTTTAGCCATGCTTTGGATTTAAACTGGCCTCTTAATGTAAGTTTTTACATTTAGTTTCCTTTGTCTCCCCTAGTAATAGGTTTAACATTCAGTGTAACTTTATAAACACCTTACATGATTACACCTCAAAGCCAAAGCAATGTCAATAGTCGAAGGGGAATAACTTCCTTTTTTGTCTCATTTCCTAAGGCCTCGCATTTACTTCCCTTCTTCTAGTTCGTCGCCACTATATGATTGTTGTATGTTTCCTGATCAGGACGTTTGTTTCCCAGAGGTCGTGCGCTATCGGGATTGAGAGAAAGAGACAGTCGAAGAAAGATTGACAACGAGAGGGAAAGAGAAAAAGAATGGATAGAGATAGAGAGAATACTAGATGGAAGAGGTAGACAATTTGTGAACACTAGTGACCTGTGTTAGTTGAATGCGTGTCACTGGTGCACAACTCACATTCAACTTTTCAAAGACTACCCTGGGGAATAGGACCACTGTTGGTCAGAGGTTTACAATAACTAATAAGGATAGAGCGGAAGTTCCAACTTTTCAAAGACTACCCTGGGGAATAAGACCACTGTTGGTCAGATGATTCACAATAACTAATAAGTATAGAGCGGAAGTTCCAGAATTTTGTTACTTGTCTCTGTTTTGTTATTGTTACCATCTCTGTGAATACAATTAGAATACATATAAATCACTTGATGGCCGCGGGATGTCTTACAAAAAAATTATTTACAACTTTAAGACAAGTAAAAAGTGAAATCAAACCCCCTACTTTACGTTCTAGTAATCAAAACACTCTAGTTAGCTTTAGTCTTACTTTTAACATGGGGGGAGGGGAACTAAGTAATAATTTAAAAAACACGAGAGCTAAAAACTTATCACAAGGTACGCTGGATTCACAAACACCTTCCTGCAGAGAACAGTACCAGGGAAAGAAGAAGAGACAAAGATAGCAAAGGACTAAGCAAATCACTTGAAAAAGAAATTCACCTACATTTGCAGACACAAGAGCAATACTGATGTGTACCTAACAGGATACTTGTCTGTACCAATGTTCAATGCTCCTGTATATGGATGGCTGTTTTATTTCACTAGTGTGTCAACAAAGGAAGATGTGTTGACATGTTTGCCGGGTGTGCTGTCATGAGTACAAAGCAGTGCAGAAACTCAACCGACGATGTATAGATATATATCCTCAAGACATCGCTACCATACAAAGAGAACGAAACGAAAATGGACCAAAGTTTCATGTCGATATCAGTGTTTAAATAGTTGGGTATATTCCACTAAATATGAGTACCAGGGTATTACATGTACATGAATTTGGAATTCCTCATCTGTCTAGATATTACTGGCGATTTTTATACAAGTCATACTTTATGCCACTATACTTGATAAATACACAATATATGAATAAGTGTTATAGTGTGAAATATAGTGTCAAGATCTGTGATAATAGGTGTAATTGAAATTCTAAAAAGGCTAAGACTTTTATCCGACTTGAATTTTTTGTTTCTTGTCTTCTTTTTAAAGATTTTTTTGTACGAGCTAGCATGTGTTAGGACTGCTTCATTAAGTTGAAAGTCCAGTGGGGATTGGGTGGGGGGACAATGATAACATTTCAAGTTCAAATACTCTTGAGTCAAAACAAAATCTAAACTGCAGATTGATAATAGAGGCATATATTGAAAGTAGAAAAGATTGATCACACAAAAAAACAACAACACGTGTTTGTGTGCCTGTTAGCACATCTCGAGCCTGTGTGTCATATTGAAAAGAAAACTTGGAGTGACAATGTTGGTGTATCACACAAAGACAGAGAGTGCATGTTACAGCCACTATCTGTGTGTAAACAGAAATACTGTCACAATGTAGATTGAATATATTGTGTACGTTCGGTCTTTGACACTATATAATCAATCATTAGCCTGCGAATAATGTTGTTGTTTTTTCTCCACTAAATTATGTTTCTTTAGTTTTGTCCCATGTACAATGAGATCTCTCAAAACTCTAATTCAAAAACATTAGATACTTTGGTTCTTCTGACTTGAAACTCTTTTATGGCTTGCTCTCACTTATTTTGTAGACAGTAATTTAATCACACATACGCACCTGTCACCTGTGACACATACACACCTGTGACACACACACAGACACACAGAGGCACACACTATTTCAACAGCTGAACTGTGAACATCTCAGATAATGACAACCATTTTGTCGTCTTCAATGTGCCCATCTTTCATTGCAACACAATGCTACAAATAGAAGCAACAATAGGAACTGTGAAGGTAATCATGTCACTTTCGTGGAAGGTTCTGTTTGAAAATAGTAATAATTAATTGATCTAATATCAATAAACAACGCATAGTCGCAAGCAAAGCGTAGAGAAACAAAAGGTTTTAAAAAATGTGATTCTGCAGTGCTAAATACTACACAAATACTAATACGTAACTTTGAAAACAAAAACACATAGTTTATCCACACTTTCCTTAGTTTGTACACCGGATAAACCAAAAAGCTGGCTATTTATAGGCTTTCCGCCATGTATGAAAATCTCCGATATTATCATCATTACAAAAGAATAGACTAAAAAAAATATGAAAAACAAAAGTACAACAAGGCCAAATTTACGAAGTGTGGTCAGCTGACCGAGTTCATCATTATATTAGTCCTGCTTCTCTAAGTTTTTTTTTAGTTTTTTTTTTTTACTCATGTAGTGGAAATCTTAATCATCCTCACACACACACACTTAAACACACCCACACACATCTATGTCGTCTTCAGTATAGTGCAATACATTGTCGATAAAAACTAAATGAATGTCACTTGTAGTTGTAAACTAAGGTAGCCGGACAAAAGTGTCGACCATGGGAACACAATAGGAACCATATTTATATTCAGAGCAAACTCTGCTGACTCTCAGAGCTTGATTGTTTGCTGACAAACCCAATGGTGGTGAGTTCAAGTACCATCGCTCCCTATCTACCCCAGTTAGTACAAACAAAACCAAACGTATACTAAGGAGGGCGCTAGGTCTAAGGTAAAGACTGACGTCACCCTAATGTGACGTTGCATTCAGGACAAAACAGCAGAGACGTGGGAGAGGGGGTATGTTTACAATCGTTTTTTTTCCCTAGTCGGAGAGAAGGGGGACGCCAAAGCACGCGCCCTTGTAGTTACATTGATTGTAGATCCCTAACCTCACCCCCAACCATCTCTCTCTCTCTCTCAGTGAGTACCAGTAGCAACAGATGGCAGAGTGGATGACAGCTGAAATAAAAGAAAGAAAGACAAACATTCCTGAGTCCACAACAACGCAATGGCTCGATGGATCTGATGAAAACAAAAACCGGAGAAGCAATGAATTTCAAGGTGGTGGTGGTGGTGAATGGAGCGCCTGGTGACCAAGTGGTGGTGGTGACTGGAAGTCTGGTGAAAAGTGGTGGTGGTGACTGGGAGCCTGGTGACCAAGTGGTAGTGGTGACCCAATGGTAGTGGTGAATGGGAGCCTGGTGACCATGTGGTGGTGGTGACCGGCAGCCTGGTGAAAAGTGGTGGCGGTGACTGGGAGCCTGGAGACCCAAATGGTAGTGGTGACTGGGAGCCTGGTGACCAAGTGGTGGTGGTGACTGGGAGCCTGGTGACCCAATGGTAGTGGTGACTGGGAGCCTAGTGACCCAATGGTAGTGGTGACTGGGAGCCTGGTGAAAAGTGGTGGTGGTGACTGGAAGCCTGGTGACCCAACGGTGGTGGTGACTGGGAGCCTGGTGAAAAGTGGTGGTGGTGACTGGGAGCCTGGTGACCCAATGGTAGTGGTGACTGGGAGCCTGGTAAAAAGTGGTGGTGGTGACTGGGAGCCTGGTGAAAAGTGGTGGTGGTGACTGGGAGCCTGGTGACCCAATGGTAGTGGTGGCTGGGAGCCTGGTGACCAAGTGGTGGTGGTGACTGGGAGCCTGGTGACCCAATGGTAGTGGTGACTGGGAGCCTGGTGAAAGTGGTGGTGGTGACTGGGAGCCTGGTGACCCAATGGTTTGGTTTGGTTTTAGGCACATCGGCACAATTTTAGGCCATGTCGTGCCTGCATTCCCTTAAGGTTTGATTTGATTTGATTTCGGGCACATCGGCACAATTTAGGCCATGTCGTGCCTGCAGTCCCTTAAGGACTACTCTCTCTTTAAACAACAAGGGCCAAATTCTATACAGTCATATCATTAAAATCAAGGTCTATTCACAGTTAAAATAGTGAAGGTAGTAAAAATTTAATTATTTGGTAAAAATCTAATGTAAATAGTACATGTTCACAAATTCATAAATCAGATCTTCGTAGATAAGCCCTTTTCCCGGATAAAGCCCAGTACCTTCCCAGGGTCGACATTATCAAATAGTGTTCGAGAGGGTCATGAGGACAAGGGTTCCATGACAATTCCCCACATCAGTCAATTCCCCACATTCCCAACTCCCCACAATTACAATTCCCCACATCACAATTCCCCACATCACAATTCCCCAAATTCACAATTCCCCACGTTTACAACTCCCCACATTGGGATAATATTTATTATAACCATAGTCATCCAGGTGTGTGGGATCTTCTGGAAGGTCTGAAGAAGGACATGGCCATCCACAGCAAGACATTGGCTGATGCAGATGATGGCAGACCACAGCCAAAAAGGAAGAAGTATGAGACCCTAAATAGCAAAGTAATTGAGGCTGTCCAAGGGTATGCCAATCAACAGGATAAGATTAAGTATTTGAGAAAATTGGCCAACATGCAGTTTCCAAAGTAACCTTTGTGTTTAGTAGTTTCTGTTTACTTTAGTCATTCTTGTCAATTATTAATAGTTTTTGTACTGTACATTTAGTTTAATGATTTTTCTTTTATTAGATAATAGGACCTTATCTAATTCATTATTTTGTACCAAGCATATTTTGTATTAAACTCATTTGTTCATTTGTGTATATCAGTTACTTGTATTTTGTAATCAGTAATGCATTTCAATAAATTGTCATGATATTAACTTTTGGAGATTAATTAATACTATTTGCATTTTAGAATTCCTTCATTATATTATTAATTTAGTGCAATTTATATTATCCCAATGTGGGGAGTTGTAAACGTGGGGAATTGTGAATTTGGGGAATTGCAATGTGGGGAATTGTGATGTGGGGAATTGTAATTGTGGGGAGTTGGGAATGTGGGGAATTGACTGATGTGGGGAATTGTCTGGCCACCGAGGACAAGGGCTGCACAGCCCAGTTCAAATGCCCAAACTGTCACGCTGGCCTAACTGCCTTCCAAACCGCTCTAGCAGAAGTTTTGGCATCCAGACTGCCGACAAAACTTTTACAGGAATTCCTTTTGGCTGACCGTATGGTTTGTCTAGCCTTTGCTCTAGCTATTCTGAATAGCTTTAGGTTTTCCTGGGAAGGATTCTTTATAAATGCAGCCAGTCGTTTTTTCCTATCGCCAATAAAACTTTTGCAAGCTGTATCAAACCATGGTTTGCTATGCCGTTTTGGATTTGCGGAGGCTAGGGGGACAACTTTCCTGGCTATACTAAGTAGCTTGCTAGCAAAGGTATCAGCTGGGTTCTGTTCATCGAGGGTATTTTCTGAGATATCCTCTGAGCATCTTTTTTGGAATTGTTCCCAATCGGCCTTATTCAGTTTCCACCGCTGAGGTCGTCCCATCAGGGGAGACTGTTAGTAATGATGATTGGGAAGTGATCACTTCCCCGTAGATCATTGCTAACTGACCATTTAAAGTCGTCCAGAAGTCCAGGGACGCATACGGTGAGGTGAATGCATGTGAGAGATCCAGTTCCTGGGTGCAAGTAGGTCGGTGATGCATCATTAAGTATGCATAAATCATGTTGGAGGAATATATCCTCCAGCATACGACCTCTTGTGTCGGTATTGTTGGATCCCCACATGGTGTTATAGGCATTGAAATCTTCAAGGATTATATAAGGCCGGGGGAGTTGTTTCAATAGGTCCTCCGTGCCTGTTGGGTTTAATGGAGCGCCTGGTGGTAGATACAGGCTGCAGCAAGTGATAACCTTGTGTAGGGTTATCCTAGCTGCCACGGCATGTAGTGTGGTCTGTAGTTCTACCCTCTCATGGGGGATGCTATCCTTCACAAGGCTACAGACTCCACCTGATGCTCTCTCTGCATCCTCAACATTCTTGCTGTAAGCACTGTAGCTTCGGAAACTGATGCTATCTTTCAGAAATGTTTCCTGTAAGCAGACAGCTACAGGAGTCTCAGAGTCCATCAGTAGCTGCATTTCCTCATAATTGGCCTTGAGGCCTCTACAATTCCACTGTACAATTCTGAAATCCATGGCTTATTCTAAATGGCCTACTTGGAGCTATTGGGCCTTTGGGAGGCCCCCGGAGGGGTTTCCCTTTATTCCAGTGACCTTGGTATTTTTATTCTTGGGTTTGGATGGAGAGGAGTACAACCCCCTTTTGGGGGAAGTCTTTCTCTCTGGAGAGGGGAGATCCCTCTGGTTAGAGCGGAGGTTATTTCCTCCTCTCTCAACTCGGGCATCCTCTCCGGTTTGATTTCTCCCCTTAGGGAGTTGGTCAACCTCTAATTGGGTAGAGGTTGGGGTGTCTGGCAGGGTTCTCTGAGGAGAACCTGTGTCAGACATGATGTCTCCGGGTTCTCTCGAAGTGTTGGTTTTGACATGCTGCTCAGTCTCCATGCTCTCATCAGCGAGCACAGAGAACCTGTTCTTTAACATGACAACAGGGCTTTCTTGTGTGTTCTTTGGCGGTGTTTTCTTCTGAGTTAGAGGAGAAGGAGGGGGTGGTGGGGTCAATGTGTCCGTCTGAGTGGCTATGGATCTTCCTATCTTAGCAACAGCCTGGGCATAGGTCTTTGTCAAGCCGAATTGGCCCTTGGGTAGGGCCAAAACAGCCGATTAAGCCTGGCTGAAGGTACATCCATTTCTTGCCACACAGGGCAGTCCTTGGAGTAGGCTAAGTGGCCAGCGTGACAGTTTGGGCATTTAAACTGGGCTGTGCAGCCCTTGTCCTCATGACCCTCTCCAGCACATCTGGCACACACAGTGTTCCTCTTACAGACTGCCGCGCCGTGTCCATAACCCTGACACTTGAAGCACCTTATGGGGTTAGGTATGAAGGGCCTCACTGGAACTCGTAGGTATCCTGCCTTCACATACTCTGGCGGTGTCCTAGTTCCGAATGTGAGGATAATAGTGGCGGTTTTGACCTCCTCACCATCCCTGTGCCTGGTAATGCGCAGGGCATGGGTGACTCCTTCAATGCCCTCCACTATTTCCTTCTCGGAACATTCCAGTAGGCCCCTAGTGCTGATTACACCTCAGCTGGTGTTCAGACTCTTGTGTGGCATAACTTCCACTTGGAGATCACAGAGTCTTCTGCATTTTAAAAGCCCATGAGAGTGTATCTTGCTATCTACTTCTTCAAGAAGTTACATTGACTTGTGTAGCTTAGACGCACTCTTGGGCTCTCCCACTACTGGCTTGAGTCTCTTATAGATAAGAAAAGGCTCAGCTTTGTCAGGCTTTACTCCTTCTCTGTGCACCTGACCACCAAAAATGATGGCCAGGTAGTACAGCTTTTTGTGGCTTCCTCCTTTTTTTGCCTCAATAAGGCGTCTCTTGCCCAGACATAAATCTGGAACAAGTAGTTAATTGGTTGTTTTTTTTATCCATATATTCGGCACCTGTGCTCCCCACCCGCCATCGAGTCCAACAAGGGGACGGGCCATTCGGATGTCCAGAATGAGCCCGCCAGGGGTACACGGGTGCTATACTCAGTCAGCTGCTGCATCGGACATGTGTCTGATACAGCAGCTCCCTGATTGACCCTCCAGCCACCGCCCTCCAGCATAGGTCGAAGACTCGGCATGACCAGCCGGTTGACCCAGAGCGGGCCATCTGGGCCTCAGGTCTAGGGGAACTTAGAGCCAAAGTATTGTGTTTTGGTGGTTTATCCTCAGAAAGCCACCACTCAAACACCAGGATCTCTTTATCCCCCCTTACCCGTCGCAGTCCACGGCAAACAGACTGGTCTAGGACGTAGTGAGATATTTAGAGATAAGGAGACAGAGTGATGATCAATGAAGGCAGACTGAGAAAAAGAGGAGGCAGACACAATGATAGAAAAGAAGTAGGGCACTTTTGAGCTCCAAAAGTGCTAAAGAAAGAGGAGCGCAGTTTAACGTCATGTCTCGGGACGATGCTCTGGGTGATGCCACTGCAAAGATTACAGGACAAAGACCGTCATTTGTTTTCCTACTAACTATAATGATGGTCTCTTACAGTTCCATTGATGGTTAATGTTGTGAACACGGCCGTGAAACAAGTATCTAGAGATGTTTAAACTAGATGTTTACTTAAACATTGAGATCGAGAAGCAGCCGTGACTTTTCATTCGGATAAAAAAAGAATTCTCATCCCTTCTTTATTGGATAAACTAATTTTAAAGAGGGTATGACACAAGGGAAGATGATAAGTGGGGTCAGACAAAATAGTTATGAAACTTCATGTGAAGTCTACTTTTGTGAATCTATTATTGACATTAAGTTATCGTGTGTGTTATTAATGTGTCTTCAATTAGTTCGTGATTTCCACTTGGAATGTTATAGTGTATTACTTCGTAAAGAGGATTTTTGTCATTTCTTCAACTAAAGTACTTCCGGCAACACAGTAGTATAGAAGTCATCAAGCCATTGAAAAAACAAAGACATTTTAGGACCTTCCTAATTCCGTTGTTACAACGACACGAGTTTCTAAGTGAAGAAGTTTGTTGAGTACGACTGATAAGCAGAGGGCCGCCCACTACTGTTGAAGTGTTTACTATTATTTGTTGAACAACGATGCTAGATCAAATTTTAGCGAGTAAAAACTCTGTCAAACATGAAACAGAATGTCATCGTATTTGTTCCCACTGTGAAAACTGCAAGAACTCCCAGGACTTAACGCTAAAAATGCTGCAGCCTGGAGCTCCCTTCAACAACTAAAATTTAATGATCCATAACTTTGCTTTCAATCAATTATTTAACACCTTGTTGACTCCAGTCAATCAATTGAAACACTCTCTGCGAATAATGCGGTTTATGCGGAACATCATCTGCATTGCTCAGACAGTGGGAACACAATGAATACATTGACAACCTAGAGACATAAGCTGCTTTCAAAAGAATGACGAATGACATTATTGAAGCATTTGTGAATCATTTTAGTTTCAAGTTGTCAAGTCAATAGCCCTTAAAGTACAGCAACCCATCGTTTGGTGAAGACACAAACAGTGCTATCTATTATCTTAACAGCCGATTTGCGTAAGGACTAGATATGATCTACAGTGTTTAGCATATGTTTAGTAGCCTACTTTTAATTCCTCATCAATCCGTCACTCTAGTCTCCCTGAGCTGGTGGATCTGCTCCAGACGCAGGCGTTACTCTCTCTCTCTCTCTCTCGTCTAAATCAATCGATGCCAACCAGTGGCATTTAGGAGAATAGAGAGAAAAGAAGGAAGTCTGGGGGTGGGAGGGACACCACGAAAACGTGACTGGAACTATCGACTACAGAGGATATCACCCCAGTGTCTCACACATCACACGCAGACACGTAGTGAGCGGAACCTCTTGATGAAGTGACGAATAAAGGTCTCCCCTACAAGATCGCACGCGAAGATCGGGAGGCCTACGGATCCCTCATTATTTTAATTAGAAGAAAAAACTTTTAACAATGTATAACCATATCCTCAGCTCTCAAAAAACATTTCTATCTACCATGTCTCGAAGAACTGGTTCACAGACAACATAAAAAAAGACGATTGTCACCAATTAGACAACAGTTACATCAGATCTGGAAGAAACGGTTAGCTCCACTGAATTAAGGATTAGAATAGAGAGACTTCAAAACTCATTTATTCCATTCTCTGCCAGGGCATTTCAAAGCCATTCTTCGTCACCAAGAATCGTATAGGAGCCCAAGTCATCAAGCGGTGGACAATTGAAATGAAAATGCATTTTCATTTGTTAAGGCCTATACATTTTTCTGATCTTAAAAATTCATTATGCTAGTGCAAAATTTCAAAATAAAGAAAAAAGTTAAAAATACTTTTTCAAAAAGACAATACCTCCTATATGCAACTTATTGAGCGATTGTTTTTCACTTAAAAATTAATGAATGTTAGATTAAAAAACATTATAAAATTCTCCCAGAGAAAGAATCCTGGTTAAGCGAATGTACAGATCTAGTACACCGTTTAATATTCCAATGATAACCATTTAGCTCTAAAATTAATAGACAATGCGCAAAATTTTCCAAACAATTTATGAAACTCTTGAATCAATAAAGCCTTACATTCGGAAATTGAAGAACGCGGTAGTCCTTTCAAGAACGCGATAGTCCTTTTCAAAACCGATGTTGGATCTAGACCTAGATTTAGTCTCTAGCCAAATTTACATATATCTATTTTTACTTTGAAAAAATATAACAGTCAGACTAGCGTTTTCCCCGTGTGGCCAACGAGCTAGTCATTCTGTTCTCAGCATCAACTGTTACATTTATAGGAGAATCGTTAAAGCCATTTTTGAGATACGCGTCCGCCCACTCTCCACGAAGGAGTGACTTGAATAGAGGTATTGTAATGAATAAATAAATAAAATAATAATAAATCAAATTTCAACATCTGACCTGAATCTATTGAGATTGTTGTTTACAAGTTGCTAAGCATCAAAATGAAATACAAGATGTCTAACACGATACATCACCTACAATATAGTACTGTTCCATAAATGTATAGATTCTACATAATAAGGATAAGGATACATCACCTAAATATAGTACTGTTCCATAAAAGTATAGAGTATACCTAATAAAGATAACACAATACTTATAGAGAGATACATCACCTACAATATAGTACTGTTCGATAAACATATAGAATCTACCTAATAAAGATAACCCAATACTTATAGAGAGATACATCACCTACAATAGAGTACTGTTCGATAAACGTATACAATCTACCTAATAAAGATAACACAATACTTATAGAGAGATGCATCACCTACAATAGAGTACTGTTCGATAAACATATAGAATCTACTTATAAAGATAACACAATACTTATAGAGAGATACATCACCTACAATAGAGTACTGTTCGATAAACGTATACAATCTACCTAATAAAGATAACACAATACTTATAGAGAGATACATCACCTACAATACAGTACTGTTCGATAAACATATAGAATCTACCTAATAAAGATAACACAATACTTATAGAGAGATACATCACCTACAATAGAGTACTGTTCGATAAACGTATACAATCTACCTAATAAAGATAACACAATACTTATAGAGAGATACATCACATACTATATAGTACTGTTCGATAAACGTTTGGAATCTACCTACTAAGGATAAATGTATAGAACAAAAACACTAAATGTATGTCAATGTTTCTATCTCTTCAAGCGCACGTTCAGTGCTGCCAAGTTACAGAATCTAAAGTGTAACAAACTGTCACATAACTGTTGTATAGAAGCAAAACCTTTTTTTAAAACCAAGATGGATGCGTCTTAATATATTGAAGTAAACTACCCCCCCACCCCCTCCCCACCATTGAAACTGTTTATTGAAATGTAAGTCGACCCCAGAAACTTTACATCTAATTATCTGTTATGTTGCCAAAATTTCGCCAATGTCCGAGTTTATTACTTTGAAATCACTTGTATACGCCAAGAAGTAGAAATTTATTTAATGTTGTTGCAATTATTTCATAATGGCCAACATAATAAACAAATAAAAATACTGAAGTCTACATTTTGTACAATCACTTTTTTTAACTCCAAAAAAGAGGAGTCTTTAGTTGTTCTCACGTGTGGTTCCACTAAAGAGGTGAAACCGTGAAATGCCTACATTCACCTCTCCAATCATTTTTCTACACTATCCTGAGACTTTGACGATCAATTCTTAGTGTCACTCAAGTTTTTTCTTCTGTTCACTAGGCCGTGCCCATTTGTTCGTGTTCATCTCTTCACAGTTGAAGAGTTTCATGCTACTACAGGATGGCACAATGCTGGAGCCACAGAATCACAACAACATAGTGGCACAAGGGAGGGTGAGGGTGAATAGATATTAAGCTGAACGTACAGTAGTAGACTGTTTGATACAACTGTCAGTTTAATCGACCTCACTTTGCCATCTCAGTGCCATCAGTCAGTGCTCGTGTTCATCTCTTCACAGTTGAAGAGTTTTAGGCTACTACAGGATGGTACAATGCAGGCGTCGCAAAAACAGAGTGGCAGAAGGGAGGGTGAATGGATACTAAACTGAACGTACAGTCGTAGTAGTAGTCTGTCTGGTAGGATTCTTTTACCTTTTTTTTTCACAACCGTATAGGAGTACAGAGTGCACTAGCAAAGAATACAGTTTTAATTGTACTTGGAAGCTGATGTTACTGTTCCCCAGTTTTCTCACGGCAGCGGGTGCCTACGAAGCAAAGTAGAGATAAAAAGGAGTAGAAAGACATAAGAACTGCGGTGGAACCCGAAAGAAATCACGTCAAAAAGGAAGGAGGGCGATTATTTTGAAATGGACAAAATAAACAAAATGTCATTGAAAGATCAACTGTTTCCAGAGAGAGGGAGAGCGGCGAGTAGGAAGGATGAAATTAGGATTTCAATAGCATTTCAGTTTTCAGTCTAAATGTGATGGACACAAAACCCTTCCGACAGAGGCCGCTCAAAAAAGATAGAAGCTTTTTTTATTTATTGTGAAAGTCTATTATTTGAACTGAAAAGATTCAGTCAATATGTATGTCCCACAGATCTAGATTTACTTGTGTTTGGGGGAAAAGTCAGGAAACATGATAAAGCCGTGACTAGAAGATCAAAGGTCATAGGTGACCATTAGTGTAATGTAAGGCGCACAGTTTCTCACGCGTTGACATATAGACTATAGCCCTCGGACCTATTCCACATTCTCTGCCCATTAGGAAATGGGGACACACACCCCAATCCTTTTCACCAATTAGTACCACACCCTCCCCCGATCCGCTGTAACCCCTTACCTTTTAAGATATCTCCGACAGAAGATTTCTCCTTTCGGAGCCGACAACACAACATCATCCATTCAACGAAATGAACAACAAACAATGGCCCATGTCGATGATTGGAAAACGTACAGTCCACTCTAGCAGCGGCAGCAGACACGAAATACAGACGAAATAAAGTAGATCTAGTCACAACTTACATTAGTTGTCACAGCTTCGGTAGGAGGACATTCTTTGGAGTCCATTCATCTCCCACCCCCATACACACGCTGATCTCTCGGTGTGAGTACGACTTTGATCGAGTCTTAGGATTCAATAATCCGGTTAAGGCTAGTTCTGTTACGGAGGTAGGGAGGTCATTCAAACTATAAGCTGATACCAAAAACGAAAGACACTTCCTTTCAGTTGGTAAGTGTATTTGTTAATGTTGTGATGATATTAACTTAAACAAGGTGACAAGAAATGTTTCAATCGACTTGCCTATTAAAACAATCAACTCGACCAGAAATGTATTAATTCATGGTCTTTTCATTCATTTTTTCAATCGACATTGACAAGAAACTATCAAACCGACAAGACAGTTATCAATTTGAAGACAGGGATGCTATGGACCCATCATGTCCTATATATATATATTTGATAGTCTTTTATATTTATTTTTGTGTGTTTCAACTTTGTTCTAGAAAAGCTGTATAAACAATTGAAAATTGTACATCTTTCATTCCCTTGCATGCCGTTCTTTGTGCTTTGCTTCGTCCAGTGAAACATGATACCTTTGCTATTTCAGCATGGAGCTCACTTCTCTTGGGACGACCAAGGAAACGTGGAAACACTTGGACAGAAGTAGGGATGGGACAAAATTGTTACCGGACAAATCCAAGTACAGAACCCCAGACCTACCAGAGCACAACGATACATGGTGGTCTTGGTCAGACCGTAGCTTACAAGGGTGAAGGCCAAGTTTCTTAATATTTTATCAATGGTCCGTTTAGAGGCGTACGATTCTCATTTACTACATGATTACCTAAGCCCAAAGTTCACGCATATATCTCCCACACATACATACCTATCTCCCAGACGTACACACCTATCTCCACCACCTTCCACTCTACTCCTGTATAGATGCAGATGTCGTGTCTGTGGTCTTCCCGCTCCTCAGCCCCCCCCTCCTCGCCACGTGCGCCCACACACACACACACAGCCATTATTTATCCCCATTGATTACCAATAGTAAAAGCGCTTATATCACCTCGTACGAGGCTGGTCCATCCAGTCAGCAGTGTTGCACACACACAGGGCACATCCTATGACAGGACAATAAGGAGATGTTTGAAAGGGTCCTCATTTCACTCATTCACCTAGATAGACTCGAGATCTTCTAGAGATCGCAGCAAACCCTCACTTCTCCACCACCCCTCTTTTTCCCCCTCGCTGTTTTGTGAGCTATTAGTGTTCGCGTTGGTATTGAATGCCAGTTTAGGAGTTCAGGAGAAAAAAAAAAGAGGGTGGTGGTAATTTGACTGACATGAACAAGAAAAGTAGAAAAGAAATAATGTGGAGCAAATTAAGCTCATTAGCAAAAGAGTTATGTTCGGGCGGTTCTTTAGAGAGAGAGGGGGGGGGTGGAGAGAGAAAAAGAGAGAGAGAGAGAGAGAGGTAGGGAAATAGAACAAAGGGAGGATATCATAGCATTATTCAGTAATCTCAGCACAATTGGCCAGAACGGCCATATAAATTGAATGTAAGGTTATAACTGCCTTGTATTGGACTAGTTACATATATCTATGTATCCATCTTAATGTCTGTTTTATCTGAGAAGTTAGATCAATTACGCCTTTTAAAAACAAACGTCCCAGAGATGAACAGATACACGATACCACAAGGTCAAGTTCAAACCGACTCTTAAAGCACTCAATGATTACCTAACCACTAGTGAAGACAAAAGCCGTGCGAGTCAAGGCCCTCGTGAGTCAAATAACGCTATCGTCACTGAGATCTGTGGCTCAACGACTGAAGAATTCAAAACTTGTTGCGAAACAAACTGTGACCATGTGTTCGCCCAGGACAGAACTTAGTTTGAAGGCAGACACATTCAATGCCATTCCATTGTGTTATAGAATTGACAACACACCTATTCAATGAAACAAATAGAGACAAGCCCAAGATATTCAGATAGAGTTAATAAGTGTCAAAAACTAGAGACTGAACAAAATGAACATTGCCTTAAGTCGAAGAACAACACAGACAATGCAGCTTAATTCGGCTGATGAAAATATATCTCGAGTGAAGGTCCTCAAATAAAACTAGTCAAAATAAAGTAAATTTGTTTTCTAATTGCTTTTGCCTAGCGCGTCTTCCATACTATAACTTTCTAGATAATGTATGATAGTACGACCTGATCCAATCTCTTTCTTTTGACCCGTGGGGGGAGAGGGGGCATTTGGGAGCAAGTTTCAGTGCTGCCTTTGGGCCTTCCGCAAACACAGCTCAGCTCACGCCGGGATTCGAACCAAGCGGTTTCTGCCGGACAGCTAAACGTCTCCGTAATGAAGCTGATAGTGGTCAATAATTTCTCATTCTATTTCGCTTCATTATTTCAAGGAGTCTTACCAGTCAGCGGGGCACAATCAATGTCTCGGAACAGTCCAGCTAATGATGTCTACATAGGGCGGTGTCGAGTGAGGTAATTTCCGCTGAAGCTTTGTTCCAAATAACAAAGACATAAGCCAAATTTACTTTTAAGATGACCACAGTTTCACAAACGGTCAAACTAGAGTTTTTACTGTGTACCCCATTTAGTTATTTTCCCCATATACTGTCAATTTCAAGAAAAATCGTTAAAACAGTTTCCGAAATAACCATCCAGTGTCAACTCACTCTTCAAGAGTTTGCAAGCTGATAGAAGGTATTTCAAAAATAATTAATTAATAATTTAAAAAAAAATGTGCACGAAAACCCCCAAGATATATCCAAAGTATATTCCAATGGACGATCAAAGTCTATTCAGTTCTAAATGTAGGAATAAGTGTGTGTTTAAATGTGTGTATGAATGTTTGTATAAATGTGTGTGTTTATGTGTATACACGAATGTGTGAATTTATGAATAATGTTTGTATTTATGTGTGTATAAATGTGTGTATAAAATTTTGAATCATGTGTGTATTAATGAATATATAAATGTGTGTATTAATGAATGTATAAATGTGTGTATTAATGAAGGTATACATGTGTGTATTAATAAATGTATAAATGTGTGTATTAATGAATGTATACATGTGTGTATTAATGAATGTATGCATGGTGTGTATTAATATATGTATACATGTGTGTATTAATGAATGTATACATGTGTGTATTAATGAATGCATACACGTGTGTATTAATGAATGTATACATGTGTGTATTAATGAATGTATACATGTGTGTATTAATGAATGTATACATGTGTGTATTAATGAATGTTTACACGTGCATATTAATGAATGTATACACGTGCGTAGTAATGAATGTATACATGTGCGTATTAATGAATGTATACATGTGCGTATTAATGAATGTATACATGTGTGTATTAATGAATGTATACATGTGTGTATTAATGAATGTTTAAATGTGTGTATTAATGAATGTTTGAATGTGTGTATGGGTTTTTTTACGTACGGAGCAGCAAGTCATTTGTTTTAACTTACGACCATGTCCGCGCTATTTGATCTTTATACTGTCATTAAGTATTGCAATCAAAAGTCCTTACTTGGACCTAAGTTTTGTATCGAAGGGTTCAACACACACACACACAGACTGGACACCAAAAAAAAAGCTTTTGACGTCTGCTGTCTCCTCGGGTCACAAGCTTATCAAACATCGCAATACTACATTATTCCCCCACCCTCTTTTTTTTAAGTCGATGTAGGCGCATTGCCTAACAAACGTTTGATCAATCCTGTTTAACGAGGCGTGCTATTCATGCAGTGCTATCAGTTAAACAAGTGAATCAAGTGCCATGTCCATCGTAATTCAAGTGCCTTATCTTGACAGATTTTGTTGCTATTTCTTAGTTGGAGTAGTTTACCTGGAAACTTCCAGACGGTCATAAAATGTGGCGCCCGAAATGTTCACAGAGTTCTAAATAATGCCTGGATCAGTCCTAGAACACGTGTTGCCATGTGTTACGCACACAAGAAAACTCAAAATTAAAAAAAAAGGCTTGGAGGAATTCACTTTGATAGATGATTGTGCATAAAGATCAGGGCCTAAGTTACTATCAGGATGGCTGCCTAGTCGTGCGGTATGCACGCTGTCATTCGGTCATCATGATGGTCTCGGGTTCATACCCTGCCCGCTGCCATCCCCCGTTGTCCTACAGGAATATTGGACTAGGGAGTAGATAATCTTCAACTCTGAAGGGACAATCCGAAACATGTATAACATTTTACATTTTGATCGTTGCCATGTTGATGATAAAATACTACAAATCACTGTTACCCTTGTCTATATTGGTCCTAGCTGTTAGATTTCATATCATTATTGTGCACATTGGGAATGAGCTCAGTCCCTCAGTGAAGCCGCCGATTTTTGTCAAATGTTACTAAGAGAGCGGTAGTAGGAAAGTAAGAAGAGGGGATACATCACTTGAACTTGATAGTACATTAGACAAACTAGACGCTGGTTTGCCTATCACTGCTCTACAGCTTAACATTGTTTCTTGCAAGACAGTTCACATTTTTCTTTACTCTAATTTTATTAGCATATAGAAGAAAAAAAAAAACTTCTTTTCAAATGTTCAAGTACCCATCAGTCAGCCAGTAGAAAAAAATAACAACCCCCCCCCCTTTTTTTTTTCAACTTCACCTATTTATGAACTAACTGCAGAGCACCTACCTTTTCCCTGCCCCAGCTTTGTCATTAAAAGTGAACTCGCTGCACAAGTGACTCTGATTGTAGCCATAAAAACAAAAAAAAACGGAGCCACCTTACCTCCACTTCCCCATCTGGTCCATTCATCAAATACAACCAAACTTTGTTTACTTTCCATCTAACTGGACAGACCAAGGATAAGAAAGGAAAAAACAAAATAAACAACCCTGTGGTAAATATTGACAACAAAGAGTGATCCACCAGCCAGTATTGCATGGAGTGTCAGATCTTGTGGTGGCCAGAGGTAAATAGAGTCAAGGAAATGTCCAAGATCTGTGTGCAAACACACAGTTTTCTTGCCAAGCAAAGGGAGATTAACCAGCAATTAGAAGCGAGTTCACTGCCAACATCCCCATGCCATAGTACATGCTGTATGATATCATGGATAGCAAAGTTAGACAGGTTGGCACTGCTTTCAAGAATAGTACATGCTGTATGATATCATGGATGGCAAAGTTAGATAGGTTGGCACTGCTTTCAAGAATAGTACATGCTGTATGATATCATGGATAGCAAAGTTAGACAGGTTGGCACTGCTTTCAAGAATAGTACATGCTGTATGATATCATGGATGGCAAAGTTAGACAGGTTGGCACTGCTTTCAAGAATAGTACATGCTGTATGATATCATGGATGGCAAAGTTAGACAGGTTGGCACTGCTTTCAAGAATAGTACATGCTGTATGATATCATGGATGGCAAAGTTAGACAGGTTGGCACTGCTTTCAAGAATAGTACATGCTGTATGATATCATGGATGGCAAAGTTAGACAGGTTGGCACTGCTTTCAAGAATAGTACATGCTGTATGATATCATGGATGGCAAAGTTAGACAGGTTGGCACTGCTTTCAAGAATAGTACATGCTGTATGATATCATGGATGGCAAAGTTAGACAGGTTGGCACTGCTTTCAAGAATAGTACATGCTGTATGATATCATGGATGGCAAAGTTAGACAGGTTGGCACTGCTTTCAAGAATAGTACATGCTGTATGATATCATGGATGGCAAAGTTAGACAGGTTGGCACTGCTTTCAAGAATAGTACATGCTGTATGATATCATGGATGGCAAAGTTAGACAGGTTGGCACTGCTTTCAAGAATAGTATAGGATAAAATGGTCAATTTGTAAGATGCCAACCCTTAGTACACAGCCTAAAATCTTGGTAGAACAGTAATCTGAGTATCTATTCTAATCTTGAAACAGTTGCGAAATGAGAGATAATTTTTAAAAAAATGCTTGGTGATTGTATTCATAAAACTGCGAACACTAAACCACACAAATAAGAATTATGAACTAGCTGTTTAAGTTCCAGTAAGCTTTGATCAGAATGATGGTTGAACCTGTCAAGTCAATGTTGATCTGTACTATTCTAAGGACTAAACTGCAAGATCATCTCATGATGTTCATTAGTGGTGCTTCAAATAGTCACTTAGAGGTCAATAATGTACTATTTAAAGTATTTATACATGGACCTGAATCAGTACAGTATGCATTTATCAAAGACTTCCCCCAGCCCCGAATTCCAGACTATTTTTAGAAACCATTAATTTCTTCAACCAGCAGTGTAGGACAATCAATTTTTTTTTTAAATATTAATAAACACCAACATTAAAAAAAAAATCACTTAAATTTTGGATTAACTAGCAGGACTTACTTTTTCTGGATGATTCCGCTCTGCTAACATTCAACATTGTGACTTTCTTCACCTTCAACTTAGGAGTGCCGCCCTCTACAGAGGGTTGTGCCATTCTACTTCATCTAATAGTAGTCTCATTAAAATTACAAAATGTGATCGTGTCCAACCTTCAATAGAAACACAAAGATTTATTTATAGTAAAACCACGTCAATATTTTATACAGTATATAAAATAATATTTATAAAAAAAAAGAAATTTGATTGTTTAATGATAGGCCTTCTACTCTAAGTGGTATGAAGAATTCAGACATCTTGAAAGTTTTAAAAATTTCCCTCAAATCATTTAAATATTCTGAAGATTTAGAGCTGCAGTTGTAATGATTTTACAATTGGCTAGAACATTTAAACCTTTTGATTTTCCTTACTAAGTAAATCCAAGCAAACGGAAACTAGCTACATGGTTTCTGTAACTAGACACATGGTTTCTTATCTCTGCATTCAATTTCTAAGAAATATGTCATTAGGAAAATACAATAGATATTATAAGATATTCTATAGAACTAAACAGCTAAAAGCTCAAAACCTGCTTTGAGTAGTTCCATAGCAATCAAAACACGAGCATCACACACACACAGAGAGTGGTCCAATAGGAAAATTAACTAAAATTATTGCTAAAGCTTATTTTACCCAATTTTTTTAAAGATTATAGTGAATGAGTGCCTATTCAATCGTTTTCGTAACAGTTGGTCGACACATTCACAGGTTTGTTTAAAGTGATCATTATAGAGAATAACTGAAATCAATATCAATTCATTTTTTTTTCAAATAATAGAGTGTTTAAATAAAAAATATACTTATGTAGCTTTTGTGATATACTCAATAGTAAATTGACAAATAGAATGACTGTAACACAAAGTAAGCAAGGTGAGCTGATTTCCAACCTATTCAGGCTAATATTGATGTAAATATAGGCAAACACATTTTTTTGTTCACTTTTGAAGATAACTATTTTAATTCTAAGCACATTTCAAAGGATTATAAAAAAAAAATAATAATAATAATGAACATAAGGAATGCAAATGTCACAAACTTTCTTTTTTTTTTTCCTTCTTTGCCTTTTCTTGAAAAAAAATAAAATAAATAAAAATAAAAACACAAAACAAAAAAAACCTACAAACTTAAAGAAGTTCACTTTTGTACGCCACATAAAGTGAAGACTAGCTTGAACAAATTTGATAAATGTAAATTTAAAAAAAAAAAAAAAAGAGAATTAAAACAAATATTTTTTACAAAAATCATCTCTTTATTCAAAAGCACTATAATGGTCAGAATAAACTTATTCGATGTGTGAAGCAGCTTAATTGCAGACTGGTTCTATCAGCAGTAGTCCAAAGAAGATCATACTGAATGATGACAAGTGATGCTCCACAGAAAATGGATTCCATAGATTTTATACTATTTTACCACCATACTTCAATGTTTTTATTTTGTTCAGGAATTTATGGACTTTTTAAACACTGAGATCTTGCTGTAATTAGGACTTTATTTCTATAAACTAATTACTTATTCACTTTCTACTGTCAAGTTTGTAAACTGGGTCATTAATAGTCATTATGTGATTTAGAAAATTAGTTTGCAAATTAAGGGAATAAAGTTAATAAATAATTTTAAAAAGATTTGCTTTAGACAAAACCATATTTACTAAAATATATATATATATATATATATACACACCTGTGGCTAAAAATGAAAGAAACAGAAGCAAATACCGAATACTACATTGTGTTAAGAAGTTCTAAACAGAGCCATAAAAATCTATTCAAAACATGAGGCTACCTGTAGAAGTTACAAATGAAATGAAGATGACAACAATAGATAAATTGCCAAGCTATTACATGCTGGAAGTCAGCACTCAGGTTTTACTTCCTCAAGTCCAGAGAGAAGGAAACAAATGACTCAAAAAGGGAAAGTCAGGCCTGAGTAAAAGCAAACAAATATAAGAGATTTTAGTTCCTCAACTATTTTCATCAAAACAAAACAATATTTGTTTTAGTCTTTTTTTTAACTAGAAGGATGATGTTTTTTAAATTCCTCAATATTTGAGCTGGATACAGTACAAACATATTTATCTACTATTTTAACATGTAAACAGAGCTTATTATCATTATATATATCCTTAGATCAGTGTTTCTCAAACTTTAACTGGTGGCATCCCCAGACAAACAAAAATTATTTGCACACTCCTTAGGCAGCTCTGATCTGTGGATTGCAGTTGTAAGGGCCCACAGTGTGGTCTGGGAGAGTTTTGAGAATGTATTAAAAAAGAAATGAAACTTATATATAATTAAAACACAATTTTTTTTCTTCATTTATTCTTTGTTGCAAATTTACAATATGTTTGGGATTCAAATTTATGTAACAAATATTCATTAAAGCGGGTCTGTCTTTTTTTGTTGTTGGAAAAAAGTACCATCTAGATAATTATTAATTGCTTTGTAGGCTAGAAAAAAAACTTCTAAAGATAATAAGTGAAGGTAGCAATTCTTCCTTATAGCAAGCAATGGAATCTGGGACAGAGCTCCAGTTTTCTGCCTTCTAAGCTTCAGAAATTTATTGTCCTGCCATCTACAAAAATAACAATTTACTTTTCTCATAGTTAGAATATTATATTGCATAAAAAAAAAAAAAGAATGAATTACATCCTGGCCCGTCTCCCAAAGGATATAATTCATGTGCATATATATATAATATGTTATTATCTGGTATGCACTACCCTTCATATTCTTTTAATTCTAGATAATAGATAAGGCACATTTCTTATTCCATATGAATATGCTAGGAAATATTTGTATAAGAGCAGGTACCTATTGCCAATGGAATGGGCTGCCAGGACAATCAATGACTTCTAGAGTTTATGTCTATAATTAACATGCATTAACTAGGATGTAATTATTTCATTCAGGACATAATTATCTTCTCTTTTGAAAGAAAATCTGTGTAATTTATAAGACAAGATTTCAGTAGACAGTTTTGAGTTTAGAATACACTTTAGACAATATTCATTCTTGATCTATTGTCAATAGTATTGCCATTCATCTTCAATGTCACTATCCCTTAGTCTGTTGAACCATTGGGGTACCACGCTAAATCTGTTGACAATCTTTCTTCATTTCCCTCTGTCAATTCCCTTGGATAGAATTTCTTTCAGTGACAGGCCTGTCCATTCTTTTACATGTCTTCCCATTACATTCTCTGTCTGCCTCTTCCTCTTTTTCCTGGTAATGTTCCCAGAAGGAAGGTCTTTGCAAGCCCTGAGGACCTTGAGATATGGTCACAGAGTTTGCATTTTTGACAGTAGTTAGAAGGTCATCTTAGGGTCCTATTGCTGTATTTATTCCTGCTTCTAATTTTTTCATTTGTAATGTGGTATTTGTAAGTCTTGTGTAAGTAATACCTAGGATTTTTCTTCAGCATCTCAATTTCACTGCCAGTATTTTCATTGACCAACTGAATATAACTGAATCTACTCTATGCTAGATCTATATGAGTGTTTCTCCAGTACTGGTGACTAATAGGTATTGGTTCACTAAACAGTCTGTAACTCAAAAACTTATTAAAATGTCACAATTTTCTTTTCATTGCACTTAGTAATGGTTTATGTATAAATTGTGATATTTTGAGCTTGAAAGGTGCATAGTGGAATTTTAAAAATGTTGAAAATGTGTGAAATAGTGCACAAAATGGCATCTTTTGATGTAACATGGAACACCTGGCTTAGATTGAAGTAATATTCTACTAAAAGCAAGGATTATTGAACAGACATTTTTGTTGAAATGGGTTAACAATAATGTTTTGAAATAGGTTAACAATATAATGTTATTGCATTATCTATATCTTTTTATTTTATATTTACTTTGGTATTACTTAGATGTTGCTGTAAAAAAAGCGTCACAGGTGCATCACATGGTGTTCCACTAAACTTGAAATTTTAAACTTTTATCAATTGTAAACAATAAAAGGATTCTGCTCCCAATTGTGTTTCTGTTACTAAAAACATCAATGATTAATTTACAGTGTAATTTTCTTTAAAACTGTAAAAATTTATATAATTTTAGTAAAAATAGGTCTTGGTGTCCCAGGTGAAGCACCTCAAACGCGCTTGACAAAAAGAACAATATTTTTTTAAACAAAGTTATTAATGTGATGGGAATTACTTAATGGTATCTCTGATACTGCTTAGTACACAATTAGCTCCATTTTCTTGAGAAAAGGCTACATAATAATTAACAGGAGACATTAAAAGACATTGTGGCCCACATTTTTTTTACTGTAGCACCCAAAACACTGCATGTTGAATCATACCAGAAAATCTCAGAGATCTAGATATAAGTATGGTAGTTTTCTCACCAAAGTTTTGAATTATAATAAGAATTAGCCTTATTATTATCAAGTTTGTCCTAGAACACATTGAATACTATTTTTTAATCTAAGTTAATGTAAACCTTATTGTTTTATCATTGTTTGTGGTGCTTCGAAGGAAACTAAACAAGTCTTGATCTATATTATATAGGTCTTGTGTAGATTAAAATCTACTCTATATACCGTATATGTAAATCTAGTTTTCGATCTTGTTCTTGGTGCATTGAAAGTCAGAAAGCTGCACCTTTTAGTCTACGATTAGGTCATGTTTGAGGCAGTTATGTCTAATATATTTTTAAAGGATTGTTGAACACACACACACACAAAGGCCTAGTGCATTTATTTGTGGTTATAAAAAACTATTTTGTGAATAATTAATAAAAGAATAATTGGTAATGTATTTACAGACTTTTAAAAAATTGTATTTCAGCATGTATTAACAAAAAATATAGATCTGATCTTAGTCTAAGTTTTTCTTGTCACTGTTATATATAACAGTCAGTGCCTGCATGATGAAATATGTGGATCTTGGAAGGTGTTCAAACTTCATTAACAAAATGGTAAGTACTTGTATTTATTTATTTTTAAATAGCACTTTACAATTATCTGAGAAAAAACATTATTCATTTTAAATTTACCTAATTGATTTCTAAATGAAATTGTTTCTTTTTCTTCAGTAGTGCAATCTCAGTCAAATTTTGAAGACTCTTTGGATGTCAGTCTCAAATGCTCAAATTCAAAGGTAAAGAGCTTTTACATATAAACATTTTAAAAATTTTCATTGAATCTTATGTTACCTGCATTGTATAAGTTGTTTTTTAATAATATATATAATTTTAGACTCATTTTAGAAATTGAGTATTTCAGCCCCATGTTGTTGTTTTTTCAGGCCCAAACAATTTCCTTCACTAATCAAAAGTACATTGTAAATAGCTGTGTGATTGTCAAGTATGGAGAAATATTCTATCCAGGCATAATTTGTTGCACTGTGTACCTTTTAATTTCATTAAACAAGTTTAAAGTATGTTTTAGATTGAAGTATTAACTTTTCAACATTGCTGGTAATTTATTCTAACAGGAGTTGTGATAGAAGTCCTGGATGATCAGCCCAGAAATAATTTTTTTAAATGGCACAGAAATAAAAAATATATTTGTATAACCAGAAGTGCAGGACATACAGTTAGTGTATGCAGACATGATTGTTACTGAAGTGATGTTGATACCAAATGACAATAGAGTGGAATGTTTTGATTTCTGAATTTGTCAAATAAAATTTGTGTAGTTTTTCCTTTTTTTTTTCAAAACTTTTTCTGTGTGTTAAAACTAACAAAAGATATAAAATATATATTTGTCAATAATTTAAAATAATAATGATCATTCACTTGTGCACAGATAAGACAAAAATGTACACATTATTTTAAAAAATGGTGTCCCATGAAGCACCTGCGACATTTTGTGAAATTAAAGCAGCATTTTTACAAATGGCTACTTTATGACTAGAATAGTGAACTTAATAATAAGACTAATGGATCACTTTAGTGCAAAAATAAAATAATTTCTATATTCTAACAGAATATCTTTTAAAAAAACTTTAACTTGTAGTGTCACAGGTGCTAAGGTGTCCCAATTTTTGAATTGAGCTCAAATCCACTATTTCTATGCAAAAGCATAAATTTCAGTATCTAAAGACTAATAACAATAAAGACAGTTATATTATGCTAAAATACAATGAATTTATCAATAGGTAGTTGTTAAATTATCAAGTGGTGTCCCAGTGATGCACCTGTGACGCAAAAGGGGGTACCCCATGAATAGACACTGCTGTCAAAATCTACATCTTGCAATTCATTTTCTATTGATAAATTCTTAAAGTGAACTGGTTGAAAAAGTGAAAACAATTGAAATGAAACCAAAAACTTCAACTTTAATTTTTAGCATAATGTGACACTTTTTGGCATCAGTACTGGAGAAACACTCATATATAGATCTAGATTCTATATTTTATCTTAAAACCATTACAAGTTAAATACTAGATCTAGATCTCTATAATTATAGTATAATAGAATCTGGATTCTAATACATATAGGCTAACTTTTTTTCTAGATATAGAGTACTCTAGTAGATCAAGAGACTTAAGACTAAGTAACACTTTACATTTTACAGATAAGTAGGCAAAATCTGTCAAAGTCTAACCAAGAAGGCAGGCCTAGACCTTGATCTATAGATGTAGATATATATCTATCTAGATTCTACATGGTCCTGAATTAGGAATAGTCATCATTTTTACTGTATAGTCTGTCATCCCTGTAGTAGGGGTAGTCACACTTTAGTGACTTTAGACACTTTAACTTTAGTCTTTAGTGTTACAGTGAAAGTAAACTTGTTACTGTCACTAGTGTTACTGTGGTACAGTAACAACAGTGTCTTACCGTCTTCTGTCTGCCCCTTGTCAGTCACCAAACAGAGTCAGTCAATGGTCTGGTAGATGTAAATTTAATAAAATCATCATCAACATTTAATAGATCTAGAATCACTAAGAGTAAGAATCTAGAGATCTAAAATCTAATGATTCTAATCATCTAGATCTAGAATTTTAGAATCTATATCTATAGTCTAGATTCTATATTTTTTCTATTAGTAATGTCTTAAGTCTAGATTCTAGATATTCAACTCTAGTAGGTCTAAGTCTACTCTAAGTATAGATTTAGATCTAGTAATCTAGTATTACTAGTTACTAGTAACTAGATCTACACCAGTGGTACTAGTAGTAGTTGATCTAGATCTAGTATAGAATCTTGATTAGTAATCTAGAATCTAGATTTACATAATATATCTAGAATCTAAATTATAGATATATATTTAACTAATTCTAATTAGTCTTTTAGATATATCTAATAGACATACTGTCAGATAGATCTATTAATATTATAATTTATATGATTATATCTATAATAATAAGTACTATTAATAATTATAATATATTTATTAGATTAGATCTAGAATAATCTAGATTCTAGATCTATAATAAAAATATCTAATTTTATTTAATATTATTGCTCAATTACAATTACTGAAACGTAGGTATGATCAGAAACTTTAGTTATTATATCTAGATTAGATATATAAAATCTAGTATATATACTCATATTCATATAGACTAGATCTATAATATTAATAATACTATAACTATAGTACTATAGTTAAGTAAACGTAAGTATAGTTAATAGTAAAGTATTATTGTATTAATATTAATTATAATATCTATTAGATTAGAATTCTAGATTCTACTATACTAGATGTCTACTTTAACTGTAAGTCTCAGACTAAGTAAGAGTAAGTTAATTAGGACTTAGACTTAGTTAACTTAGATCTAGTAAAGATGTAATTTATAATATAATAATTTAATAATAATAATTAATATTATTCAATTTATTGCTCAATTACTGAAACTTAGCTGACTTAGGTATGATCAGAAACTTACACTTACAGCATGCGGCAATGCACTAAATTTAGTAAAATATCCAAATGTTTTTGCGTAGAAATATTTATTATCATTTATATAGATCTATCCATACACCAACACTTGTTTACTGTTAACAGCATCCCTCTTGCAAACAAAAGGAACATTAAGCCTGCCTATCTGCTATGCCTAGAAGTAGAAATCGAGTCACTTTCGGAACGTTACTTTTTTTTTTTTTCGGAATCATTACATCTAAGAATAAGAAGGAAAATTAATTCTACATTTAATTTTATGAAAATAACATTCTAGATCTATATACTTTACTTAAAGTCGAATTTTACAAAATGATTGATCTCAGATTTATTTAAATGTTTTTTTTTATTTATTCTGTACGTAGAGATCTAGATCTATTTCTTTTCATATGTTTATAGTGTGAACGTTTGATATTTTAATAATTTTACGTTGTCGATGTCATGTGACCATTTCAAAATGGCCACTTTCCTGTGTAGATAAATAGACTAAAAACTTTTTAGTACAAACTTAATCTAGATGTCTGATCTAGATCTACTCTATAGATTTACATCAAACCTTGACTAACATAGATCTTAACTGCAGTGTTGCATTTAAATTGAAAAAAAAGTGTTGTTTTTTGGGGTATGTATTAATATTAATGTTTTAAAAATTAAAAAAAAATAATTGTAGAATAATTTTAAATTAATTTTAAGGGGAAACTCCGATAGTTTTGACAATTTTTGATATAATATGTGTTTTGATTTACAGATAATGAATATATGATTCTTTTTTTTTTCTTTACAATAATAACTTAGTAATTGATGTTTTTCCGACGTAATTTTCCTGCGCATCCAAAACAGACATTCACTGGGTTTCTATGTGATGTCACAAATGTGTTTTAATCTATTGGCTTATTGTATAACAGGAGACCATACAGTAAAGTTTACATTCTCGTAGAAATATATCTTGGTCTATGCAGTTAGATCTAGATCTTGTAAACAAAGAAAAAATGCGTATTCAAAGTAGATTTACTTGCTTGACTAACCACGGCAGTGTGTATTTTATCGCCAGACCACTCAACACACAACAAACACAATCGCTTGGTTGTCTTGTCATAACTGACTACACATAGTCTCGACTAGCCTTACACTGGCCAGTTTGTTCAAATCAGTCAGACACACGACCTATTTACTTCCTGGGACAGAGAGAGGCTTAGATGAAAATGTTACTCTTTTTCTCGAGCTGATTAAACTAATGCTTTTAGATCTATCTATGCATATATATATATATATATAACTGTATCATAGCTCTGGACTAGGCCGTCACTAAGCCTAACAGCTACTGTAAGAATGAAGCGATACGATTGGTCAAATCTAGTTTCTCTTTCAGTATTGTTGAGGGAAGTGACGTATGAACTAGCTTAAAACAAAATCTCATAGAACCCCGTTTTTTTTTTAGATGTCAAGAATTTACTGACTAATTTATTAAATATAAATGTCTCTAAGCATTTAAATAGAAAATGGTAGAATGTTTACAATTGCAACTTTTTAGGCAGAATTTAAATATGTCAATAACTCAAATTTGAAAAACCATCAGAGTTTCCCTTTAAGCTAGTCACTAGAGTTAGAGAGTTTAGACTTAGACTAAGACTAAGTTTAGAGAGAATAAATTATAAGACTTTTAAGTTAGACTCAAAGATTGTTATTGTTACTAGACTCTTAGCACTCTAGAGGTCTACTAGATCCACATCTATGATCTAGGTCTAGTAGATTAACTTAGTGTTTAGACTTAGAATGACTTAGATTTAGATAGATCTAGAAGTCTAGAGTCAAAAGAGTCTAGGTAGATCTAAAAAATTAAAGCTCAGCTGCAAATACTGATTATATCAGCAAAGATTACGATTACTAAGAAAACTGTCCTCGTTTAATGTTAGCGAAAAGGCCTTGGCTATGTTTTATCACGCTCACATCTGCAATATTTTAAGTTTTAATATCACAGCCTGGTATGGCAATCTGAGAATTAAAAATAAAAATAAACTTTATAGAATCCTAAATGCTGCTGGTAAAATCATTGGCAAAAAACAAACCCCATTTTGGCAGTTGTTTGAGACAAACATCTATAAAAAAGCTAACAAGGTCCTCGAAATAAAGAATCACTCTTTGTGTCAGGATTTTGTGATTTTACCATCACAAAAGAGATACAAGACACCGATAGCAAAGACAAACAGACACAAACACTCTTTTGTTCCCCTTGCAATCAAATCATTAAATAAGAACAATCTGGTATAAACTTTGTCACATGTAAACTATGAGTGAGTCTGGTGTGAATGTACACTTTGGTTTCTTATAGTTATAATGTTTTTTGTTTGGTGTAATGCACTAATTGTAAGACAAATTTCCATACGGATGATAAAGATTATTATTATTATTATTATCACCACTGCCACTATGACTACGACACTACTTAAACTAACTTACTATAACTTAGACTTAGTATATATTATATAGAATAATAGTTAATACTCAATTAATAGATCTACTGTCATCTATCATCTACTACTAATATTACTCATAATAATAATACTATATTATATACATATACTATCCTAGATGATCTAAAATCTAACTTAATCTAAGTAATTAGATCTAAATATCTAATACAAAAAATGCATAGCAGGGCAGCATAGGTGACAATATATGATCATGATGATTTATTGTGATTCAACTCAACTGTTAGATCTAATGTCTGTAGATTATCATTGATAGATGCTAAGATTCTGTTAATCAAACTTAATCATCATACTTAGTAATATTTAATAATAATATATAGTGTACAGACGCATTTTAGGGGACAGCTAGTGAACATGCAATTGTGATGACTTGAATTTGAATTCAAACTATTCAAAGTGAGACTGTGGCTTAGATATCGAAAAAAGGACAGTTGAGGCTAGGCTTTCATATGAGCAACATCTATGTATACTTTGTTATATTGACTGAGACTAGACCATTCCCGTTTTGAATTTAAAAACATTTATATTTGATTTATGCCTGTTGATTTACTGTATATATCTGGATCTGTGAGTCTGTTAATAAGAACTCAGAGTAATACCAATTGTACAGAAACACTCAATCTTCAGCTCAACACAAACTCTACAGACACAGATTAGACATAATGTAATAGATCTAGTAAGTCTAGTAGATATCTATATTTATATTCAGTTATCAGTTAAGACAGTATCATACAATATAATAGATCTAGTAATATAAATATAAACTAGATCTAGACATAAACATTTAGATTTTAGATCTAGAATCTGCTACTATTGTGATTTAATAATGAAATTACATTAGAATATTAGTTAGTATTAGTCAATTTAGATTATGATTTAATCATTTAGATCTAGATCTAGTCAGAGTTAAGAATTAGATTATCATTGAAAGATGCTAAGATTCTGTTAATCATCTCAGTGTGCTTTTCAATGGATTTAACAAAAATAGTTTTTATTTTCTTTCTATTTTTCATAATGTCATAAATAGTAAGTAAGTCACCTGATGCCATAAATCAAAGAAATGGCTTTCGGAGGCCACCCAGCTCTAATGGGTACCTTACATTAGTTAGGGAAAAGTTAAGGCCATTGGTCTTGTGCTGGCCACTTGACACCCTCGTTAATAGAAACATATGAGCTTCACATCATCTGCCCCATATATCACAAGGTCTGAATGGGGAAGTTTACTTTGCTTTTTTTATATACTTTACCACATGCACTGTAGACAAAAACATAGTCTGCTGGTGTCATTTGAATTTCTCTTTTCACTGTTTCCCTGTTTTCCCTCTTCAGTAGGTTACACTAAATTCATCACTATATTAGTTAGTAGATACTGAAAGTCAGTATCACAACATCAAAACAGTTCTAAATAATCTAAAATTTTAAAATCTCAGATTTTTTATTTTAGCTACAGCATATACATGGTTAGCCTAAGTAGCATCTTTTCTATTTCACATTCAATATTTTGACAAATATACTTTAAATTGTTAATTACACAATTAAATATCAATGCTTTAAAATATTTTAATATTTTGCTAATTGCAGAAGTTGCATGAATATTTAAAGCTTTATAGAACATGGCCTCAATTTTGGACCAGTATGAAGAGGAATATAATAGAGGTGCAGTCCGGAGACCTAACCAAGTTGGTGAATTGGTAAGAGTTTACAGAAAAATTAGTACAATTAAATGCTTTGGCAAAACTGTTTGAAATGCTTGAAGGAGAGTTAGAGCCACAATATTAACAAACAATACTTTCCTGATCAATTGTAAAAATTAAAAACTGACATGATCTCTTGTGATCATTTGATCATCTTTGTTGTGAAGTTCTTAGCCCTGGTCTTCTTTGGTGGTGGTGTGGGGTTTGGGACTTACTGCTGACTCTTTTAAAAAAAGAATATCATCTTATGTGGTCTTTTACTCTCCTTATGGAAAAGACACATTGGTCCTGTTCTCTCCTTATATCATTTTCTTTGCTTCACTTTCTTGCAATTAATGCTTTAAAGAAATACATCTCCTGATTTATTAATTTATATAACTTAACCCTAAGTTACCAGCCAGCACCATTGTATTCTACATGATGCTTTTGCCATTAGAATTTTATTTTACTAGATAACTAGTTGGTCTTTTTTTTCCCCAGTGTAAACAGAGAAAGAGTAGTGTGTATTATCAATCTGTTCTTTTTTTTTTTTTCCCAAAGATAGGTCCGGGCTTTATTGATGCAAGATTGGATGCAGATGTGCCCATTTTCAATAAAAAGAAAGTCAACTTTAAGTAAGTTAACTCCTAGAGATTTTTTGTTTTGTGATGCCAGGTTTAAATATGACAAACAAAGAGTTATAAATATAGCCCAGTTAGCTATAAACTGTCTTTGTACAGGCTTAACATGTAAAAGAAAGAATTCTAAAAAGATATCTATTTAATCTGGACTGCTGCCTGGTTGTGTAGTATGTGCTTTGGGCTGTCACTTGAAACTTATAAAACAAAACATCTTTCATGTTCGTTCTTAACCTAGTTATTTGTACTATGACACTGTGAATTATATACTTTTATTCAATCTATATTTTTCTATTATTAATGTCCAGACCTCAAGATCCTATTACACATCTTGTTGTGGCCAATAATTTCCTAGTGATGGCACAGAGCAGCAACATTTTGCTTCGTCTTGATTTAGAGCACCCTGATCAGCCAGATGGTGAGTCCCTAGAAATAGTATTGACCATCATACTTAGTTTTTTTTGTTTCTCCTTTTTCTTATCAGAGAGTTTACATTAGTATATTTTTATTCAATATAATATATTTAACCCTACCAGCCCTGAGCAATAAAACAGGCAGTCCCCTTTGTTCTGAGCTCCCGAGGGCCACGTCCCTCTTTACTTTATATCTTTGAAGCTCTAGATCTGATGAAAATCACAATTTTTTCTTATCAATTGATCTCTCACAGTACCATTCAATGAAAGTAATAATAATAATAATAATCTTTATTGTCCGTATGGAAATTTGTCTTATAATTTGTACATTACACCAAACAAAAAACATTATAACTATAAGAAACAAAAGTGTACATTCACACCAAACAGTGTTCTTTATGAAAACCTTACTTCTATGAGTCTAAATTTACTAATATATCAATCAACTTTAGGATTATTACAAACCAAGTCCTACTTGGTTCATGTTTATTGCTAATTGTCCTGTAAAACCACACCAATTCATTTTAACCACATGGGCACAGCCACCTACAAAGCTTAACATATAGTTTTATCATGATTAGTTGGTTATTCTTAGATTCTGTCTCATTTTTTTAAATGAAATCCTCAAGTACTGAAAAAAATTGTCCACCAGCTCAGCTGTCATTTTGGAAATTTCAGAAAAAACAGTCCAACGGTTTGGTAGTGTTTATGTCCTTGTAACCTACACTCCTGTTGTTATAATTTAAATTTTGCAATGTAATAATCTCTCTTTTTTTTAATGCCCATATAGTTGAGTGTGTCACCAACTAAATTCTGTTTTTACAAAGCTTACATCAACTCACTCTGTCTGTTTGGTACAATTTTTGAACACGTTATTTGTCCCACACCCATTCTTGGATCAAGTTGAAACTTTGCACTATTATTAGACAAGCTTCTTTTTTTCACGGAAAATATTGCTTCCTGTACCTTCACACAGTTGGCTTTTCCTTGAGCTTTGGATTCTGTCTTATAGCTTGATCTACACAAAGTCTTAATTTGAATTCTTTTTTTTTCCTTTGATAATTATCAATCTTTTGGTTGAAAGCTTTATTGAGGAAAATATAACATAATATATACATTTGAAAATTTTTCTTAAAAATGTGTATGTGAAGAGGTGGAGCTGCCCCGTTCAGTTGAAGATAGAATACACAAGATATTCCTGGATCCCACTGGACGTCACTTGATTATATCAATGAATTCTCAAGATAACTATTATTTGTCTAGACAGTTAAAGAAACCAAAACCTATTGTAAAACTTAAAGTAAGTAAGATCACTAGACAGTTTATTATTACTAGAACTAAAATCTTTGTTTTAAGAAACACAATGTCAAAGTCAGCCAGTCAGACTTTCATATTGGTTATCATGGATGACGGGTGTTATGGAGTGTGTGTGTTTCTATGGTGACGGGTCGTGGTGGCTGATTCTTGAAAGTGGTTGGCTTCCGAAACAATAGCTCCTGCATTTGAATCTCTGTGGACACAAGGATTTTTTATTTCAGGGTTCTAAGGATGCTACTAAGTCCATCTAACTCATCCTGCCTTTAGTTGGGGAAAGTAAAGGCATTTGGTCATTGTGCTGGCCACATACATCCTGCTCATTGACCATGGCTAAAGAAACAGATAACCCTATAGATCATATAGTCTGAAAGCGGATACTTTACTTTCTTTTTTCTATCATGGATGACCAGAATGAATTTACCTGGTTTAACATTAGGTGCTGTGGATTAAGTGGTTAGCATTTATGCTTGGTTTTGACTCCTTTGCTAGCGCTACTACCTTACATATGTCAGTTTGGGTCTTTGACACTTGCGTGTGTAGGGAGAGGAAGTTTTTAAAGGAACTACCTCATCGAATTCAAAATATTATGTGCAATTATCTCTTATTCAGGATCTAATTGTTGAATGACTTCTTATCCCTGAAATTTAGGAATATAATTAGATCTACATTAATATATTAATATAATGATAGAAGCTCAAATTATACGTTGCTGATTACATTGATATGAGTTAGTCAGCATAGTTCAGGAAGGCTGCTTTATTAATAAAAACATTATAATTAAAGAATTTTAAAAAACTTAATCAATTCTTTATTAGTATGTTTTTTTAACTATCTTATGTCTAGGGTCATCTGATTGAATGTGTTGGCTGGAACTGGCAAAATGCTAATGACAATACAACAAGTGCTATTCTCTTGGGCACAAGTCGTGGTATGAAATCCATTCATGTGCATTATAATGTTACAATCTAATAACTGAGACAACATTTTTCTTTATCTTTATTGAATCTTTATACTTTTGTTTCAGGTCTGATCTTTGAATCTGAATTGTCATCTTTTGAAGACCGTAGTTTCTTTCAAGGCAATGTAGAGCAGTACTTAAAACAGGTAGAAATAATTGGGCATGAATAGTGATGACTTGTTCAGCATGAAATTCTCTCTTTTTTAAATGTTAGGTTTGAACAGAATCTCTAAAAAGGTAAACTTAATGACTAAAATCTTATGGAGATTTCTAAATAACATTTTGGTTGACTCATAAAAGAGATAATGTCCATCAGTTTATATAACTACTGGCTCGTAAAGGAATTATGTAGGCAGAAATATAAATATTTCCATTTTACAACTGATGCTAAAGTTTTTTTCTTCTTCATTCTTATTTGTATGTTGGAGGGTTCAGACTTGTTATCCTATATCATAGATGAACCGTGCAGGGGTTTCTAGATCAGGCAGTTCTCCATATAGTTTTTCTTCTATATGACCAACCCAATTTGTTTTGTATACCAGTCATGATATACTTTTCCAAAATGTGTGACTAAGCCTGTAGACCAGCTTAGTTTTAATTTATTCTCTTTTGTTTTGTCTAACATGTTGACATACTTTTTATTTGACCAGCTGTTCACACTTCAGGGGAAAGTGACAGGTCTTGAGTTTGACCGCATGCCATCAGGAGACATGACTGTCTACAAATATTATATTCTGGCCACGACCCCTGGGTAAGGTTGGATTGGTTGGTGAAAGTGTTGAATAGTTTTCTATTTAAATTTCTTTTCTGAACTGCTTGGGCCATTTCTGTACTTAAATTTTGTTTTTGACCATTATAATACATTGACTTTGCTGTCAGTAATCTCTTAAAATGATCTTTTTTTAGAAGGTTCATGTTTTAAAAAACTTAAATATGTTATTATTTGTAAGAAATTATTAATTTTTAGATATTAATGTATTTTTGCATCTAGGATTTTAAAATAATGTTTCTGTTATATTCCAGACGATTGTACCAATTTATTGGTCAAGTTTCCCAATCAGCCGAGCCTCCAATGTTTTTGTCACTATTTCAACAATATGAAAATGGGACTGGTAAGATTAGTCATTAGAATTTTTTATTTTTTTTGGTAACATTTACAGTTACCCAAAGACTGTCATTCACTTGATTGCCCTTTATATTACTCAGAACACCCTCAATTTATAGAACTTCCAGGAGATTTTGGCTATAGTGAGCTGCAACTCTTTTTCACAAAGTTTAGACAACCAGCATGCAAATTTGCCTGGATGGCTGGTAAGTAATAAGTTTGTCTGGATGGCTGGTATGTAACATGTTTTGCCTGGACGGTTGGTATGTAACAAGTTTTGCCTGGATGGCTGGTATGTAATAAGTTTGTCTGGATGGCTAGTACGTAATGAGTTTGTCTCAGTGATGGGAATTTTCCGAAAAACATCCAGATTCTGCTTATTCAAAATTGTAAGTTTATTTATAGCCTTTTAGGAATTTTATGAGCTATAAATTAAGAATATCATGAAATCAGGTGCTTGCTGGTTTTGCATGGGACATTAAGCTATAAATGTTTCAGACAACATGACTACCAAATATTACAATATGTTGAGTTTACTTAAAATACTCTAGGTAGTTCATTCCTTCTCACAGCTGACTCATTGATGTGTTTGTTTCCCAGGTCCTGGCATCTATTATGGTGACATCAACGTGAGTGGTTCATCTCCCTCTTCTGTCTTAGCTAACACCAAACTAATGAGGTGACTACAAGTTTTTCTAGGTCTCCATCCATTGCTCTATAAACAATAAAATTGTTTTCACCATTAAATTCATTTCTAACATTGTGTTTCTAGTTATGGCAAGAATGAAGAGACAAAAACTTCCAAGCCATTATCTATGATACTGACAGAGTTTCATGTCTTGGTTCTTTATCCTGACTGGTAAAGTCTTTTTTTTTTTTATTGTTGTACTATTAACTTATTGCAATCCATAAAATGGTTTTAATATTTCATCTGCTTCATTGTCAGTTTTGTTTTTTTATGATTAAAAGGGTGATCCAAAAAAAAGTTTTTTTCTCTTATCTTAATTTTTGTTTCACTTTCACAACTTTTGTTTACTATATCCCATAATACATTTTTTTTATATACAATTTATTTTGTTAGACTGTATTGATTCTGCTGATTTGTTACAGTGTGAAGGCTATCAGTAACTTGAATGAAGAATTAGTTTATGACGACCCCTACCCAGATGTAAGTATAAAATTAATGCAGAATTAAATACATGAAATCAAATCTGTTCTTACAATCATGGCTGATGGGCTAGTTATCAGATAATAGACATTTGTAGAGTTGATACTTATGTGCCCAAGTGAAATATTATACAAGGAAGTTTGATTGTTATATGCCATGTAACTAACTTTCTATGTCATGTAACTAGGTGTCTAACTTGTAGTTAAAAGACATTTTAATAAAAGAAAATTTTGAAATGAAAAAATATTCTTTAATTTGATTAAATAAAACTTTATTGGTTAAAATTTTTTGTGAGCTCATGGTGATAAACTTGTTTTTTTTTTTGTAAGCTTTTAATTTTGAAAAGGAAAAGAAAAGAGCTCCTGCTAGATTTTTAAAAAATATTAACATTCAGTGTACTGTGATCATCTGTAATGAGAAATTCTTTTTAATTTTTTTTTAACTAGCGAGTTGGAAGACTTGTAGGTATTTGCAAGGATGTCCTCAGGGGTACCATCTGGACCTTCAGCGCCAACACTGTCTTCAAATACAAAATCACAAAAGAGGACAGGTGTGTGTTTGATTTCATCCCTCAACATTTCTAGTTTAGTAACTGAAAAAGACAAATTTAGTGTAAATACGCAACCAATTTGGTGTCAGTGACAAAATGTGTTCTTTTAAATCTTTTAATTTAATCTTTTAATTAAAAAAATATGAGCACTCATGTTACATACTAACATATAAAGAGGACTCATGATGAAATGTTAGGAGCCCCCATGTTAAATATTGAATGAGGTTGCTTGTAAGAGTACCCCATGTTACATAATAATGGGGATTGATTCTAAAAGGGCACCCCAGTCTACATAACAAAATTTTGATCAATTAATTTACCTATTAGCGGGTGTAGCTAAAAAGATTCAATTAGACTTATAGCTATATTTAGGTATTTTAGATCAACAGATCAGTGTTAAAGGTGTGCTGGCATGTTTGTCCAGTGGTACATTGGCCCCTACTTGTATTTCCTAGGTTATTAAGTATAACCTCTAGGTATACAATTAAACTAATGTATGCAAAACAAGACTTAACAAAGTCGCAGGTAAACATTTAAACAAAGTTTATTTACATGCGTAAAATAAATGGCAATCAACTCACAGGCCTTCTCATCACAAAATAAACAAAAGATACACATTCAAAAATAGTATGGCACACCGCCCTAGTCATATAATATATACACTATCATCACATTCTGGAAATCACACATCAATGTAGAAAAATGAAGGTCATAGGCCTCAGGTCAATGCACAACCACTTTTGGCCTTTCTGAGGTTAAAGGCTTCAGGCCAACATAGCCACTCTTAGCCTAAAAAACAAAAGGGTCATGATGAATTATAAGCTTCATAGAATCCCCACCAATAGACATCCGTTCGGTAAAGCCTATCTGATGATTCAATACAGGTTGAATCCCTCAGAGACAAGGCTACAAAAATATGTCACGTTTGGGAGTACCCTAGGATGCGTAATTAAAATATACTGCCTGGAAATCATTTCAGGATATATCAACTAATTAATTACATTATATAAAATACAATAATGGCTAAAGATATACTTAGCACAAAGATCTCCAGAGCAGGGCACACTTCTCCCAAGTACCTCAAGACACACGACCAATAACTAACAGAAAAAATATGTACAGTTCACAACACAGTTCCAGTGGTCAAGCTGGTAACTCAGGAGCAAGTGGCAACTAAACATGGTCCTCATGGCCTTATATAAACTTTGTAAGGGGAATCACTCCTAATTTTACAAATACTCACAAAAAAAATTATTTCCTTTTTATGTCACACGTAAAAAGTAACATTTTGTGTAATTTAATTCTAAGTTTTACAAAAGTTATATTTTGTGAGATTAATTACATTTTCAAGATAATTATAAGCCAAACATTGTTACAAAACCACATAACAAAAATAGATTGAAGAAAATTGTATAGGTCAGTTCTGTGATGACAAAATAAAATGTATCTTCTTGTTTAGGGATGTATGGCAGATGTATCTTGAAAAAAATGAATTTGAATTAGCCAAGGAGTATTGTAAGGTCAGTGACATCAGAGTATCAGTCAGAATATAAGATTCTAGAGTAACCATGTTGAGTACTGTCATTAAGGATTATGGTACATTTAAATCATTGGTCATGGAGCTTTTTTAATAGTTGTGTACTGTTTGTACTATTTTCTGTTGCATAATGAAATAAGTCATATTAATATTCTAAATTGATAAAATTGAACAAAATGTCAAAATTGATTGTTTAATTAGGCCCACACTTCCAATGTTAGCATTTAAGCCCTAAAACTGTTCCCTATAAAAAAAAAAAGGGGGGGGGGGGAAGCGAACAATTCAAGATTTTAAATTTTACTCAGTTTAAATGAAAAAAAAAGCCTTAAATAAAAAATTAAAAATAGTCTAGTCTACTAGAATGAAACTGTAATTGTATAACAGGTTAACAATATGTATTTGCATTGTTTTCAAGGATTTACTCATTTACTTGTATTGTCTACTAGGATAAATCCATGCATTTTTAAAAATTATTTTTATTGCCTAGTAGGATAATCCCATGCACATGGACAAAGTTTTAACCAAACAAGCGGATTACCTTTTCGCTAATGGCAAGTAAGTTATGGGATTTTTTAATAGTTTTTTTTTTTTGGTGGGTGTGGTGGGGGGGGGGGGGTTTGTAAAGGATTCTGAGGTTTAGTCTAATTTTTATTTACCTTTGTCATTGTTTAAGAAATCTGATTGTTTCTGATATTATTAAAGAACCTTACTGATCTGAAATGTTGTTTCTTTGTCCATTGCACAGATACACAGAGAGTGCAGCTTTATTTGCACTCACTCAGAACTCTTTTGAAGAAATTGCATTGAAGTTGATCAAGCTGCCGAAAAAAGATGCTTTAAAGATGTTTTTAGAAAAGAAAATTTCAGCTCTGCGGCCACAGGTACTTTGTTGCTTGAGCCAGTAGTTAAGCTCAAGGCTACTACCCTGGAAGTCCTGGGCTATGATTATTCTAGGGAAAATGTGCTTTATGAAAGTCTTTAAAAGTTAAGCAAGGGAGACAATTCTTAGTAATTTCATTAATTTTATTATTATTTTTTTTTTAATTCACAATTAAAAAAAAAAAACTTTTAATAACTTTACAAAATAGCCTCATCCACTGTCAGTCTTCCTTACTATTGGCTCATTTTATTTTTTCCAGTTTAGCTTCAAATATTTAAAAACAAAAAAAAATCACAATTCATTTCTTAAATGCTATCATGTTATGCTATATCAATGGAGCTATCATCGACATTATTATTATTATTGAATAGAAAAAAGACTTCTTATCAGAGATATAACCGGTAATTCAAAAGCTGTTTCTCACAAATAGTAAATTGGTTCATTTAAATCCACTGCAACTTTTTCTTCCAATATAGGATAAAGCTCAGATGACTATGCTGGTCACCTGGATGATAGAACTTTTCCTCAATCAACTTGGTGAACTGAAGGAGCAGGGCCAAGATGCATCTGCTGAATTTGATAACATGCAGGAAGAGTTTAGAAAGTTTATGAATTCCAATATCAAAGTGAAAGTAAGGTTGTACAATATTCAGTTCTAAGAAACGTTACATTTTTAACCTTTTAAGCTAGGAAATGTTAAGCATGGGGATTAACTTGTAATGTGATTGCTAAGGCTTTGAACAACTTTTCTAATGTCTATAGGAATGTGTCAGTATCAATCGAAGTGTTGTTTATGACCTCATAGCAAGTCATGGTGACATTGAGAACCTGGTTTTCTTTGCAGTTCTGATGAAAGGTAATGTTTTGGCCTCTGAATTGAAATATTTTTATGTATGGAGTAATTTTAAATTTTTTAATTTAATGTAGAATTAACCATTTTTGGCCATATGGTTATCAGAATATTATGTTGCCAATACTTTGATACTTTCACTAAGTGATTCGTCTGTGTCAGCAATCTATTGAATAATTAAAGTAACAATGAGAAAGTTTGTTATGTAAGTTTGGAGTTACTTCCTGGCCCAAACCTCCTGCAGCATGATAGGGGATAGCAGCTTGACGAGATAGCAGCATGATAGGAGATAGCAGCTTGACATCAGATACAGCTTGCAGGACTTGAACTTGGGACCATCATGATGCATAACATATGACCAGGCAGCCATTCTAACTTTTCACTTTGGATATTCCTCTCCCACACAAACTGTTAAGTAAAACAAATTTTGTGGCATTCATTTTATCCAATGTTTTCTTTTTTCTTTCATTCAATGTAATGGATGTACTGCTCTTTTCTTCAGACTTTGAACGAGTGATTGGCCACTACATTCAGCATGATAATTACAAAGATGCCCTAAATATCTTGACCAAACAGGTCTGTAACCTTTTTTTTTTATTTATTTGTTCATGTTTGCTTTCTTTTTATAATTTCTAAATAAGCAAAACATTTTTCTTGATCTAAAAGTGATGAAACTGAAAAAAATTGAACATACTTTTCAAGTTTTCCTTAAAAAAATGTAATCAAATCTAAAAAAAACTTGTAATAATGTCTAAAAAAAAAACCCTACTATTCAGTGTTAGTATGGTCCACTTAAGAAATTTATAAATGTAAAAATTTTAGAAACCTTTTTTTTATATTATTTTGGTTGAATAAAAAAATCAACTTTCACAACTTTTATGCCTTTTTATTTTGGAAGGGAGGAAGAGGGTAACAATCCATTTCTTGCACATTTCTTAAGTTACCATAATACTTCTTAGCTCTCCATCACATTTCTTAGGTTACCATCACATTTCTAAGGTCAACCAAATTTCTTAGGTCACCATAACATTTCTTAGGTAAGAATATCCTAAATTCTGTAACTGAATGGTGTGAAGCCTTTAAATAAAGACAGTATTCAATGCTGTCTTGCTTCAGTTGTAACTGGTTTCTAAAAAATTATTTTATTCCACACAAGACATGGTAAAATAATGTAAAGCACTTCATCTTCTCCTATCCCTTAGGCAGTTGGGGTTACCACACAAGATCTGTTGACCGTCCTTCTCCATTCCTGCCTTTTGCCTTGGACAGAATCTCCCTCAAATGCACATAATTTCTTACAAATGATATTCTTATCTGGGCTTAAAACAAAATTGTCTATTTTGTTAATTTTTAAAATACTTTCAATAAGATACTGCACTCCATTACTATCTCAGCTTGCTTTGTATTACCTTGTTTCAGTTGACATTGCTACTGATGTCTAGTGCACTAGTTTCCACTCATCACTAATGCGCTTTTACACTTTGATGCAGCAGAACCTTCTGTTTACAGGCATTTTAAACAGACAATATTTGTTTTCTAACTTCTTATTTATTAAGACCTTTTTGCCCCTGTGGTCTTTTTCAGTCTGATATGGAGCTATTCTATAAGTTCAGTCCCTTGTTGATGCAATATGTACCCATAGAAACTGTGGAGGCCTGGATTAAACAAGGGAAACAACTGGATCCCAAGAGACTTATTCCCGCCCTTGTTCAATATGACCATCAGAAACTGAAAGATCAGGCAAGTTGTGTCCCTAAGTAGAGAATGTCCTTCATCACTACATTTTATACATTTCTATTCATCTTTTTTAGCATTATATAATATAGCATTATATCCTTATATACTAAACATGATTTCTTAACAACCTCCTTAGGGCAGTGAAGCTATCAAGTATTTAGAGTTCTGCATCCAGAAACTGGAACACAAAGATCAGGCCATCCACAACTTTTTGCTGTCCCTGTACGCCAAACTACAGCCTCAGGACTTGATGAGATACTTACAGCAGCAAGGGGAGGTAACTTTTGCCATTTATATTTCAATGATCTTTGACTTACAGAGACGTAACATAGACGTACTTTGAAAGTGACTAGTGACGTCACGACTTAGTTGGGTTAGAAACTACCTAGAGACATAAAGTAGTTGGTGATAGGATTCCTTAGGCCTTTTGAGTATTACACCATCATCTGAATTGTCTAGCGGTTTTGAACTTAGCTTCTCCACTTGTTACCTTGTGTAAGTCTATGTTCTTGTTTGTTAGTCACATTGAATATGCCCGCACAAGAAACTCACACATCTCCAAAGTAATCTGTCGAAGTCAGACAGGCATCAATAACTACAAGACAGAAGGCTTATCACACTTGATAAGAATTGGGCCATTTTTTAGATTAAATATCTTTTTGGTCATTAGGCTTATAAATAAATTAAATTATGGATTTTATATAGCACTACTTTCATGCTTATAGCATGCTCAGAGCGCTTTGATCCAATCTCATTTGTGGACCAGTGGGGGTAGCTAGGAGAAGGTTTTTCCGTGCTGCTTTCAGGCGCTAAGTAAACACAACTCTGCCTGAGTCGGGTGTCGAACCTCGAACCCCCTTCATAGGTAGCCAAGCCATGCTAAGTTCAAGCGCACTTAGCATCTCGACCACGCTTCCCACTATAGAGCTCTGAAGTTTTTTCTTTTCATGCAGGAATCATAGTATTTTTTGTTAAAATTCTCCTCACTGTTACTTCATTATATTCCCTAGGGCACCCTGACATTGCCCTCAACAAAGGCTCTCAGATTTTTTACATTTTTTAACATGCAATTTTAATATTGCTAATTTAGAAACATTATTTTGGCCCGCGATGTATTGACCTGATTGCATCTATTTTTAGGACCCTGAGACTATTTGTTATGATGTGAAATATGCCTTGCGGCTGTGTGCAGAGTTCAACCTCAAGAAAGCCTGTGTTCACATTTATTCCTTGATGGGACTTTATGAAGAGGCAGTAGACATGGCCTTGTGTGTATGTAGCTGTTTCATTCTTTTTTATAGTTTGTTGTGAAAACAGTTTAAATATGTTGTTTAGATTGTGTCTATGTTGTTTCGATTGTGTCTATGTTATTTAGATTGTGTATGTTGATACGATTGTATCTCCTATTTAACTATTCAGGTTGATGTTGAACTGGCTAAACAACAAGCAGACAAACCTGATGAAGACGATAAAGACATGCGGAAAAAACTTTGGTTACGAATAGGTAGGTTTGGCCCTAACATGAAATTATAAATACTGGGAAAGGTTATGATAGCATTTTCTTAGTAAGCATCTGGTAACATTGACCTGGCCAAATGCTCTTATTCTTATCTGCTGATTCATGTTGTTCCTGGAATAATTAACTCTTTCTCTCCTAAGGGACAATAACGTTGATTGGAACCCATTAACTAAATGTATTTTTGGGCTTAAAAAGAGAATGCATTCTACTATAATTCGATACCAAATATAACATTTTCTGAAAACAAAACAGTTATTGAAGTTTATTCTGAACAGGATAGTGAAATGGAAAATGAATAACACTATCGGAAAGAGGAAAATAATCACGGAGAGAAAGAGTTAACACTATGTCATAGAAATATTTTGTTTTATCAATGTCCCAATGCTGTACACTTTTTGAAACATTCTTTATATTTGAACCATCCTTTCTATTCCTAAAAAGGTTTGAAATGGTTACCTTTAATGCTTTACTATTTATTTTCATTATGCCAACAAAAAGGAAATGTTTCCTCTGCTTGCTTACAGTTACATGACTTTCTGTTGCCTTGCAGCTCGTCATGTTGTAGAAGAAGAAAAAGATATCAAACGAGCCATGGAGTTCCTCCATGAATGTGATCGTCTCAAAATTGAAGATATTCTTCCCTTCTTCCCTGACTTTGTGACCATTGACCATTTCAAGGTGTGGTGGCCACATTCATTTTTACAGTTAGGTTATGATGGTTAGATACAAATTTAATAAAGTAAAGTACCCCTTTCTGACCTTGTGATCTATAGGGTAGATAATGTAAAGGTCATCTATTTCATGTGTCGTTAAGATCTTCTATCTTATTCTGGGCGTTTAGTATTATTTATAATTTTGTGGTTTGGTAATGGTTTATTAGTCAGTTTAGGTTTATGAATTGGATTGTGACATTTGGTTAGTTCTTGGCTAAGCAGAGAGAGCAAGGTTATTTAATAATGCTTCGGAAATACATTTTGATTTTTTTTTTTTTTTTAAATTGTAATGTATATTTTTCTGCCACCATCTAATACAAAATCTGTAAATACTGTTTACTGTAGAAGAAATGATTTAATTTTATTTTATGATATCTCAACAATTACTTGCTAAATTATACAAGCCTAATTATTTTTGTAAATTTAAAATATTTAAAAACATTTACTATTTCATTATTTTAATGTTTGATGTGTGTAGGATGCCATCATTACCTCCCTTCAAGAGTACAATAGCCATATTGACAGTTTGAAACAAGAGATGGATGAAGCCACACAGAGTGCTGAGGAGATTAGGAAGGAAATACAGAGCTTTAGAAACAAGTGAGACAACTCATGTTGCTTTGGTTTGGTCTAAAAACATAACACAATTTAATTTTTTTAGAAAACAAAAAAGTATTTCAATATGAAAGATCAAGATCTAGAACAGAGGAAAAAAATTTTGAACCAAATAGAGTTTTTTTTTTATCCTATTAATCCATATTGTCATAAAACGTAATATACAGATTCATTTAAAACCTAAAATCGACATGTTGAGAAAATAATCCATGTTCCTACAATAAAAATAAAAAACTGACTAAGTGCGGACAAGGCTACAGCTTCATCTAAACCCAAGAAATTAATTAATTAATAAAAAAAAAAATTTTTATGACATTTGTTTATCTTTTCACAAAACTTTGTATATAACCCATTTAAAAACACATGACATGATTGTTTTGAGCTCATTATCCCATATCTCTACTATCTGGAACACCCATGTCAAGAAAATAAAGCCTTTTTAAGCCCCCACTATTTAATCACATCTTTCTGGATAAAAACACATTGAAAGAAAGAAACTCTAGATTTGTATCAAAGAGTGACTTAAGATAAAGTCTTAAGCAATTAAAAACATTTATGGGAGATACAAACAAAATAATAATTTTACAGCACCAGCATTGATCAGCACACTAGGATCGGGTCAAATCAACACTGGGAGCATCTTTACAGAGTCATTGAGTTAAATAATTATCATATTTTATTAAAGGTTAAAAAAAGAGACAAGCTTTCAAGTAATTATAGAAATAGTCATAATGTCCTTGTTAAGTTTTAGCTTTTTCTAGTCAATCTGTATTTATTCCATAAGTTTACAAAGCAGATAGAAAAAAACTCATTTAAATTGAATGGCAGGAAAGATTATACAATGAATTCATATAGTTTGATTTGCAAAGTAATTTGGGTTAGACTTACAATGTCAATTAGAACAGCAATAATTTTAGAACACAATTATAGATGATATTTACTTATCTTCTGAAATAACGCATCAATGCACTATCATATAACATATACAATAAAGAAGCTAGTTTGAAACTATAAGAATTTTAAATAATGTATTGTGGAATAATTTTGGCACATTATTTAGTAAAACCTTATAACTTATGGTTATGATATTAATAATGAAGTGTGGTCTGGGATTGAACAAGCTCCAATGTAGCCTGAAGAACAAAATGTAAAGCTATCTGTACCAATTATTAAACACGATTATTCTGTGTGATAGGGAGGGTCTCATAAATTGTTTCTAGAGTGCAAGACTGGGAGACATAGATCTAATTATACAAAGTTCTTTTTAAAACACACAGTCAAATATGACATTTCCATTGATTCATTATTCTATCTTATTTTCACTATACTATACAATCACTATCATTTATATCTTATTTTCACAATAAGATGTAACTTTACCCTTGCACTATCACTGATATCTTATCATGCCATTGAGTTATGATTGTATCTTATTCTCAGATATGCTTTTGTCAAAGCTGAAGATAAATGCTCAGCTTGTGGCTATCCTTTAATGTCAAGGGCATTTTATTTATTCCCATGTGGCCACAAGTTTCACATGGACTGTTTGATTTCTGAGGTGAGCCAACTCAACTAGTTTCATCCTGTTCAGTTATCTTATCTTATATAATACAGACGTTACTTCAAAAAAGATGATGATTACATCCTACACGTCATGCATTTAGTCATGCATATTAACCAATGGCTTAAATTCTGCCAAGTCACTGGTTTTCCTGGCTAGCTCAGGCAACCCATTCCATGCTCTAATAGCACTAGGGAAGAAGGAGTATTTGTACAAATTTGTCCTAGCATATGGGACGAGGAAGGTGCCTTTATCTTTGTGTCTTTCAGAGTATTTTATTAAATTTTGTATTTGAAGATTATGGTTCTGTTTTTTTATGTATAATTGCTACTTTACTTTTGAGTCTTCTGTCCTGAAGGCTTTCTAAATTTAGTGATTTTACTAAAGGTGTTACTCTAGTCAAATGTGAATATTCGTTTGTTATGAATCTCAGTGCTCTATTTTGTGTCTGTTCCAGTTTCTTAATGTTTTCTTGAGTTGAGGGGTCCCAAACGGTGGATGCATATTCTATTATTGGCCTAACCAAGGTTAAATAACATTTTAGTTTTATGTTCTCATTTGATTTATAGAAATTTCTTTTAATAAATCCTAATGCTTTGTTTGATTTTTTATAGTTTCATCAATATATGGATTCCATGACAGTTTTTCATTTATTATAACACCTAGGTATTTTGCGTTTTTAGTCTGTGTTACTGGTTTGCCATGAATAAGATAAGTGGAATTAATTTGTTTTAGTTTTTTTGTTACTCTTAACAACTGACATTTTTCTAATGGAAAGACATGCTCCAATTTGATTCCCATTTCTGTAATTCATCTTTTTCTCTTTGTAAAATATCTGTGTCTTGTGTTGTTTTTATTGTTCTATATATTATGCAATCATCTGCAAATAATCTGACTTTTGTTCCTGAAGTAATGCAATTTGGTAAATCATTTATGTAAATTTAAAATAGTAGTAGACCCAAGACTGTTCCTTGAGGTACACCTGAGTTTACTGTTATCGGTGTTGATTTAGAGCCATTTATTATTACAGTTTGTTCTCTCCCTATCAGAAAATCTTTAATCCACTGATGCAGTGGACCATTAATGCCGAAATATTTTAACTTTTTAAGCAAACTATGGTGGTGAACTTTGTCAAAAGCCTTAGAAAAATCTAGTAAGATAGCATCTATTTGTTCACTATTATCTAAACCTTTTCAAAAATCATCAATTAGTCCTATTAGTTGTGTTTCACATGATCTATATTGTTTTATATATATTGTCACTAGGTTCTCGAGGCTTTGTATTTTAAACCAGTTTGTTCACATAGACTGTATTTGACTGCATCTCCAGGTCTTACCAAGTCTTCAATCTTCCAAGAAGAGTCAGGTAGAAGCATTACAGAGAAAGCTTGCTGAAGGTGACAGTGGTCCATCACTTAAGACAATGTCCTCATCTACAGGATTGAAGGACATGGATGTCAAGGTAAGCTACGGGGATACGGCATCTGGAGAACTCTGGTGTCAGCAGTTAGAACATGAAAAAGAATGAAAATGTCTAAATGTGTCATACCCCACCATTATTGGTCTGTCTTACCCCACCACTATTGGTCTGTCATACCCCACCACTATTGGTCTGTCATACCCCACCACTATTGGTCTGTCTTACGCACCACTATTGGTCTGTCATACCCCACCACTATTAGTCTGTCATACCCCACCACTATTGGTCTGTCTTACCCCACCACTATTGGTCTGTCATACCCCACCACTATTGGTCTGTCATACCCCACCACTCACAAAATAGTTTCATTAAAGCCGGTTGTTAAAAAAAAATTTTTAATACAAATGTTTATCTTATGACCATCAACTAGTGAGCAATTACTAGGGAACATTCAATAAAAACTAAATTTTTGTACGCATGCTTTCAGATGGATACAAAAAAATACATGTTTACTGTTGTGACCTACAGGGAAGTTACTCCCACCTTTCTGTGACCTATACTTCTCAAATTTCTTGTGTTTCTGAAAGTTTAATAATTCATTAACAATATCACTTTAAAAAAAAACATCTTTTTTTAGTTGTCTAATAAACCTTGACAGAAACTAAAAACTTTAAAATACATCAGAAACAAATGAAAAAAAAATGTAACAAGTAATATGTAAAAGTTTTATTACAAAATTCCCTTTTATGAAGCGGACAATTTGTAACAGCAATTATGTCACTCTCAATAACTAATGGATAATTAAGGGAAAAAAAAACATTTTACAGTTACACTGTCCCTTCCCCCCTACCCCCCCCCCCCCCATTCCCCCTATCATGAGTATAGAGGATTCTTGTTTCATGATATATTTCCAGACATGGAAACCTTTTTTAAAGACAGTAGTCTAGACTATAATACTAGTTATAGATATAGTATTGATGGATGTATGTAGAGATATAGTATTGATATTGTCTATTGCTAAATTGTACAAGTATTACATTCATATGTTTATTGTCACACTGATTCTAGCAGTCCAGCTAATGATTTCTACATATTCCTAAACATCTATTTATTTATTTAATTCTTAACTGAATACATTAAAAAATTATAATGGTCAAATCAGAGTTATCACTGTGTGGCAAATTAGTTATTACTTTTTTCTCCAAACTGTCAAATTTCAAGGGAAATCATTAGATTTCTAAATCAATGTCCAGTTTACAGTTTCTATCTATGAATTTGCAAGCTAATATGAAGATGTGTCCAAACGTGGTTGTTTCAAGTTCATAAGAACAAGACCATCAGTGAAATTGTAAACAGTGGGATGTGTTGTTCACTGTCTTAAACCACTTGGCTACCTAAGGGGGCTTGAGTTCTAATCCTGAGGTAGTCTGGGAATTTTTATTTGGAGCTGTGGTTCATGGAAACCAGAGTTCCCCCTCTCTCTCTCCAACATGTCCACAAAGTCATTGGACCAAAGTGTACTGAACATGCTATAGGGCCATGGGAAATAGGCTTTTACAAAAGAAATAATAAAAACAATTAGCTAAAAAAACAAACGACTTTGCCCAATTTAAAACTCTAAATAACAAGTATGAGTAAATTATCACAGATCTCGTAAGTCATTTTTTGCAATGGAACGTATACCTACTTTCCTTACTTTATTTTTTTTTTAAACTACAGTTAACTGTAATTACTGGATCCTGCATTTTTTGTTTTACCAAAATGAAATGTGTATTTAATTGATTTTCTCCCAGACAAAGTTGGATGAATTGGTTGCCTCAGAATGTATTCTGTGTGGAGATTTTATGATAAGGTTTGTACTCAAATATTTCTGATTTTTTTAAAAAATTGAATGGTCAGGTTGTATTGGAATATTAATTAGTGTCAATGATGTTCTGAAATACTTACCAAGCCACGCTATAGAGGATTTTTTTTTGTCACTAGATATTCTAGACATTTACCCAGTCATGCTCTAGTGAATTTTATTTAAAAAATTTCTAGATCTTCTAGAAGAGTTAGTCAAGCTCATAAACAAAAATGTTGCTAGATATTCTCTGCATTATTCCTTTAAAGAGACAGAAGTGTCAAGTGATTTGCTTATATAGAACCTTTGTTTTGAGTGCTAGAGACAGAAGTGTCAAGTGATTTGCTTATATAGAACCTTTGTTTTGAGTGCTAGAGACAGAAGTGTCAAGTGATTTGCTTATATAGAACCTTTGTTTTGAGTGCTAGAGACAGAAGTATCAAGTGGTTTGCTTATATAGAACCTATGGATTGAGTGCTAGAGACAGAAGTGTCAAGTGATTTGCTTATATAGAGCCTGTGGTTTGAGTGCTAGAGACAGAAGTGTCAAGTGATTTGCTTATATAGAGCCTGTGGTTTGAGTGCTAGAGACAGAAGTATCAAGCGGTTTGCTTATATAGAAACACCATGGTTTGATTGCTAGAGACAGAAGTGTCAAGTGGTTTGCTTACATAGAACCTGTGGTTTGAGTGCTAGAGACAGAAGTGTCAAGTGGTTTGCTATATAGAACCTGTGGTTTGAGTGCTAGAGTTCAGTCTGTGAATTTCTAAACATAAAAACTAATTCTTCAAGTTCAAAGAGGATTTATTTAGATTGAGTATAAGGCTGCCTACCTTTTGTAATATCCCATTAACAAACAAAAAGTCCTGTTGGTTCTTTTTTAATTTATGAATTCTTAACACTTTTTTTTTTATTTCTATACATATTAGGTGTGTGGATAAACTATTTATTGAAGAAGAAGAATGGTCATCAGTTGCAGCTGAGTGGGAATAGTTGACTCCATTTGAACTGGTGACCTATTGAACTTTTACTACAATTGTATGTAATGGAGATGTTCTTGTGAAAGCTGACAGAATAAGAGGCAGTAATGAGCAAGAGTGTTGAGTTCCTTCATACATTCATGTATTGCACAACTCCTAGCATGTTATATATGTGCTACAAATAGTAATTTATAACATTATTTTACTGGATAAGAAAAGGTAGATTTTAAAAATAAAATTATAATGACATGACCTTGGCATTCCAAACTAAAACTTCAATTTTACTTTGTGGCTGAGTGGCATAAATCTCTTGACAAGAGGCTCAAGTTCAAATCCCAACTCAAGCTGAGCTGTGCTTGCTGAATGCCTAAAGGCAGCACAGAAACCTTTTCCCAGATCCCCTCCTTCCACAAGTCCACAAAGTTCCACAGAGCATGCAATAGTATGAAAAATTCACTATCAAAAAAACAATTTTCAAAAAGTAAAAATTGTTCTCAGACTCTATTTGCTTTAGAGATCTATTCATTTTTAAGTTCTTTAATATGTTCAAACTTTAATAGGCTCACCCTGCAGCATACTGTTTTTCTATTCTGCCAATTCATCCTTTTTAGTGTTGCAAAAATGTGTCTAACAAATTGTATTTTGACCAAAGTTGGCAGTCGCAGTGTGTGTGATCTTAACAAAAGACACGTTTGTTCTGAATGGCTCAAAAATATTTTTAAAGCTTCTCTAGTAGGCAATGTGTTTGCTGTGATATATAGTTCATGTCCTTATTGTGTGCAATATGTTCATTGGGATTTCTTAGTGAGAGAAGTGTGTCTGTCAGTGTGGAAACATGTTTTGTTTGTTGGGTCATGTTGATGTGGTCAATTCATTGTTCTCAGTAGGTTGAATTAGAACAAACAATTCATGCCATTATTTGATGTCATCAGTACAACTGTTGCATTAAGTTTACATTTAAATATGTTTGTTTTGGTAATTATAATGAAATTAAATTTAAAAATGACATTATTTTAAAATGTTAACAATAGTCTACATTAAATTCATTAAAAAAATCACAATTTCTTTTGGTAATCCATTTTTTGTATTTATATAGTTAATGCTACACATGAGCTCAATTTCTTGCAGGCCTTTTTTTATTTTTTGTTCCCAAAAGAGCATTCATTTAGAAGGACATGTATGGAAATCTAGTAAAACATATTGTCCATTCAATTAAATTTTTACACCAACTATAAGTAAATAGTTACATTTTTAATATCTTCTCTTCTTTAAAATAGGACAGACATTCTAATTGATACATGACTTTTATCACAATGATACTTTGACTTAAGTTGTACACATGGACATATTTGGTAGCTAACACTGGGTCAAAATATATTCATTGATCATTACCTAGAGAAACTAAGACTTTCCAAATGTACACAATGTATCTGAATTATTTAAATTTCTATGTGTTGTATTGCACTGACAATTAAGCTTTAGTTGATTGGTACATTTTATTGGTTGACACCAATGTGTTCTGGTCTGAGGTTAAATTAAAAAATGAGTTGTCTCCATGTCTCGGCTGCTTTCTGCAACCTGGCGTACACAGGTTATAGAACCTGAAAATAAAAATTGTTCTTATCAATGCCAGTTTCCTTTATAATAGACAGTGAGTCTACTTATAAATGTGATAGTATTTTAGTACACCAAGTACACCGATTTAAAAACCAAAATAAAATATCTAGTCATAGAACAGTCATTGGTGGCAGAATGCCCAGATAATGCTTCTCAGTCTTGTCAAGGTGGAAAAGTTTATTTGAGGAGACAAATAAGCCAAGAGTGAAACAGATCTCCCAATGAGGTTCTTATTAGAGCCAGAGTTCATTTCACTGGCAGGGATGCCCCAACAGGTTGTTACAACCCACATGGGGTCGTTTTAATGGTAGATCTACATACATCAGAATGAAGAATGAAGGGTCTCCTCTGGGTTGTTCAGTCTATGCCCTCTAACCTGAGGGTTTTAGGCTAAGAACTCCTGTACCCATTCTGACAGCAAGATTTCTTTTATTCAGGTCGATGGACCTAGGATTTTAACTCTGATGACAATGACAAATCTGGTGTCAGAATGTTAAAGCACAAAGCCTTGCCATCTCCCCATTGTTTACTTATCATTTGTTTCTGTGACACTTATTTTACCTTCGACATATTGTACTCTTCCAATTAATGACTGCATCTTTGAGTGTGGGGGATGTAAAGAATTCAGACTGTCCAGTCAGATAGCGCACAATAAGACAGATGAAGATGATGATCACTGAGACCACTAGAAGCAACCAGAGCATTTGTTGCCTGAGGAAGGAAATAAAGCCATCTACAACAGGGCTGGCTGAATAGCAGACCAAGAAGAAATGCATGTGGCATTAGTGGGAAATTGATCATTTTATTAGATTTTAATCACAAAACAAAACAGGAATCAATAAAAAAAACAAGAGGCGGCCCCCGTGGGAGACGGATCCCTGTCGGATCCGCATATTCGCTGGTCGACGGAGGATGGCATCGAGCAGGGTATGAAACCAAGACCGTAGAGATAATCAGTCCTGCGCGCTAACCGCACGACCAGGCATTGCTCTTAATCTAATGACAAACTGGTTACAAACTAGTAGCCTACTATTGATAATATACATACACATTACGGAATGACAACTACCGGATATATACAATATGTCAGAATAGCGATTTTAGATAATCTTTTGGTATTGAGCATTTTCATTTAAATGAAACTAGAATGAGCATGTAGATCTACCTAAATTAAACTAATAATTTAGCACTCTCAATATCTATATCTACTAGATCTAGATCTAAAATATATATTTGGGATAATATAGATGTAATTTAGATAAGATTTATATAAAAAAAAACACTAGATAATTAATAGATTAATTGCAATATAAAATATTAAAATAGTAGATTAGTATTTTATAACATTAAAATATTGACATATTGACAATCTAGACTTTAGAAATAAAAATCTACACTTTAAGCCTAGAAATTAAAATTATAGATCTTGATCTAGTCTAAATCATGGCTGTCTGGTAGTGCGGTTTGCGCGCTGGACTATCGTTTGGATTCATCGATGGTCCCATGTTAAAACTCTGCCCGCTCCCATCCCCCGTCGTCCTACGGGAGATTTGGACTACAACACTGAAGGAACATCCGAAACATGTAAAACAACAAACACTCTAAACTAGACCAAGAAATTCTAGATCTAGATTCTGTAATGATTTTAATTAGAACTTAAATCTAGATCTAGTTTTAAAAATCTAGCTCTAGTGTAAAAAACAAATCTAGATCTAGTGTATAAAATCTAGATTAGATCTAAATCTAGCTATTATGTCTTTTTAAAATGCGAGTCACACTACGAGGTTTAATAAACATTACTATACCGAGTTGTTTTAGCATTTAAAGAATTTATTCCATATGACGTCAAAGGAAAAAAATCCACCACGTCACACAACCTAGTTAGACATTGGTGCACCGAGTGATTTCTTTTAGCATTTCATTTAAAGAATTAACTCCATATGACGTCAAAGGAAAAAAAAAACATTACGTCACACGTCCTAGTTAGACTAAAAAATGTCATCTATACGAGCAGCTTGTCGAGTGTTCATAGACATTGGTGCACCGAGTTCTTTTAGCATTTCATTTCATGGGCTAGTTATATATATATATATATATATATAAGGATTAAAGACGCTTTTTTTTTGTTTTGTCTGTCAGTCTGTCTGTCCGTCATGTTAATTACGAGAAAAAAAAAGACTAAAAGCTATTAAAAATCTGATTAAAATCTAATATCCATTCAGAAACATTGCATTAGTTTTAAGTTTCTATAATAGATTGTTCCGGATGTTTATATATTTATAGTGAGAGAAAATAAGAATTCCAGATAAATCAAATGTAAATTAAATTTGTGGGATGGTCTGTTATGAAAATTAGATGTACCATAGCCTTATGGAGATTTTTTCAAACCATACTTTGGTGTTAGAAAGTTGTTTTCCTTAAAAATCGGAGCATAATATTGTTACGAATCTCACTATCCAGGCTCTCTGCAAACTGCAACATACACCACCAACTTAAAGAACTTGACAACTCAGGGCTCCAAAGTAACGTAACACTTTAATAGTTGAATAAATAACAGCCAATACTGTACAATTGTCAACACGTACACTGTACAAATATCTCTCCGATAACACCGTTCCGCCGTATCAACTCTTGCACTGGCCTCTCCGTCTCGTTCCGGGCTTGCACTGGGTTCAACAGTTCAGGACTGACTTCACACACTAGGCTCGTTGTGTCGGACTCGATCGCAGACCAAGATCAAGACGCGAGTCGTCTCAACTGTACTTGACAGTACTCCGCACTGAACTGTCGTAATGCTCAGTACAGAACCACACCGCTGAACTGTGCTGTAGTCGACCGTATTGTAGTGAACCAGGCTCCGAACCCTTGTTGTGGACATCCTTTCTGAACCGTCTTGACTGCGACACCTCCGCTCTTATATAGGGTCCCTACTGGCCTTCTCGAACCGGACAGAACGCCGCTCGACGTTTCTAGGTGGTCAGATGACTACAACTCTCGTGACGCTCCTGAGCTCTGTTCATGACGGCGATCCTTCCCGAACCGTCCTGTTGACACTCGACTCGGCTGTCCGTCGTAGCTAGTCACGGTTGACCGCTCGTCTAGCGCTGGCCTGGGGCGATTTGCGTCGGCTGACTACACACACACCACTACCCCCATCTGTGCCACCACCAGGTTTATAACAATATTAACGATAATTAGATTTTCTAAGGTTTTAGCTTGAAAGTTAAATGTAGTGTAAGAGAGAAGTGCGATTTTACATAAATAGAGTTAAACTATTTTTCATTAAAAATCCGGTACAACCAATTATCGCAAATGAGAAAATTATTTGTTTTATTTATTAGAAGAGGGATTTCAAACAAATAAAAACGTTATTAGATTTTTCATATAAACTTCGGATCATTTTTGAAGACGATTTGTAAGAAAATAAAGGTAATGTAGGTCGATTTCTTTTTCGAAACAAAATCCGGAACATTCTTTATCGATTAAACAACTTTTATTTTGTTTCGGCAAGAAAATGAACTGTCAAATAAGTCTAAACATTGATTTTCAATAATCGTTTCTAGTAAATTACTTTCTTATTTTAAAATCCTGAATAACCTATTGTCGATATTTTTGAAACAAATAAAATTATTTGACATAAATTTGTTTTAAGTTAAAAATTCGGAACAATTGATATTGATAAATAAACTATAGTGACGTAGTGTCAAAGAATATAAGTGTAATATTAGTCAATTATGCGATTTCAAACAATCATTTGACATAATTTATTTTTTATAAAACAATATCCGGAACAAATTTATAGCTAATGAAATATAAATCAATATAGATATTTTTATTTAGCATTTATATGCTATTTACATTAAAAACCGGAACAATATATTAAAGATCATGTGTTTCTTGCAATGTTTAAGCATGGAAATAAAATCTAAAAGTTAGAAGAGCCTCTAGTGTTATTTGTTAATCTAATCGTGATGGACAGACCGACCAACAGTCAAAACGCACAAAAATAATCTTCTTTTATTCGGATGGGGGCACTAAACAAAAAAATAAATAACATCTGATTTTTTAAAAAAAGTTTAAGGAATCGGTTTACGTAGAATACATGTTGCGACACTACGCTACTGCACGAAAGTCGCTGCATAAAAAGTCCATTTTAAAAATGTGCGTGATATTTACATACAAAAAGCATTATTAGCCTTTATAAACAAACAGAAATGTTTTCTTTTAACTTCAACAGCTAGTTGACTAGAAAAAACATCTTTAACTATTATTTATATTTGTTGTAAACATTTCCTGTACATTTTATAAATATATTTGACTTAGTGATACTGAAAATGCATATAAATTGTCCTTCTTTGTTAGCATATTGTATTATTGCCTCCCTTACATTTATGTAATTGTTTTAGAGTTGGTGTATTTTTTTTTTTTAAATCGCTTGCATAATTAATTTTATAAATTAAACGGTTTGCCTTAGAAAGCCAAAAGTAGCCGTTGCACCTAAACTTTTCAAGCCGCATTTAATGATGAAATAATATTTTTCATATCTCTTCTAGTTTTCGAGATCTGAGTGTGACAGACGGACAGACGGACGTTTTGTACAAATCTAATAGTGGCTTTTCCCCCTTATGGGGGCCGCTTAAAATAGCCAATTAGATATTGGTAATTAATTATTTTGTTCGGTATCGCAAAAGGGAGATTCGTACAATTAAGTGATCCCTCTCCTATACATTTAGAATTTAGAGCATGGGACAGGTTGCCTGAATCAGCAAGGAAAACCAATGACATGAACTTGAGTCTCAAATTAACATGCACTAGATTGACACTTGGATACATAATACGTATTTATCTTCTGTTACAAGTAAACACCTGTAATTTATAAGATAAGACATTATTATTATTATTACAATTTCTCCTTTAGCTTGCAAATTCTATCGATTTTACTAGAAACTTGACTAAAATATCATGATGTGGATTTTCAATATCTTTTCTAGTTTACGAGATCTAAACGGGACGGACGGACAGACATACCACACAAAACTAATAGTGGCTAAAAATATTTCCAATCACACAAATGTATTATTGTTAGGCCTACTCTAAATATATTAAAATTCAATTACATGATCGATTTTTTTACAAATCTACCATTCACTAGTTATTAAGAGCACTCACAACCAATAAACGTTTTGTAGATTTTCTTACGTACGCACTATTTTTCCATTGCTCCTCACAACAAGTAAACGTCTGGTTTCTCTCACAGCATTCTGTCCGCACTGGGTCATCACAGTTGTAATGGTTGCCTTCTCTGTTGCCAATCTCCTCTCTCTTCGTACAGACTTTACTCCCTGCGAAAGCGAACAGTAAACAATGTTTAGTTGTTATTTTGTATATGCGATAAACTGTTGTTAAGCTTACTTATCAGAGTTGACTGCTTGGGGGAAAATAATATTTCAACGCACAAGAGATGAGAATCTCCCCCTTTCTCTCACAGTATATTCGCCATCTCAAGACAACGTTTTGCTTGTATTGACTTCAGCGTGTTGGCCGAAGAATAATGATTGAGTATCCTCTGTTTAGTCTATTGCCAACTCGATCAGTCACGGAGAATATTGGTCCACACCCATCCATGGTGTAGACTAGTGTAGAGGTTAATCCTCAGTGCTGACAAGGAAAGTGACGCAAAGCCAGCAATAGTGATCTAATCGAAGCTAAGTGAATGTTTCTCCCTTCATAACAGATTTTTATAGTCACAAAAGAAAGTGATCTATGACAAGATGACTGAAAGCAGCTAGAAACAAAAGAACAACTGAAAGCAGCTAGAAACAAAAGAACAACTGAAAGCAGCTAGAAACAAAAGAACAACTGAAAACAGCTAGAAACAAAAGAACTACTGAAGGCAGCTAGAAACAAAAGTACAACTGAATACAGCTAGAAACAAAAGAACAACTGAAAACAACTAGAAAATAAAGGGCAACTGAAAGAAGCTAAAAACAAAAGGGCAACTGAAAACAGCTAGAAACAAAAGAACAAATGAATGCAGCTAGAAACAAAAGGGCAACTGAAAGCAGCTAGAAACAAATGGGCAACTGAAAGCAGCTAAAAACAAAAGGGCAACTGAAAGCAGCTAGAAACAAAAGGGCAACTGAAAGCAGATAGAAACAAAAGAACAACTGAAAGCAGATAGAAACAAAAGGGCAACTGAAAGCAGCTAGAAACAAAAGAACAACTGAAAGCAGCTAGAAACTAAAGGGCAACTGAAAGCAGCTAGAAAACAAATAGCAACTGAAAGCATCTAGAAACAAAACGGCAACTGAAAGCAGCTAGAAACAAAAGAACAACTGAAAGCAGCTAGAAACAAAAGGGCAACTGAAAGCAGATAGAAACAAAAGAAAAACTGAAAGCAGCTAGAAACAAAAGAACAACTGAAAGAAGCTAGAAACAAAAGGGCAACTAAAAGCAGCTAGAAACAAAAGGGCAACTGAAAGCAAATAGAAACAAAAGGGCAACTGAAAGCAGCTAGAAACAAAAGAACAACTGAAAGCAGCTAGAAACAAAAGAGCAACTGAAAGCAGCTAGAAACATAAGGGCAAATGAAAGCAGCTAGAAACAAAAGAACAACTGAAAGCAGCTAGAAACAAAAGAACAACTGAAAACAGCTAGAAACAAAAGAACAACTGAAAGCAGCTAGAAACAAAAGAACAACTGAAAGCAGCTAGAAACAAAAGAACAACTGAAAGCAGCTAGAAATAAAAGAACAACTGAAAACAGCTAGAAACAAAAGAACAACTGAAAGAATCTAGAAACAAATAGGCAACTGAAAGCAGATAGAAACAAAAGGGCAACTAAAAGCAGCTAGAAACAAAAGGGCAACTGAAAGCAGCTAGAAACAAAAGGGCAACTGAAAGCAGCTAGAAACAAATGGGCAACTGAAAGCAGCTAAAAACAAAAGGGCAACTGAAAGCAGCTAGAAACAAAAGGGCAACTGAAAGCAGATAGAAACAAAAGAACAACTGAAAGCAGATAGAAACAAAAGGGCAACAAAAAGCAGCTAGAAACAAAAGGGCAACTGAAAGCAGCTAGAAACAAAAGAACAACTGAAAGCAGCTAGAAACTAAAGGGCAACTGAAAGCAGCTAGAAAACAAATAGCAACTGAAAGCAGCTAGAAACAAAACGGCAACTGAAAGCAGCTAGAAACAAAAGAACAACTGAAAGCAGCTAGAAACAAAAGGGCAACTGAAAGCAGATAGAAACAAAAGAACAACTGAAAACAGCTAGAAACAAAAGAACAACTGAAAACAGCTAGAAACAAAAGAACAACTGAAAGCAGCTAGAAACAAAAGAACAACTGAAAACAGCTAGAAACAAAAGAACAACTGAAAACAGCTAGAAACAAAAGAACAACTCTAAAAAGCTAGAAACAAAAGAACAACTGAAAACAGCTAGAAACAAAAGAACAACTGAAAACAGCTAGAAACAAAAGAACAACTTAAAACAGCTAGAAACAAAAGAACAACTGAAAACAGCAAGAAACAAAAGAACAACTGAAAACAGCTAGAAACAAAGAACAACTGAAAACAGCTAGAAACAAAAGAACAACTGAAAACAACTAGAAACAAAAGAACAACTGAAAACAGCTAGAAACAAAAGGGCAACTAAAAGCAGCTAGAAACAAAAGGGCAACTGAAAGCAAATAGAAACAAAAGGGCAACTGAAAGCAGCTAGAAACAAAAGAACAACTGAAAGCAGCTAGAAACAAAAGAGCAACTGAAAGCAGCTAGAAACATAAGGGCAAATGAAAGCAGCTAGAAACAAAAGAACAACTGAAAGCAGCTAGAAACAAAAGAACAACTGAAAACAGCTAGAAACAAAAGAACAACTGAAAGCAGCTAGAAACAAAAGAACAACTGAAAGCAGCTAGAAACAAAAGAACAACTGAAAGCAGCTAGAAATAAAAGAACAACTGAAAACAGCTAGAAACAAAAGAACAACTGAAAGCAGATAGAAACAAAAGGGCAACTGAAAGCAGCTAGAAACAAAGAACAACTGAAAACAGCTAGAAACAAAAGAACAACTGAAAACAACTAGAAACAAAAGAACAACTGAAAACAGCTAGAAACAAAAGAACATTTCTTAAACGAAAGCGGTTTGTTCTTTGAGCACCGTCAAATGATGTAGCGTTTAGAAAATTCAGGCTCTAACGTCACTTCCTGCATGACGTTTGGACATTGACCTAATCAAAGGCAACTTCTCCAACAACAACAAAATGCTGCCCCCGAAATGTCCACCCGGGGGTCATCAGTGTGGTAAGCAAATCAAGTCAAAAAGCAGGATTCAATATTTTCAGCATGAGAACCATAAGCTATGAAGTAAAAACTGTCAACAATCTTAGCCCCCACTTTATCATTTCACATAGGATATTGTAGGCCTACGGCTTAGTCAGCTGGCGCTTTTGTTACTGAAAAAAAAAGAGGATAATTACGTCCTACGCATTTAATAATAACAATAATAATAATTTCATGTGTCAATCTAGTCATGTGTGTTAATCAATGACTTAAACTTTAAAAGTCGTTGGCCTTTCTGGCTGATTCAGGCAACCCATTCCATTCTCTAATGGTACTAGGGAAGAAGGAGCACTTATATGGATTTGTTCCAGCGTATGGAAGAAATGTGCCTCTATCTTTGTGTCTTTCTGAGTTGTTGTTTTGTATTAGGTATTGTTTTTCTCCTTGTAAGTTATATGGTTTAGTATTTTGTGTATTATATTCTTCTGTCCTGAAATGTCTCTAAGTTTAGTGATTATACTAATGGTGTTACTCTAATCAAATTTGAATATTCATTTGTTATAAACCTCACTGCTGTTTCTTTGTGTTTTCTTGAGTTGAGGGATCCCAAACAGGATGCATATTCTAATATTAGCCTAACTAAAATAGCATTTTAGATGTATGTTCTTGTTTGATTTGTAAAAATTTCTGTTGATAGTCTAAATCCCAATGTTTTGTTTTATTTTTTTTAAAATAATTTCATCAATTTGGGGATTCCATCGTTATGACGATATGGTTCAGTCTGAGCCTAGCGGATGTGATGTAATGATCACCTAGTTGATGGTCGACCTACTGGCAAGGTGGTTGGGGAATGGCCAATCTCTCAACCATGAAAAAAAACTTTTCCTTTGGTTATGGACTGAACACCTCTAGGTCTTTGTGACAAAGGGATTTACATTATTATTAAATAACAATTACCACTGTCTAAAACTTTTGTTTTAAAATCTGTCTATCTATGTACATACACAATGCATTCTTTCTTTTTAAAAACAAAAATACTTGTTTTCGGTAAATTATTAGTACCGTAGCTCGTTCAACTTTTTTTTTTTTGGGGGGGGGGGGGAATAACAAAACCGTATGCATAGTAATTATAAAACATGCTCAAAATAATAATTTCTCTTACTTTATATAGCCCTCCTGTTGTTGTTTTTTTTACTATTAATAATATATAATTTTAAAATAGTGTATTTTTATGGGGAGAAAAAACGGCTTAGAAATTTTATTTTACAACAAAGCGTTTCACTTTGAGAAGATGAAAAGTATACATTGAAAAGGTTACGTTTTAGCCAAACTTTGCAGGTTTTAAGATTTTATGACGTTGGATTGTTCATCTCTTTTCACGTGTTTGAGCTCTAAACGTGACGGACGGACAGATAGGCAGACCACACAATAGTAATAGCGGCTTTCCCCTTTCGGGTGCCGCTAAAAATGTAGAAATAAATTTCAAACCTGCTTCACTGAATATCATGCACAGACAACAGAACAGAAAGCGTCTAGTAACCATTCTCCAGAATGAGGCTAAATCGCATGACGCGCGCGCTTGCCCGGTAAACGCCTTGAACAGTTTCGATCTAGTTTAGACTTGCTAAGCGTTGATAACTTTCTAGCCATGTGTGACGTAATAATTTGGTGACACCAGACTGTATACGCAGACGTGAGGTTGTGAAGGAAATGGAGGCATTTCTCAGAGCGTTTCAAGAGCGCAAATAGTGAGGGTAATCTTTCTTTAGTGTGACAAGAAACTTGATCTGTCACTAGAGGTTTTGCAAAACAAAAAAGCAAATTTATTAAAACGAAAAGTGTTGTTTTTTTTAAGGAAAACAACAAATACTGTTTAAAACTGCAAAATAATTAAAAAATCAAAACATTGGATTACAAAACGTCCTTCGAGTTCAGCTCCTAAAATTAAAATTAATAAAGCGTAGAAAAAAAAATGTTCGTTTAATTACAAACCTTTTCTTAGCTAAATTTCTTTGTATCATTAAAGACTGTATCTATTCTTTTTAGTTTGGGATTGAACTTTGAAAATAGAACAAAAAACTCAAAACAATCATAGGTCTGCAAACGAGTTGCCCAAGGTATTTCTCTCTATTACAAATCTGCAACACCACTGTGAAGTTTGATATGTCAGTTTATGTCAGTTATAGGTTTAGTCATTTGACCTGCCCAATATGTCAGTATATATCAGATATGTAACTTGTTATTTGACCCGTTAAATGTGTCAGTTCATCTCAGATACAGGACTTGTTATTTGACCCTTTATGTGCCTGTACATCTATGGTATAGAACTTGTTATTTGACCCTTCCTGTATCAATGAGATAACAAAATGGCAGATATGATCAACGACTTTCTTAATTTTTACAAAACTATCAAGAAATTGAAGTTTAACTCTTGTTAAACCATTGAATCTAAACATACTAAACACCAGCTTTCAAATCATATCTTCAGTTGAAGTCCCATAATAACCTCATTACATCGATCTAACCGTGTCCGTGTGTTAGTTAGGTGAATTTTCAATGCGTGCATAAAGTCATCACAGCTAAACGTGATGATCACAAAAGTTGACGGAATTAGTGCCAATAGCCACTTCTTACAGTCACACACACACACACATATAGAGACACACACATAGCCTACAATTGAACGCAAACACTTGCAACGCAAACACATACCCCAAGTGCGTGCAGAAAGACATGAAGACTCCTTCTCACCCCACCCCATGCAAGTTTTTTCTTTTAGTAGTTTCCTGCGAAGATGGCATCAAGATTAAAGGGGATGTCTCTAAACTGGAGACACCCCAGTACAAAATAAAAACGTAAAATATCAATTTCAAACAGACAAGAAGGGAGTTTGTAATATACGCAAACTCAAAGGTGGGCTCTCTGGGTCAGTAGTACATGTATTGCGTTACACATAAACCCACACTTACATTGCATTCATCTATTGCTTAATTTCAGACAGTGGCGTAACAACTATGGAGCGAATGGGTTCATGAACAAAGGGACCATTAAAGAGTTTCTAAAAGGGTAGATGGCGGCATCCTATTCTTAAACCCAATACCTACCTATATCATGACACTGGCGGATCCAGAACTTTTGAGTGGGGGGGGGGGGGGCGATTTTTTTCCAAACTCTAACCCTAATGCCCAGTAAACCCTAACTCTATGCATAAACGTGCGTACAGCATATATATATTTTTAAAAAGCAGCATTTCTCAACCTTTGGCGAAAAACAAAACAATTGAGGCAGTGCTATAAGGTTCCTAAGTGGGGTTCGGGGCGAAGCGCCGACGACTAAAGCGTTTTCTTGCTTTTTTCACTGCAGAAAAGTATTTCCTGAAAATTATATCTCATTATTCATCAATGGAGTTCGGGGCCTAGCCCCGACGCCAAAAGTGTTTTCTTGCATTCTTCACTGTAGAAAAGCATTCTCCTGACATCTACAATTCATTATTTATCAATGGAGTTCGGAGCGAAGCCCCGACGCCAAAAGTGTTTTCTTGCATTCTTCACTGTAGAAACGCATTCTCCTGACATCTACAACTCATTATTTATCAATGGAGTTCGGAGCGAAGCCCCGACGCCAAAAGTGTTTTCTTGCATTCTTCACTGTAGAAACACATTCTCCTGACATCTACAACTCATTATTTATCAATGGAGTTCGGAGCGAAGCCCCAACGCCAAAAGTGTTTTCTTGCATTCTTCACTGTAGAAACGCATTCTCCTGACATCTACAGCTCATTATTCATCAATGGAGTTTGGGTCGAAGCCCCGCCGCCAAAAGCGTTTTCTTGCATACTTCACTGCAGAAAAAATGTGTTTTAGTTTTCTACTTTTCTTACTCTTAATAGTTGGAATTGTTCTGGGTGGAAAGACATGCTCCAATTCGATTCCCATTTCTGTAATTCATCTAATTCTTTTTGTAAAATTTCACCATTTTGTGTTGTTTATTTTGTTCTAAATATTATGCATTCGTCTGCAAATAATCTGACATTTGTTGCTGAACTAACGCAATTTGGTAGGTTATTTATCTTATCTTATATATAACAGACGTTACTTCAAAAAAGAAGATAATTACGTTCTTCACATTTCATGTGTCAATCTCAGCGGTTCTCAACCTTTTTAGCTCCGCGACCCCCTAATGCAATTTTTCAGTAGGCGGCGACTCCCAACCATAATTTTCGTTCATAAGCCTATGTAAATGTGATTTAGCTAATGTTATGAAATCGTTATCAAAATGTAGATTACTGATGTAGATCACATTGTTATAGTCTCAATATAGCAAGAGCTTTTTTTAGTGTATAATATATTTGCGCTTCAATTACAAAAAAAAGGGTTATCTTTTATAACTTTAATTTATTTACTTTTTAGCGGCCGCCGAAAGGGGAATAGACGCTATTAGTTTTGTGTGGTCTGTCAACATCAATTATGCAAGCAGTTGTTTTTTAATAAAAACACATCATTTTTACAACTATTCACTATTAGGCCTAATAGTAATAAACACCGGAGGCTATTTAGTAAGGGAGGTGACTATTTACCATATTTTTAACACATTTATGCAAACGGTTTTAGATTTGATGTCATTTTTTAAATCAATGTATTGCCAAGTTAAATAATTTCTGTCAAACTAATTACTACATTTACCAAAAAAAAAAATGCTAAAGTTTTTTTTAAATAGAAAAAAATATATATGTAATATGCATATAAGTGGAACATAATTAAAAAATATTTAATAAATAGTTTTTCATATTATCGCGCGAACTGTATTTCACACATACAATATTTAACCAAAAGACATTCTTTTTCTTTATATGCGGAAATATATATATATATTAAGGGTTTGAATAAGAGACTGAGCCTTTACAAAACAATTGCATCAATTAGATCATCATTCTATGACATCACTTAGGCCAGGTTCACATCTGACTTCACCTTCACTTTCACCTATCTTTTGGTCTGCTGGACCGTTGGGGCAACACACAAGATCTGTCAACCTTCTTTCTCCATTCTTCTCTGTCATTTGCCTTTGATAGAATTTCATTCTGATATTTTTTCTGAAAATATTGAAACCTGCCCTTTTACCTGCCTGAGTGGACCACCTCGAGAGCCGATTTTGAGTTTGTGTTTCCACACAAACAGTCTTATTAATGTGTTTATTGCGTGTTTATGATATTCATGATGCATAACTAAATGACAATTAAAAAAAAATATTGCTCAACTTGGAAAACGTGCAGTCTTTGACACAGTAAACTTAAGCTATAAATATTGTTGCGACCTTATTTTGAAACACGCCAAAGTTAGTGCGAAGGTTGAGCTTGTTTCTATTTCCCTAGATTAGGAATTCACATTTTCTGCATCAAGTTTATTTCTGTATTTAGACTTGATAACGAACAGGCAGAAAAAAATCATGTCTCGCAAAAGATATGTTGTTGGAAATGAAAGAAGAAGTGAGAAAATCTCAACTAGAACAGAATGACTGCCAACAATGGATCCATCATTCTGTAACTGACATTGAAGAGAAATCATATTTAGCTGCCTTGCTATTGGTGTAATGCTTGTGGCAGTATCTTTGTTGCTAATATATATCAATGAATCATACAGTGAGTTACGGTGCATCTGTATGGTGACTCATTCTGTACCAGACATTCAGCATCTGTATGGTGACTCATTCTGTAGCAGACATTCAACATCTGTATGGTGACTCATTCTGTACCAGACATTCAGCATCTGTATGGTGACTCATTCTGTACCAGACATTCAACATCTGTATGGTGACTCATTCTGTACCAGACATTCAACATCTGTATGGTGACTCATTCTGTACCAGACATTCAGCATCTGTATGGTGACTCATTCTGTACCAGACATTCAGCATCTGTATGGTGACTCATTCTGTACCAGACATTCAGCATCTGTATGGTGACTCATTCTGTACCAGACATTCAACATCTGTATGGTGACTCATTCTGTACCAGACATTCAACATCTGTATGGTGACTCATTCTGTACCAGACATTCAGCATCTGTATGGTGACTCATTCTGTACCAGACATTCAACATCTGTATGGTGACTCATTCTGTACCAGACATTCAACATCTGTATGGTGACTCATTCTGTACCAGACATTCAACATCTGTATGGTGACTCATTCTGTACCAGACATTCAGCATCTGTATGGTGACTCATTCTGTACCAGACATTCAACATCTGTATGGTGACTCATTCTGTAGCAGACATTCAGCATCTGTATGGTGACTCATTCTGTAGCAGACATTCAACATCTGTATGGTGACTCATTATGTACCAGACATTCAGCATCTGTATGGTGACTCATTCTGTACCAGACATTCAGCATCTGTATGGTGACTCATTCTGTACCAGACATTCAACATCTGTATGGTGACTCATTCTGTACCAGACATTCAACATCTGTATGGTGACTCATTCTGTACCAGACATTCAGCATCTGTATGGTGACTCATTCTGTACCAGACATTCAACATCTGTATGGTGACTCATTCTGTACCAGACATTCAACATCTGTATGATGACTCATTCTGTACCAGACATTCAGCATCTGTATGGTGACTCATTCTGTACCAGACATTCAGCATCTGTATGGTGACTCATTCTGTACCAGACATTCAGCATCTGTATGGTGACTCATTATGTACCAGACATTCAACATCTGTATGGTGACTCATTCTGTACCAGACATTCAACATCTGTATGGTGACTCATTCTGTACCAGACATTCAGCATCTGTATGGTGACTCATTCTGTACCAGACATTCAACATCTGTATGGTGACTCATTCTGTACCAGACATTCAGCATCTGTATGGTGACTCATTCTGTACCAGACATTCAGCATCTGTATGGTGACTCATTCTGTACCAGACATTCAACATCTGTATGGTGACTCATTCTGTACCAGACATTCAACATCTGTATGGTGACTCATTCTGTACCAGACATTCAGCATCTGTATGGTGACTCATTCTGTACCAGACATTCAACATCTGTATGGTGACTCATTCTGTACCAGACATTCAGCATCTGTATGGTGACTCATTCTGTACCAGACATTCAGCATCTGTATGGTGACTCATTCTGTACCAGACATTCAACATCTGTATGGTGACTCATTCTGTACCAGACATTCAACATCTGTATGGTGACTCATTCTGTACCAGACATTCAGCATCTGTATGGTGACTCATTCTGTACCAGACATTCAACATCTGTATGGTGACTCATTCTGTACCAGACATTCAGCATCTGTATGGTGACTCATTCTGTACCAGACATTCAGCATCTGTATGGTGACTCATTCTGTAGCAGACATTCAGCATCTGTATGGTGACTCATTCTGTACCAGACATTCAACATCTGTATGGTGACTCATTCTGTACCAGACATTCAACATCTGTATGGTGACTCATTCTGTACCAGACATTCAGCATCTGTATGGTGACTCATTCTGTACCAGACATTCAACATCTGTATGGTGACTCATTCTGTACCAGACATTCAGCATCTGTATGGTGACTCATTCTGTACCAGACATTCAGCATCTGTATGGTGACTCATTCTGTAGCAGACATTCAGCATCTGTATGGTGACTCATTCTGTACCAGACATTCAACATCTGTATGGTGACTCATTCTGTACCAGACATTCAGCATCTGTATGGTGACTCATTCTGTACCAGACATTCAACATCTGTATGGTGACTCATTCTGTACCAGACATTCAGCATCTGTATGGTGACTCATTCTGTACCAGACATTCAGCATCTGTATGGTGACTCATTCTGTACCAGACATTCAGCATCTGTATGGTGACTCATTCTGTACCAGACATTCAACATCTGTATGGTGACTCATTCTGTACCAGACATTCAACATCTGTATGGTGACTCATTCTGTACCAGACATTCAGCATCTGTATGGTGACTCATTCTGTACCAGACATTCAACATCTGTATGGTGACTCATTCTGTACCAGACATTCAGCATCTGTATGGTGACTCATTCTGTACCAGACATTCAGCATCTGTATGGTGACTCATTCTGTACCAGACATTCAGCATCTGTATGGTGACTCATTCTGTACCAGACATTCAGCATCTGTATGGTGACTCATTCTGTACCAGACATTCAACATCTGTATGGTGACTCATTCTGTACCAGACATTCAACATCTGTATGGTGACTCATTCTGTACCAGACATTCAGCATCTGTTTGGTGACTCATTCTGTACCAGACATTCAACATCTGTATGGTGACTCATTCTGTACCAGACATTCAGCATCTGTATGGTGACTCATTCTGTACCAGACATTCAGCATCTGTATGGTGACTCATTCTGTACCAGACATTCAGCATCTGTATGGTGACTCATTCTGTACCAGACATTCAGCATCTGTATGGTGACTCATTCTGTACCAGACATTCAGCATCTGTATGGTGACTCATTCTGTACCAGACATTCAGCATCTGTATGGTGACTCATTCTGTACCAGACATTCAGCATCTGTATGGTGACTCATTCTGTACCAGACATTCAACATCTGTATGGTGACTCATTCTGTACCAGACATTCAGCATCTGTATGGTGACTCATTCTGTACCAGACATTCAGCATCTGTATGGTGACTCATTCTGTACCAGACATTCAACATCTTTATGTTGACTCATTCTGTACCAGACATTCAGCATCTGTATGGTGACTCATTCTGTACCAGACATTCAGCATCTGTATGGTGACTCATTCTGTACCAGACATTCAACATCTGTATGGTGACTCATTCTGTACCAGACATTCAACATCTGTATGGTGACTCATTCTGTACCAGACATTCAGCATCTGTATGGTGACTCATTCTGTACCAGACATTCAACATCTGTATGGTGACTCATTCTGTACCAGACATTCAGCATCTGTATGGTGACTCATTCTGTACCAGACATTCAGCATCTGTATGGTGACTCATTCTGTACCAGACATTCAACATCTGTATGGTGACTCATTCTGTACCAGACATTCAACATCTGTATGGTGACTCATTCTGTACCAGACATTCAGCATCTGTATGGTGACTCATTCTGTACCAGACATTCAACATCTGTATGGTGACTCATTCTGTACCAGACATTCAGCATCTGTATGGTGACTTATTCTGTACCAGACATTCAGCATCTGTATGGTGACTCATTCTGTACCAGACATTCAACATCTGTATGGTGACTCATTATGTACCAGACATTCAGCATCTGTATGGTGACTCATTCTGTACCAGACATTCAACATCTGTATGGTGACTCATTCTGTACCAGACATTCAACATCTGTATGGTGACTCATTCTGTACCAGACATTCAGCATCTGTATGGTGACTCATTCTGTACCAGACATTCAACATCTGTATGGTGACTCATTCTGTACCAGACATTCAACATCTGTATGGTGACTCATTCTGTACCAGACATTCAACATCTGTATGGTGACTCATTCTGTACCAGACATTCAACATCTGTATGGTGACTCATTCTGTACCAGACATTCAACATCTGTATGGTGACTCATTCTGTACCAGACATTCAGCATCTGTATGGTGACTCATTCTGTACCAGACATTCAGCATCTGTATGGTGACTCATTCTGTACCAGACATTCAACATCTGTATGGTGACTCATTCTGTACCAGACATTCAGCATCTGTATGGTGACTCATTCTGTACCAGATATTCAACATCTGTATGGTGACTAATTCTGTACCAGACATTCAACATCTGTATGGTGACTCATTCTGTACCAGACATTCAACATCTGTATGGTGACTCATTCTGTACCAGACATTCAACATCTGTATGGTGACTCATTCTGTACCAGACATTCAGCATCTGCACAGACACCACACATATTTTTCCAAGAGGTTTTTTACTTTTCCAAAAATTTACTAGCTTTGTCAACTACATCACGTGCTGCAGAGGTCATTTAAAAAAAAGTTTGCATAGAAACTAATCTTTATAATCGCTATGATGTATATATCTCAAGAAAACCAGTCATTGTGAACAATGTACTACGTCTGTGGATTCCTCAATCTGGATGCCAAATATTGGAAATGGATAAGATATCATATTTCATGAATTAATTGCCTAATTGATATTATCAGCAGAGATGCCTTTTTTTTCCTGTGAGCAGTGTCATTAGATAAATGAAATTGCACTAAATTTAGTTAAGAATTCGGCTCCAATCATAACTCGAGCAGTCTTTGGTGTGAGGTTTCATTGCTCTTGCAATTCTGAGAGCCACCAAATAAAAAGCTTCAAGGGTTGCTATGTTTTGGTTATGCTTATTGCCACAAAATGCTAATTGCCACCAGAGTCAAGTCTGGATATCATGACTCCATCAGCCATCCATTCATTGGCCTCCTTCAGTCGTAGAACGACTATGATTCATCTCAGAGCACACTTCCTCATGTGGCTGTGGAGCCCTATTTTCTAGAGACACTCCCGTCCACAGATAGCGCAGGTTAAGGTGGCTTTTGCTTCGGTGGTAGAGTAGCTGGCCGTTTTTCGGATTGTACGTTTTTCTTCCTGAGCTTAGACCCATGTACTTTCACTGTCCATAGCTTTTTTTTGGTCACTGTCTCTCTACACCTGTTGCGGTATAGAGATATGTCTTCCCAATTGTCAGTATTGATGTTCACTGATTTGAGGTCACGTTTTATTACATCTTTGTACCGGAGGTGGGGGCGACCAGTTTTTCTTGTGCCAGTCGCGAGTTGACCATAGAGGATGACTTTCGAGATGCGCTTGTCCTCCATTCGGCGAACATGTCCAAGCCAGCGCAAACGGCGTTGTCTGAGGGCTGTAAAGATGCTGGGAATACCTGATCGCGCAAGGATCTCAGTATTGCACAATTTTTCTTTCCATGTGACATTTAAGATCCTACGGAGATATCTCAAATGGAATGTTTTCAGTTTTCTCTCTTGCTTTGCGTAGGTGGTTTATGATTCACTGCCATACAGCAGTGTACTCATAACGCATGCCTTATAGACTTCCATTTTGGTCACCGTAGTTAGCTTATGGTTTTCCCAAACTCTTGGTCTGAGTCTAACGAAGGTCGAGGCAGCCTTCCCTATGCGTTTTTTTATCTCCTCTTCTAGAGACAGGCCATCTGTAATAGTGAATCCCAGATAGCAGAATTCGTTTACGGCGTCCAGCTTGTTATCGTCAATGAGGATGGAGGGTGGTGCTGTAGCAGGTGGTCCCATAACATTTGTATTCTTCGTGCTAATAGTCAAGCCATATTCTTTACAGGCCTGAGAGAAGCGGGACATTAGTGACTGAAGTTCCTCTTGCGTGTGTGCCACTACCGCTGCGTCATCCGCTAATAGCATATCTCTTAGGAGGGTGGCTCTGATTTTAGTTTTGGCCCTCAGTCTGGCAATATTTAGGAGTTTGCCATCAAATCTGGAATGGAGAAAGATGCATTCGGTTGATTTGTCAAACGCGTTGTGGATTAGCAGTGAAAATAGTATTCCAAAGAGGGTTGGGGCCACTGGCGGATCCAGGGGGGGGGCGGTAGGGGCGATCGCCCCCCACTCGGCCTACCCCCCCCCCCCCTTCGGGAAGACGGACGACTTTTAGTACAGAAATCACACAATTTGTATACGAATTTATTAGTTATGTTAATAATATATACTAATTATTTATATTTCAACCTATCTTTAGATTATGTCGCCCCCCCCCCCTCTTGTATGTTGGCCGATTTGGTGGGATGGGGAGGTGGCTATGGCGTCAATCCCGCCCCCCTCACCATAAACTTTCGAGTGGGGGGGCGGTCCAATTTATTTGTAGAAATCACAGCTTGTCGATGGAATCAATTAAATATCTATATAATTAAAACTTTTTATTGGGATTTTAACCGATCTTTTTATTATGTCGTTCCCCTGTTACCCGATTGGGTGTGGGGGGGGGGGGGCGAATACATTTGCAGCCCTTTCAACCTAAGCCCTTTGAGTGGAGGGTGGTCCTACTTTTAATTAGAAATCATAGTTTATGAACAGAATTAGTTGAAGTAAATATATAATTTTTATATTATGTTGCTACACTTCTGGTATCTTAGCCGATTCGGTGAGATGGGGGGGGGCGATTACTTCTGCTGCCCTCCCCACTCTAGCCCTCTGAATGGGGGTGTGGCGGTCCTATTTTTATGGAGAAATCATAGTTTTTGAACAAAATTAGTTTAATATCTAAAGAATATAAGCTGTATATTGATGTTTTAATCCATTTGTAAATAATGTCGAACACACGATCTGATCTCAAATTTTATCATAAGTATATATAAAATCAAAAAGGGTTGTACCTGGTGGGAGGGGCGATACACGCCTTCCGCCTATTGGACAAACCAATACAAAATAAAAAAAGTGTCAATAGTATAAGTTATATAAGCTATAAATTGAATTCTTTTATCGAGTCGCCCCACCCCTATTCTTTAATGCCAAATGCAATCATTAGCAGAAATTATAAAAAGGAGCGAGGATTAACGTTTTCACTCTACCGCCCAGACGAAAAGATGACGTTTTAAAACAGAAAAGTCAAATGTGGCGACAGAGTAAATGTAATTGTATACGAATTTATCTTAGTTATTTTAAGAAAGACTTTGTTTTGGGAAATTTAGAATTCATACGAAATTTCTCATTATAAGAGTAACAATTGAGATGAGGTTTGAACCCAAATATTATTTTCCTAGTCATCTTTTTCAACCTTTACTCAAACTGATAAAATTTGAGACTATAACACAATTTATGCTTGAATACTAAAAATGTAAAAAATGCAGATTAAAATATAATTGGTCCACTTCTTCTCCCACTTCCAAAATGTTTTTGTTAGAGCTTTGAATTCTAGTTCTGTAGCAAACCAAATTACAAACAGGCCTATTGAACAAAATGTATCACTTACAAATGAGCTTTTTTAAAAAAAATATTATTTTTCGAATAGATGTTTTTTCAGCGGCGTTCCTCAAAGTCTTAATCTAAATCTGTGAAGTATCTTATCTTTTCAAGAACAAATCGGTTGTAGTTGCGATGTAGTAAGAGCCTGTAAAATCATATTAGAATAATTTTTCAACTAAAAAATTATTCAATAGGTCCTATCTTAATAGGATGAATAATGAATAATGTAGATGTCAGGAAAATGCGTTTCTGTAGTGAAGAATGCAAGAAAACGATTCTGGCGTCGGGGCTTCGCCCCGATCCCGACTGGGTCAGCTTGCAGCGCTCCCCCAGACCCCCTAGCTGTTAAAAGAAAGGCCTCAGACCCCCAGACCCCCTAGTATCTGGGGAAAGGCCTCAACATGGCTGGGTTTTTTTTTCCAAATAATTTTGTTTAGACTGCGATCCTCAAAGCCTTAATCGAAATAATATAATGTGAGGTATCTTATTTTTTAAGGAACAAATCGGTTGTATTTGCAATGTAGTAAGGGCCTATAAATTTATATTAGAATATTTTCAAGTAAAACATTATTCAAAAGATCCTTTTTTTTAATAGGATAAATAATGAGCATCCTTCTTATGTTGCCCACTTGGGCTGCGAGCTAAATATTCTCACTGAGCTCTACCCAGTATTAATTAGCACAGATCCTTGCTGTCCTCTGCATTGGCTCTAGCTTCTTTCAGACTTAACAGGTTGTGTTGGGTAGGTTTTGCCTTGTAAGTAGCGAGTGCATCTCTCTTTGCTCTGATGACAGGTGCTAAAATAGCTGCTTTAGAGTCGAACCAATCATTTTCGAAGTCTTTTGTACGGTGGACTTGAGGTGTTCCCATTTTTCTGTTGCTGTATTTCCAGAGATATTTTTATTCTCGCGTTCAAAAGATTCCGCAAACTGTATCTGGAGATCAGGGTGACACATCTTGCTTACATCCGATTGGGGTCTTCCAATCCGCTTGGTATGGTGGATTTTTTGGGGGAGAAGATTGATCTTACAACATACCAAGGAGTGATCTGTGTCGCAGTCTGCACTGTGATAGGACCTGGTAAGCTTGACAAATTTTAAGCACTTTTGTCTTACCATGATTAGGTCTAGTTGGTGCCAGTGTTTGGAGTGAGGATGCCGCCAAGATAGTCTGTGCTGTGGTTTAGTCTTGAAATAGGTATTAGTGACACAGAGGGAGTGTAGTGAGCAAACCTCGAGGAGCCTTTGTCCATTTTCATTTACTTTTCCGACACCAAAACGCCCAAAACAGCTGTCCCATGCAGAGTTATCAGATCCAACGCGTGCATTGAGATCGCCGAGGATGATAACCTGTTCCGTAGTTGGAATCTCGCTAAGAGCAGACGAAAGGTTGTCATAAAACATATCTTTGGCCTCTGGTGTGGAACTCAGAGTAGGGGCGTAGGCACATATCAAAGTCACATGTCCAATAGATGTGTTAAGGCGTAGTGATAGGAGTCTTTTTGAACCGTTGCACTTCAGCTCTACTGTGTTCAGCAGTGTGTTCTTAACTGCAAAACCAACGCCATGTTCCCTTACTTCACTTTCGGCTTTGCCTTGCCAGAAGAAGGAGTAGTCTTTTTCTTTGATTGATCCAGAGTCAGCTAAACGAGTTTCCTGAAGGGCGGCAATGTCTACTTTGAGCCTGGACAGTTCATCGTTTATTATTGCAGATTTTCTGACATCTTCTATGTCTGGTAGGTTTTCATTAAATCCAGTTTGTAGAGTACGCACATTCCATGTGCCCAGTTTAAGAGTGGAGCTCCTCTTTTTTTTCTTCATGTCGACTGGCACATTGGTTTTGTGCCTGCTTTTCAGATTTTGTCCAATTCTCGTGTACCCAAACGAGGAAGACAAGCATGACGGGACAGCACCTTATTGGCTGGTGGCTGCCCAGCTTGAGACGGGCGGTAGCTGTCCATTGGAATCCTAGGATCCCTCCCACCGACAAAAGTGGCCCCTGGCGCCCTGCTCTACGTCAATTGACCATTTGAGCTTATAAACGGTGACTGCCACTTTCCGTGTTTGGCCGACGCCAAAGGCGAAGCTGGAGTGTCCTCTCCAGTTTTTGGGGTTAGGGCTTTGAATAAGTGAGATGAAAGCCTGGACATTGTTTATGGTCGGAACGAATCATATCTCGAGCAGTCTTTGGTATGATGTTTCATTGCTCTTGCAATTCTGAGAGCCACCAAATAAAAAGCTTTAAGGGTTGCTATGTTTTGGTTATGCTAATTGCCAGCCACAAAATGCTAATTGCCACCAGAGTCAAGTCTGAATATCATGACTCCATCAGCTATCCATTAGGTGTTTGATTTTAATGTAATTTTTTTGGACTTTTTCTTCTAGTTTCTTAAAATTTTTAAAATAGGTTTTCTTTCTGTTTGCGAAGTTTCTTAAATTTATTATTAAACCAGCATTTTTTAAACACATATCTAGGTAGTTGGGATTTGATTTTCAATGATGTTTTTAAGATAGCTTTTAATGAAGTTCCAGAGGTCATCAACTGGTTGGTTAATGTCTTAAATTAATTAATTTAGAATGCTTGTAATCTGTATGCCCATATCGTAATGTGCATCCCGTGCATTCATTATGTGCAAAATTTATCCCTTTCAGAGTCAGACCTTACAATCTATAGGGGCAGATGATGTAAAGTAGCTATGCGAAATTCCCCGGATGTTTACTAATTTTGAGTGGCGCGAAAAGTGTGCCGCCATTTTGAACTTTTATTTTTATTTGAAGTAATAGTGCTATTGATTTTTAATTAACAATAAATAAATAGTTGTGTTAGAAAGGATTTCAACTGTTATTTTAGAAGTGGGAACATATTTTCTAAAATAATTAATTAAAAAAAATTTTTTTTTACATCATCTCGATAAAAGTTTGTCATTTTTGCAGAACTACCACAAAATGTAGGTTGAATTTGTTCTTTAGAAGCTTTGTTTTTTGTGTAGTTAATTAATGCAACCATACAATCAGTGAAAAGTAACTATCCTGTATAATGCAGATCTAATTCTATTTTGATTTCTGTGAGGTGACCGTGAGTTGCTAGTTTACAAAATGGCGTCCAATGGGACAGATCGACATGACCTTGCCGTATTGTATAGTTCTAGCTGAAAAAAATACAACTATGTGATTTTGTTTCATTGAAATTGATTTCATTGTGTAGAATATGCATTTGTGCATTTATTTTATATGGTTTTTATATGTTTTAAAATGCAAAAATGCTCCTATTTAGTTTTTAATCATACAGGTTATATGTTAAAAGGCGAATACAAATTATTTGATCACATGATTAAAAATACAATTTTGCCCCGTAGTCAGGTGTAAACATTCAATTTGAGAATGGAAGATCTTAGATCTAAATACTAGATATAGGTCTAGATTCTAGATCAAATTGTTTATTCAGTAATAACTTGAATCTATATATAGTATTGACTTAGTGAAAGATCAATACTAGGTACATTATTCTAAAGTGTAGATTAGATGAATTATTAGATCTAGACTATAGACTAATAGTACTAATACTTAATACTTAATACTAATAGTATAGACATATCATATGAGATCATAATAAATAAATATTAATAATTATTTATTAGCAATACTCCAATACTAATTATCTAATAGATCTAAATCTACATTATAGTCATAGTCAGTATAGAATAGTATAATACTATAGATCTAGATCTAATTATACTCTACTCTATATCTTTATAGTGTATATGATTTTATGATATATCTAATTATCTTATATTAATATCTAGATTCTAAATCAATCATCAGGAGTCATGATGATCTAAACCTAATAAGTTATAACTAAGAGTCTAAGTATAGACATAGGAAACTAAAGTGATCTAAACTGACTAAACCTAATAAATAAGTTATAACTAGAGTCTACTAAGTATAGACCATAGACTAGACATAGGAAACTAAAGTTTCTAACTAAGAATAATAAGATGAATATTAATTATAATATTTTAACTCAAATATTACTATTATATATATATTTTACTATTACTCAAATATTACTAAATCTAGATATATATAAGCTAAAATGAAAAGATTTTTGTGATGATAATGATTATCATTATATATCATATATATAATATATAGAGTATAGGAAATTATCCAATGATCCATATTGTATTATATCAATTTGAGTGGATTAAATCATCATCTAGATATAGATCTATAATAGTAATAGATAGTATATATTACAAATTTAGATATAACAGGTCAAGATGAATCAAAGTATAATCATAATAAAATGTTTGCATGTTTCGGATATTGCTTCAGAGTTGAAGATAATATACTTCCTTTTCCAATGGGAAATGGAGCGTGCATGGTTTGAACCGTAGACAATTGATAAGTCTAAATGACAGTCCAGTGCGCAAACCGCATGGCCGGACAGCCATCTACCAATATTATATATTATTATTATAGCTTTTATATAGTGCTACTTTCATGCTTATCGCGCTTTTGGTCCAATCTCATTTGTGGACCAGTGAGGGGGTATCTAGGAGTTGGTTTTCCGTGCTGCCTTTAGCCGCTCAGTAAACACAACTCTGCCCAAGTCGGGTGTCAAACCTCGAGCCCTCTTCTAGGTAGCCAAGCCAAGTTCAAGTGCACTTGGCCTCTCGACCATGCTTCCCATTTATAGTAAATCTATAATATAACTTTGCGGTGCATTCACTGTCTTGTTATATCTATACTGGGTAGCTATATAGAATATAATTATCTTTACATTATATGTCTTGTTTGTCTTTATATAGATCTAGACCTATTAAAAGAGTATCTTGATCTAGAATTTATTTTTTTTTAAGAAAAAGAAATAAAGAAATCCCGCTAAATCTTTATATTGGTTTATATATAAATTTACTTTAAATAGTGACTAATTAGGCCTGTATAAGTTTTTTTTTTCTTTTTCTAAATGATGGTAATTGACAATTTAAAAATTGTCTCTATTGACCTTAATACCTTATTTTTCTTTATGACTCGTGGATTTTTTAAAATTTATATAATTAAATTACTTCAAGTATCACTAGTGATACTTATTCAAGATTGTATATAATTTTAGTGTCAGTTTTAAAAATATAAATATCTCAGTATATTAGATATATACATTTAATATTTATTTTTTATTTTCTTTATGTTAGTATAACTTTAAAATTATTAAACCTACATATTGTTTTAAAATGTGAAGATTTTTTTCCCATTGCATCACATACAATACTGCAATTTTTAAATTTAACAATGATCATGACTTACCAACATACTAAGTGTTTTTCAAATTCTCAAAGTAGATCTGAAATAACACCAGTTGTTGTCTACCTATACTTTGCATTGTCAATAATGCTTTTTTAGCACACTTTTTTTTATAATAGCATCTACTTAAATAAAGCTAATTAACTAACTTTCTTTGTCATTTTTACTATATTGAGATTAATGATATGTGGTACATCAACACTTTTTAGATACTGTTCCTTTGTAAAATTCTATATGATAGTAAATAAACAATTTAAAGTATGTGTAATGTAAAGCTATAACTTTAAAGTTGAAATCTTTATTTAATAATTTTATATACATTAATATTTCTATTTTTATAAAATTTTCTTCACTTCAAGTTTGTGACTATAAAGATATGTAAACTTTCCTTTTTATATTTATGTACTGCTTAATATTGATTTTTTTTTAAAGTAGTTTTTCCAACAATAATCATTGTATATCCTATAAACCTTTCCATAAATTCCAAAATAAACTTCTTTTTTTTTTTTTTTCAAATTCATTTATTGCAAAGCCTTTATTAAATCCAAAATTTAAACATTTCAAAATTCCCACATGTGCCCTATAGTCATTGTTTTATTTATACTGTTATGCAGTCCTTCCACTACTTGCATGTTGTCATAGCCCCTACAATACTAACAAATAAACCACCATTGACTTAATCATCATTCTATGCTGCTTACTTTGCATGATATCTGATTCATGATGCTATTAACAAAGAAGTCACCATTCACTTAATCATCATTCAGTACAGCCTAACTTGCATGTCATAAGATTCACTCTGTTACTAAGACTTCATCATCATTTTGTGGATATTAATGTATATGTCGTCACATTCATCTTTTACGTTATCAGCACAAATTCAGCAATCATTTGTGCCTTCTATAATCAATAAACGTGGTCAGCTTACCATCATATACTTTACAATGAACGTCATATAATCAATTTCAATTACCATTTTAAAAAAAAATCTATGTAAGCACTTAATTTTTTAATTTTTTTTTTACTATACAAAATAATTTAAGTTTTTTTTTTCTTTCTTTAAATAAACATGAAGATAAGTATCGCTGTTTGTTTCAAATGTTCCTACTGGGTTTTTGGTTTTTTAAGATCAATATATCTATTAGATATACATGTATATAAATATGATATAACATATTACTAAGTAATGTCTTTCTACAAAAAAAACACAGCAAAGTAAATATATCACAAAAATAATTCAATAGAATCTAAATGTAAAAAAAAAAACAGTATACTTTTATTAAGCACATCCTAATCTTTATATATATATATACAAAGCTTTTAGCTGTGAGGTAAAAATTAGCGAACTGTTATACATTTTCAGAAAACCCTTTACAATATAAGTGAAAACGCGTTAAAATTTTATATATTTTTTTAACCGTTGAGCCTATAGCAAAAATCTATATATCATTGGAAAGCTCAGAACAAGTGGTTTAATATTATACTATTCATAAAATTTAAAAAAAAAAAAAATTAAAGTTTTATTTAATAAATTAAAAATAACAATGTCATATTGGCTTATTAAAAAAAAAAAAAAAAAAAAAAAAAATTATAAATAAATTGTATTAAACAATACCATACTTCAATTAAGCACACTATGAGCTTTATTTTGATATATGGTTTTTAAATGGGCTTTGAAAATTGGTGAAAATATTAGCAATTTTCCTTCAATTTTCATAAAATCTGGTGTCATCATTTCCATTGACTTAATGTTAAGTGAAAATGCGTAAAAAAAATTTTTTTTTATTTATTCGCTGCACCTATACCAACAATCTATATATCATTGGAAAGCTCAGAAAAAGCACTTTAACAATCTGATATCATATTATTTTTTTTTTTATTTTAAAAAATTTTGTCACATACCTATGTAAAGCTCATCTGTTTCCATAGTTTCATTATCCATACATGATCTTAAATACAAAAGAGCACTGTTATAAGCCGTTTAATTGACTAAAAGTGGCTACCAAATTGAACAACTCGGTGAAGGCGGTAATAATAATAATACAGCAAGGAAGAATACATGAATTTACAGACATATTTTAGACTATAGACATTTACAGACATATAGCATAATAGCAAGACATTATATATATATATATTCAATATTTTTAAACAGTGCCTCTAATAGGTCTATATTAAAAGTTTATTGAGAAGATTTGAAAAAAAAACAACGATTCTGTCAGCCACGTTGATTAGAACACGCTGAGTTAATTATGGAATATAGAAGCTTTTGACTTGATTAATGTGGCAGGTGTAAATTAATGTTGCGGACAAATCAGCATGCCCATTACAAGTTTAACTACTTAACTTAGCAGTGAAAATTACAGTAATTAAGATAGCGTTTCTCAAACTGTTGGGGGTGGGTTGGTAGCGAGACCTGTCAATAGTACGCGACGCCCTAACAAAAGAAGGTGGAGATAAGCCGATTTATTTATTTTTCAAGGTACACAATAAAGAGAAAGCATTTTAAATAAATGTGGAACAAATATTTCTAACTAATGGGACCAAAACAAATAGTAAAAAGATTGCGAGACATTCTGAAATAATCAAAATTTTAAAAAATCAAAGAGGTGGGGGAGAAAGAAGGAAGTATCTGGGTGATCGCGTTTTAAATGCATAAAAAACAACAACAACAGGTGAACGACCTGAATTCGAAATCGAGGACTAAAGCCTCCTCAATCAAATACACTAACCAATCTGCCAGCAAATCACTTATGAAAATAGAAGTTCTATAGTTATCTATTGTTTTCTCTCTACAGAATATAAACGGGACTAATTCAGCTTATACCACCACGCCAGTCAAATACAGTACAATTTCTTTCCCTTGTTTGAGATACCAAACAAAATAATTAATTAATAAAAGTTAATTAGCTTAATTGTTTAATCTTTTTTTTTTATTGATTCTTGTTTTGTTATGTACAAGAAATAATTGAGCACAATTTCAGCTTGATCCGAATTAGGGTGAGGGAGAAATAACGTATACAAACTTTTTACCAATCAGACATAGTAACTTGATATAAGCTTAGTGAAAATTACTTTGAGTTACAAGCAAACGTTGATTCTACTGTGTTGAAAATGGCACAGAAATTATATTGTTATTACGCTAGATTGCAAACCACCATTCAGGTTAGTGCAGAAGCTGCGTTCTAAGTTAATTTTGAGCATTGTTAGGAACTTTACTAGAAATAAATCTTGACTTTAGGGAGAGACAACAGAGTTCAGCCAAAGTCTAGGGCTTACGAAGAAGCTGTGCTTAAGGCGGACTGTAATGATCTATGTTTATGATGCACTATAAATAAATATGTCCTCATCGAGTTGCCTCCCATGGATAACAATATGATCTATTACATAACTGCGCGTATCGATACTTTCTATTTTGTACACCGGATACACCAAAAGCTTGCTCTTTATGAATTCATCTTCATGTATGAAAATCTAAATGCGGTCTTTCCCTAAACGTGATAGGTGCCTTGCCCAAATATAGAACAGTAAGCAGTACACTGTTCACACCGGCATTCAGCCTAATATTGTACATCGCCATAGGGTGGTAGTGCCTTTATAAATCCATGATAGAGCGAAGGCGTCTTTGGCGAAAGCGTTCAAGAAGTCTTAATTGCTTTCTTTAAAACACCAGGGCCTCTGAAGGATTGAGAGAACAACTGGTTGGCAGACGTTGTTGTTGGCAGAGGGATAGAGTTTTTCCTTCACACTGTTGCTGGAGGGCAGCTAGCCTTAGGCTAGCTATGCGGCTATTGAAATAATGCTTCATTGAATACCGTGCTTACAAAATACAGACAAAGGTCTACAACATTGAAGAGAGTGGCGATTCATGGTGACCAGTGGGGCCTAGGAGATTCTATCAAGATATTTCTATTACATGACTTTCGTTTCAGGATTGATTGTTAGACCAAACGCACTGGATGCTAAGTCATTGACGACGAGAGAGAGCTTCTGTTCGGTGTCAGCGAGTAGGGTGCAATCATCGGCAGAGAGAAGCTATGAGACGATCATCCCTTAAATTTAGTGTTAGTACAGGGCATTAGGTACTGTATGCTGAATACCTTGCCTCTGAGCGGAACCTGGCGTAGATGCCTTCTTTCAACCGGTGCTTCATTTGACCAAGCTTTACTTCCACGACAAAGAAGATAGCGAAGAGAGTTTGAATAGGGTCGCCATTAGTTTGTTTTCCGCCATTTTTTTAATGGATAAGCGAGCAGATAGGTCAACATTATGTCTCATTTGAGCTTATTGTTTATCATAAATCTGCTTGACAATGCATAGAAACCTTGGAGGAATAATGTAGCCAATACAAAAACCAAAAGAAAAATCTTACTCTGGAATAAATGTAACCTAACACAACTACACCAAGCTGCATTAAACTTTCAACAAACATTCTTATTAGAAAAAGACATTAACCAACCAGTCGATGACCTCTGGAATTTCATTAAACACCATCTTAAAAGCATTATAGAAAATCATATACCAACTAAATACACATCAAACAAAATAAATAAATGCTGGTTTAATAATAGACTAAAGAAGCTTTGTAAACAGAAGGAAAACCTATATAGAAAATTTAAAGAAACCAAGGCAGAAAGAGTTTACAAAAAGTATATAAAAATTAAACACCTAACCCAAAAAGTAAGCAGACAGCTGCAGAGTGAATACATAAACAATGTAATATCTAAAGATAACAACAAAAACCTATGGTCATACATTAAGTCTAAGAAAATGGAAACAACAGGCATAGCGCCATTAAAAGATGAACATAACATAATACATAATGATAATAAAACTAAAGCAAACATCCTAAACAAATACTTTGCATCAGCATTCTCAGCCCCAGGAGACAAAGACATATTTCTTAATTTGAACCAAGTAGACAACATAGAAGATTTAGTAGTACAAGAAAATGGAATTAAAAAACTATTAGCCAACACCAAACCAAATAAAGCGTCTGGACCTGATGGTATTCCAGCTAGATTACTCAAAGAACTAAGCAATGAGCTAGCCCCAGTGTTCAAAATACTCTTTCAGGCATCGCTTAACCAGGGCAGAGTACCAAAGGACTGGAAAGAAGCTAATGTCACCCCCCTATTTAAAAAAGGAGAAAAATCTGATCCAGGAAACTACAGACCAGTATCACTTACCAGCATCACATGTAAAATACTAGAACACATAATATGTAGCAATATCATAAACCACTTAGACAAACATAATGTCCTCACCCCATACCAACATGGCTTTAGGAAATATAGATCATGTGAAACACAACTAATAGGACTAATTGATGATTTTTCAAAAGGTTTAGATAATAATGAACAAATAGATGCTATCTTACTAGATTTTTCCAAGGCTTTTGACAAAGTTCACCACCATAGTTTGCTTAAAAAATTAAAATATTTCGGCATTAACGGTCCACTGCATCACTGGATTAAAGACTTTCTGATAGGGAGAGAACAAACTGTAATAATAAATGGCTCTAAATCAACACCAATAACAGTAAACTCAGGTGTACCTCAAGGAACAGTCTTAGGTCCACTACTATTTTTAATTTACATAAATGATTTACCAAATTGCATTAGTTCAGGAACAAAAGTCAGATTATTTGCAGACGATTGCATAGTATATAGAACAATAAAAACAAAACAAGACACAGATATTTTACAAAGAGAATTAGATGAATTACAGAAATGGGAATCAAATTGGAGCATGCCTTTCCACCCAGAAAAATGTCAGTTGTTAAGAGTAACAAAAAAACTAAAACAAATTAATTCCACTTATCTTATTCATGGCAAACCAGTAACACAGACTAAAAACGCAAAATACCTAGGTGTTATAATAAATGAAAAACTGTCATGGAATCCACATATTGATGAAACTATAAAAAAATCCAACAAAGCATTAGGGTTTATTAAAAGAAATTTCTATAAATCAAATAAGAACATACAACTAAAATGTTATTTAACCTTGGTTAGGCCAATAATAGAATATGCATCCACCGTGTGGGACCCCTCAACTCAAGAAAACATTAAGAAACTGGAACAAACACAAAATAGAGTAGTGAGATTCATAACAAACGAATATTCACATTTGACTAGAGTAACACCTATAGTAAAATCACTAAATTTAGAAAGCCTTCAGGACAGAAGACTCAAAAGTAAAGTAGCAATTATACATAAAACACTGAACCATAATCTTCAAATACAAAAACAAAATTTAATAAAATACTCTGAAAGACACAAAAATAAAGGCACATTCCTCGTCCCATATGCTAGGACAAATTTGTACAAATACTCCTTCTTCCCTGGTGCTATTAAAGCATGGAATGGGTTGCCTGAGCTAGCCAGAAAAACCAGTGACTTGGCAGAATTTAAGTCATTGGTTAATATGCATGACTAAATGCATGACGCGTAGGACGTAATCATCTTCTTTTTTGAAGTAACGTCTGTATTATATAAGATAAGATAAGATATGTACCTTTACCAGCTTTAAGACCACACTGGCTTCCATATTGGACTTCTTCCATTTGAAAAGATATTTATCTACTATTGATAAAATGCCAGGGTAGTTGGACATAACAGTCACATTACACCAAACTTTTGGACGTGCCTAAAAAGTATAAATTAAAACGTCCCTCCAAGCTCGACAACTCATATACACAATTGAATTGTGAATATTAACGCAGTTGTTTCCCTTATAGTTTTATTACGAAGTTTCGCGAGGAATGATACGCCCAACATTTGAAGAGCTTATTAGAGATAATATATAGATTAGAGATTTAGAAACATCAATTTTGTTATTTTTATATAGAAACGTTTCATAATATAATACTGTGGTGAAATTTATATTTAGATTCTAATTTTCTTTTAATTAATTTGTTTTGCATTAAACCTGGACTTCTAAATCTAGAAATCTTTTCACCGTCTTCCTTTCTCCGCACTTATTCATTTCTGATTCTGATAGTATTGTTTTCTTTGTTTACAATCCTAAATTTGTAGAGGGAGCAACGGACATCCTGAAAAGAATTAATCTGCTACCCCGGAAGTGAAGGTAAGCTCAAATCATATGAATTACTGATCGTCGTTTTGCATAATCTGATTTATTTAATTACGAATTATCATTATCCATATAATTTAGTGATCTAGATCTAGAAAGTAGTCTACAAGGATTCAGAAGTTTCGATGAGACAGATATCTGCACATCATTCCAACGGTAAATTTAGTTTCTTCATTAACATTTCTATGATTTAATTTTATTCATTTAAATTTTAATCAATGAATATCAATTCATTTCATTTATTTTTATGATGATTTAATTTTAATAGTCTAGACTAGCTAGACTTACTCACTTACTGTGATTACTAGAGTCTACTAGACTGTCTTAGTTAGTGTCAAGAGTTAGAGTCTAGAGTAGTCTAGACTAATCACTAATCCATCTTAGAACTCTAAGTCTAAGACAGTAGTAGACTAGACTTGACTAGATCTAGAATGTCTAGTCTAGAAGTCTAGATCATACTAGATAACTAGATGGATTAGATCGGGTGATTAGAGACATTAGAGTTAGACATACTTGACTTTGACTTAGACTTTTAGACGCCTTAGTCACTTAGTCATTAGTATGATTAGATAATCAAGACGATTAGTCAGTTTAGTTGTTTCGTTAACCCTCTTATTACTCTTAAGTCTCTACATGTCTTGTGGCGTTTTGCCAAAAAGATGGAGCACTATTTTCAGCCTTAATAAGGCCCTTAACACTTCTCTTTCAAAAAAAATCCTAACAAATAAACTAATTACTTTGCATACACAAAACTATAGATCTATATATTTTTGAAGAGTAGTGGTTGCACAGATTTAATCTTAATAATCTTATGAAATATATCTGAAATATTAACATTTATTAAAATAAGTCACACTAATTTGCATAATTTATGCGCATAAAATTTCAAAACAGTTCAGAATAGAATTAAAAAGGTAACAGTTTTTTAAGAAGTTTTAGGCTTGAATAAGCCCCAATACACTTTTTTTTAGTTAAACAAGACACATGGAGACCCTTCAGACACTTCTATCACATTATTTTACTACTTTTCTCCCCAACCCCCGTACCATGGAAACAAACACCTTCATTATTGTCACAGTGACAGTCACCCATTTATGATTCAGGGATCATTTTTTGAGCTGTTTGTTGGTCAGAAAGTTGGCATCATATTTATTAGTCTCCCTGACAAATGTTTGAACTAAATTGATAGTAAAAAAAGAGCATAAAACAGTCTATTGGGTGCTAATCCCTTGGTTCTCAAATGGGTCTTCTCTATCCAGCTACCCACCCTTACCACTAAACCATGTTACATGTGACCAAGAATAGACATCGTCAACACATACTAGATCTAGAACTAGTGTAAACTTAATACTCAATACTGCCCTTATTTTTATTAGGACTATCATAGTTTAAATAAAATCAAGAGTCAGTGAGTTTGCTTTTATCAATATCAACGGGTGAAATGTTAAAATTTTCACCTCTCACTAGCTAACTTCAAAAAATCAATACTAAAAAATTATTGCGTTAAAACAGCGAAGAAAGCTGCCATTACAGTCTACTAATGTGTAAAAATAGTAAGAACTAATCTGATTGGCTGATACAAACACTGGCTAGCCAATCCTGTGGTTGTCTTTTTCCCCAAATAGCCTTGGGCCGATAGATTGGACAGGTCGTCTTAAGAAGGTTAATATAGAAGGTTTTATAGTAGACATAGAAGGCAGAGTTGAGCAGCAGCTATTTATAAACTCTGATGAATAAATTTTTTTAATATATATTATATATTTATATGCAAGTAAAAAATACTTCTGCACAATTAATATACTTTTTTGAGATCATTTTAAGCACTTTTGTTGGTACTGTACGAAAATGTAGCTATTGTGTTTGCATGCCATGTTTAGATCTCAAAAACTAAAAGCCCTCTATATTTAAAATATAATTTTACCAACTTCATTAATCATGCTAAAAATTGGTGATATGACTATTTGTGTACCCTTTTGTTTTTAAGAATAGGTTTCCTATTTCTTGCAACTGCTCATTTGATTAATGTTTTTCATTTAAAATAAGAGATAACTATTTTCTTCGTTGTGCTAAAAAATACATGAATTGGTTATTATTATTAAGTCTTCAAACAAAAAAAATTTTAAGCACTCATCTTATGTTCACTTGTTTATATATTAACCATTTAAAACAAGAAAAAAATGGTCAGTTTGCCTTGGGTAGAGACATAGTTCACAATATTCATAGTTATAAATAGAATGTACCCGTACATTAATTGATGTCACTTTTTTTATTTGGATACTTCTTTGTTCTCATTTTTTATGTTGGGGGGGTTCATATCAGTAATCCTGTATCTGAGATGAACCGTGCAATGGTTTCCCGATCAGGCTGTTCTCCATATATAGTTTTTCTTCTATAGGAAGGTTTTGAGTCTTGTTTGGGACACTTGATAAAGTAAGTCTCTTTGAAGGACATGGTCAGCATTCTCTGGTGACACTCATCAAGGGCAAGTTTTAGACTTTTAGCTTTTGGAACATATGTTATTTCATTCTGATGTCCGGTTCTGAGGCGACAAATTATGCATTGGTCATGTTGGGATATTATACTATTATATCAAAATACAAATACCAACTCTCATGTATTCTACTTTCTATTGTTTTCTTAATTTCTTCTGGCAAGAGAGGAATTTTCATTTGTTTGTTCATTCTTCCATTTTTAGCCAGTATTTGGATAGTGTTTTTTATTTTATTATTTTGAAACATGGGTCACATTTTTTTAAATATTTTTTTTTTCCTTGGAAATTAAAAAACGTTTTCCTCCTGTTGCTTTGTTTATAGAAATAGAATGGCTCTGTTTGGCCAACAGATTCTTATTAGTAAACATACAAATTTTATTGAAACAAAAATCAATTACTTGTATAATGTGTTGAAACTTAAGTCACAGGACATAAGGTTCCATTGTACAACTCAAGGTGACTATTTATGTGTGGATTGATGCATCAGTGATTTTATGACGACTGTTGTACAGTAATAAAAAAATATGGTAATATGTCTCCACTAGAGGTCATAGTTTTTTAAAACTTATAATGCAACGGGGAGAACATTTTTTAAAGTCTTAATGGCCTTTAAAGTGCTGTGTGTAGTATACATATACATATATACACATCATAAGAAACAAAATAACTTTAAAAACCACATAAAATACTCAAAAAACACAAAGGTAAATGCATATTTCTTATTCCATATTCTAGGAAAAATGTGTACAAGTGCTTCTTCTTCCCTTGTGCCTGTTAAACATGGAACTGGCTGCCTGAATCAGCCAGGAAAACAATTGACTTAGAAGAGTTGAAGTCTCTAATTAACAGGCATGTCTAGTCTAGATTAATGCATGGACATACTTATCTTCTGTTTTGACGGAACATCTGTAATGTATAAGATATATCTTATATATGGTGATTGATTTAGTTTCGATCTGGACTACTTAACAATAAAATATCTACTGAAGTGGTAACACACTTACATACTGACTTTAAAACTAAGCAGTTAGAGAAAGAGTTGGAAAAAGGTAAATCATTGCCTAGAAACCAAATGACAATTTATAGTGGGTCAATACATGACAGAAACACAAACGCTCATCATTGTCTGCTTTCTCTAGTGCTTTAACTATTTAATTTGCTTCTATTTTTTGTTTAGTAATGCTGAATCGAGAAATGACTTAACCCTTGTTTATCATTGTTAAATGAAGTAATGTATTAATAATTATTATTGTGGGTCTAGGTTATGACTTGACCATTGATTATCTTTGTTGAACAAAGTCATGATTTAAGGGTTATCACATTTGAACTAAATAATGATGATTTAATCATTGTCCCTTCTAACACTAGACTGTTGAAACCAAGTTGTCATCAGTTCTCCTTGTACATAACCTTCCACTTGTCTCCTGTGCTGGGGGACTGCTGAGATTTGTAGCAGAGACAAAGCCATGCATGAATAAAGAATGAGTCATTGTGTGACCATGATAGTGTCTCGGCACATTGATCAATGCCTGGCACTGACTAGACTCTCTTCTGCTGTCTCACTCAGGCTTTCTCTCTCACACACACACACACTCTCACCCCCTCTTTCTCGCTGTCTGTAAGTCTTTACATCAATGATTTTACAATATCAAGCTATTAACAAAGAAATAGTGCCTGTGCATTGTGAGTTTGAGAACTATGTTGTCAGCAGTTGTCCTGCTGTAGACCAGTGATATACAAAGTCAGTGAACTTCCTCTTGTTCATGTGGAATTAAATAAGCCCGAGATCTATATCTAGTGTCTCTTCTATAATCTAAATGTTTTTTTTCCCTGTGCTGTTGAGAGATCATAAACTAAGAATAAATGATATGGCTTACTGAGCACACTTTTAACACTTGTGACTTATTGTGACTTATGGTCCCTTTACCCAGTCACTTCACTTTGAAAAAAAAACAAAAAAACAACATTTTAATGTGTGTGGGGGGGGGGATTGGAATGAATCATTTCCATCCTTTCATTTTGTCAGGTCACCAACGTAGGTAGACATGCTTCTTCTGGATGTGTCAACACAATCTTGGGAATGTTTCATATCAAGCCACCAACTCTGTAGTGTCACGTTGAAATGGTTGAACCTGCTTTCAGTGTTTACTCTGGACACATGAAGATATATTTGTGTATGTATCCCCTTGTTCCCACCCGTTTGGAAACATTTCTTTCAGATTACCTGGGTCTACTAAGTGTCACTGCAGAAGTCTATGAAGCGAAACGTGACGTAATAGAGTCTGTTCCATCAGGATTATAAGCCTAGAGTTCGAACAACCTTTTGCTGAACTCTTTTGACAATAAAACGGCTTCCGCATCATTTCTTGAATAAAACACTTTATATTATAGTCTCTTTGTTTTTATGCCCAAAAAATACATTGAGGTGCCCACATTACGAGTCGGTTAATCCTCTTAATTAGTCCATCTATAGATTAATGTAATTAAACCTCAAGAAAATATTAGTTTTACCCAAAAATTATTGTTTTTTTTTCTTATAAATCTTTTTTCCTTTTTTAAATAAAACCTAATTATTGAACAAGAGATCTGTAAGTGACGTGATCTAATAATGCAAGTATAGATTTAATGAAGTGAAAGTATTACCCAGGATTCCCTGTCTACCGTAAACTCTTTGGTGAACCTTATTCATGTCTAGACAGCGGAAATTCCCCTTTAAAAAACAGTTGGGAGGGGGGGATGACTCATTCCGTTTCTCATCTTAAAATTAATCAGGACACACAGCCTGCAAACCCTTTCCGGGCTGAATGCCTTACCAAGTAGGGATCAGGGTTGGCCCATTTCCAGCTACATAGGGGTGTCAGCTTCTATTTACAGCTTTAAATTTGTTTTCTTGCATTCCTTCTGCTTAGAGTTCAGTTTTGTCAACAGTTTCACCGTGCTGCCGGCGCTCTATTTTCCTGATAGGCTTATCTCTCTCTCTCTCTTTTCCTCACTCACTTTTTTTTTCTCTCCCTGCCTCTCTCACTCGTTTTCCCCTCATCCCCCTTCTTTTTTCCTCCCTGCTGTGTTTCTTTCAGCGCAAACATTTTCAAGACTAAATTACACCAGGAATAAAAAAAAAAAATTGGGCCTATGAAGGTGTATTTGTGTATTTTAAACTTGACATTGTTGAGGCAGGTTAGTGAGGGTGTAGGTGCTTACAGATTGTATCGATCTACAGTACGAGTGTGCGTGTGTGTGTGCCTGTGATAGTCTACTTGTACATGCAGTCTTCCAACCAGTCAGTTGATCTTTTCTTCTCTCGTCTGCTCTTCTTTTTCTACAGAGTCGTTTATTTAGTAGCTCTTCCAGTACACGAGAAATGTCAAGTCTTTGGGCTGATAAAACATGCTAGAGGACAGTCGAGATGATGTGGTCAGTACACTGCCCATCGACCCGTGTATTCATCCCAACTGCCTTTTTGCCCATTGGACACTAGACATGTGTCAACGCTTGAGTGGGCTATAATTTAAACAAATGGACCTCATTCACCAATCGTAAACAAACACAAATTAGCCACGTGATAATATTGATAAAACAACGGGATAAAAATGTCACGTGATAGCCTGTGTATTACGTAATTTATATAGAAGAGATAGACATCATACCTTTTTACCTACTCAATACATAACTAACAATTGATCTAAGCACCTTAACAATTTACATTGCTGATAAACTGTTCGAATATGTCAGTTTGCTAACATTTTTTGTGACCTCGAGACTCCAACACATGGCATAGACTTCACTCTGTCCTAGACTCGACATTTTCACTCTCTTTGTGACAGACTCGAACACACAGACTTCACGCTGTCCTAGACTCGGCATTTTCACTTTTTTTGTGACATAGACTCGATCACACAGACTTCACGCTGTCAAATTAAGAACGTTTACTTTTAATCATGTTATCCTACGTCACGCATGTGGTCCTACCCGGCGATGTGTCCAGCCTTCTAAATAGTATTTACAGTTCTAGTTCTGGGTTATCCTACACACACACCATATCATGTGTCTCAGTGGCACCATTATCGAGAACCTATCACTATACCTTCCTTAACTCTTTTGTTGATTACTGGTCTGTCATCAGATTTGAAAAGTCGCTGGGTTTTTATGTGGGTTACGAACTTTTTGTTTGGGTAGTTGTGTGTGTGTGTGTGGTAGTTGAATCCCAATGAAAGGGATCTCTTGACTTCATGTGTAAGTCCTTTTATGAACGATCTAGAGTTGTTTGTAAGGACCTACTCGTGGGCTTCCATTCCTACAGTACTTATTGGTAGACTAACGTAGACTCCACACCTGCAAATGTTTGCACGGCAATAAATAGGTCATGTTTAGTACCTGTAACATCTCCATTTCACCAGCCCTTTCCCCGTCGTGTCGTAGGATAATGAATGAACGTGCGCCCGTAGCAAGTATGTGGCACAGTTTGATTTTTTCCCCTGTACCTGAGCCTCGCGTTCAGATCCTTAAGACATTCCTAGCGTTGTTCAGCCCATTACTACTTCAGGTGTCAGTCCTAGTAACTGTTGGATGTCACCAAAATGTGTGCTATCTAACACACACATCATGTATCTGTTGACTCAAGTTTAACGTTTGGAATCCTCTCCCCACCGTTCCCCAAAGTTGACAAGCCGTTTTGACCAAAAAATATCTGGTGATGTCATTTACCTTTTTTTTCCATTAAAAATGAAAAAAAAAATTGAGAAGTAGATAAAGGTCAAGGCCAATCGCAGCCTTCATCACGTCTGAGCAAGATAATATGGGGCGTTTGAAAGTAGAGTTGAAACAAGTCTCGCTGAGTCTGTTATGTTTTGGGTGTCTGCAGTTTAATGGGAGAATCCGCCTGCTTGCTTGCTTGCTTCTACTCCATCTTACTCTCTAGGTAGATGTCTTGTGTGTGTGGGGGGGGGGGCACATTGTGTCCTGCACTGTCACTTGGTGACATATTGTTACAGAAAACATTGCATACGAAATAAAGGTAAACCGGGGGGGGGGGGCGTTTAACGTAGTATATCTACTTGTGTATTGGGTCTGGAATGTGCCGGTCCACTCCTGCTGTACATCACTCACTTAGCGCCACCTCATCTTTTCCTAGCACTCCCCTGCCACGTCTAGAATAACACACACACACACAAATGCCAGGAAGGGGTGGGGGGGGGGGAGCAGGCCGGCCAGAACCGAGGATTAGAGAAAGAGGTTTCCGCTTGTGGAGTGAAACAAAAAAATTCTGACCTCGTACATTGCTTGCTCACCAGAGGTCTCTCACCGTTCCCACCCCTGTCCCTTATTTTTGACTGATTGGCCCTGAGTGTTGTACACTTTTTCTCTCTAGTCTCCAGCCCTGTGGTAGGGGAGTGGATCTGTTGTTCTATGCCGGTAGACTTGATTTGACCAGTGAAGCGCAGGCTGTAGTTTCATGGACTAGTATTTGCTTTCTTCACTACTGCAATCGTAAGTGTTTCTTTCTCTCGTTCTCACTGTGTACATGTAGATCTTGTGGGTTCTCACAGTGTACATGTAGATCTTGTGGGTTCTCACAGTGTACATTTAGATCTTGTGGATTCTCACAGTGTACATGTAGATCTTGTGGGTTCTCACTGTGTACATGTAGATCTTGTGGATTCTCACAGTGTACATGTAGATCTTGTGGGTTCTCTCAATGTACATGTAGATCTTGTGGGTTCTCTCAGTGTACTTGTATATCTTGCAAGTTCTCACAGTGTACATGTAGATCTTGTGGGTTCTCTCAGTGTACATGTAGATCTTGTGGGTTCTCACAGTGTACTTGTATATCTTGCGAGTTCTCACATCTTGTGGGAACTGCTTTGTTTAGTGTGCCATGCTAGGTGCAGCTCATTCCTTCAACCATCCTTCTTTCATTTTACATCTCTATTAGAGGAGCCTAGATCTAAGACTATTCCAGACTACATGAGACAACTGAAAATAATTTTTTTTTGGTTATTTCCTCTTTTTTTTTTTAAATTTTATTTTATCTTTTTAAAACCGTATGTTAAACAAGCGACATAAAACAAAATTACTTTTTAAAAAAGCTTAACTAAGGGTTGTAACTCCACATTTACAACCAATTATCTGAATACTGTAATAATTAATGATAATTATTATTTCCCTTTTCGATATCAAACAAAATTGATTAATTACCACTAAATAACACTATTAGGGTGAAACACTAACATTTGTTTTGTTTACCATACACATACATTTATATGGACTATATTATCGCTGGTTTCAATCTCATTTTTTTCTTTAAACTATTTAATTTTGTGATTGTTTCTTGTATTGTCTTCGACATTACATAGTGGTGCAGACATTACATAGTGGTGCAGACATTACATAGTGGTGCAGACATTACATAGTGGTGCAGACATTACATAGTGGGGCAGACATTACATAGTGGTGCAGACATTACATAGTGGTGCAGACATTACATAGTGGTGCAGACATTACATAGTGGTGCAGACATTACATAGTGGTGCAGACATTACATAGTGGTGCAGACATTACATAGTGGTGCAGACATTACATAGTGGTGCAGACATTACATAGTGGTGCAGACATTACATAGTGGTGCAGACATTACATAGTGGTGCAGACATTACATAGTGGGGCAGACATTACATAGTGGGGCAGACATTACATAGTGGGGCAGACATTACATAGTGGTGCAGACATTACATAGTGGTGCAGACATTACATAGTGGTGCAGACATTACATAGTGGGGCAGACATTACATAGTGGGGCAGACATTACATAGTGGTGCAGACATTACATAGTGGTGCAGACATTACATAGTGGGGCAGACATTACATAGTGGTGCAGACATTACATAGTGGTGCAGACATTACATAGTGGGGCAGACATTACATAGTGGTGCAGACATTACATAGTGGTGCAGACATTACATAGTGGGGCAGACATTACATAGTGGTGCAGACATTACATAGTGGGGCAGACATTACATAGTGGGGCAGACATTACATAGTGGTGCAGACATTACATAGTGGTGCAGACATTACATAGTGGGGCAGACATTACATAGTGGTGCAGACATTACATAGTGGGGCAGACATTACATAGTGGTGCAGACATTACATAGTGGTGCAGACATTACATAGTGGTGCAGACATTACATAGTGGGGCAGACATTACATAGTGGGGCAGACATTACATAGTGGTGCAGACATTACATAGTGGTGCAGACATTACATAGTGGGGCAGACATTACATAGTGGGGCAGACATTACATAGTGGTGCAGACATTACATAGTGGTGCAGACATTACATAGTGGTGCAGACATTACATAGTGGTGCAGACATTACATAGTGGTGCAGACATTACATAGTGGGGCAGACATTACATAGTGGGGCAGACATTACATAGTGGTGCAGACATTACATAGTGGTGCAGACATTACATAGTGGTGCAGACATTACATAGTGGTGCAGACATTACATAGTGGTGCAGACATTACATAGTGGTGCAGACGTTTCAATTTCACCCAAGAATGGGACATGCGAGAAATAACGCATTCAGACAGACAGGGAGAATGACTTGATATAAGCTATGTAACAAGAAAAAAACAAAAAAACTTAAAAAAACAAAAACAAAAGCAAAGCTTATACGAAGTGCAATTGTATCAATTAGTTTGGATCAGTCATGTCATTAAATGTGTCCCAGATCTAGACCACAACAATACATCTGTGCGAGTAGACATATTTTGACCAATTGTTTTTGTTTAGCTTCAGTTCATGCTTTTAGTTTTCTCAATACGCTATGACCCTAGCACTTAGTCGAACTCATGGCTCAAGCCTCCGCAAGCCGACAGTCGGGGTTGTAAATTTGGCCAAGGCTTGTCTGCCCAGGCACCTCTAACATTTGCTAGTGAGGTGCTTATGAAAATAGAAGATTGAATAGTTATCTATTGTTTGTTATAAAGGGAACTAGTTAAGCTTATACCACCACTTCAGTCAAGTACAATTTATTTCCATAGTTTGAGATACCAAACAAAATAACTAATTACTAATAGTTAATTAACTAATTGGTTTGTATTTTTGTTGTATTGATTCTTGTGTCGTCAGGTCAAAGAACTAATTGAGCAAAATTTCAGCTTGAACCGAGATGTTGTGTGGGAGAAATAACTATGTACAAACAATTGACCAGAGTGAGTTGATATAAGCTGGGTACAAATTAGATGTCGATCTTTTTATAGAGTGAGTGTGCATAGGATTTAAAGAAAAAAAATGAGATTGAAACCAGCGATAATATAGTCCATATAAAAGTGTGTGTATGGTAAACAAACAAATGTTAGTGTTTTACCATCGCCGCCCTCCTCAAACCATTGATAAAACATGCTCCTGGCTAGAGCCTTTCCATTTTGCATTCAATATATCGGAGAACCAAATAGCTAGTCTTATTTTTTAGGATCGATTAATTTGTGTTTGAGTCAAAACGTTGTGCACACGAGTTGTATACAGTCTTATTTACAATAAATCGGAATGAGTCACGTGATCTCTCTAGTCCAAATGTGATTAGAGGTAGAGGATGTTGATGTAGCTGGACATGTATCGGTGTGTGGCGGGGGTGATTAAAGATGTAGCTGGACATATGTGTATGTATATGGGGAAGTAGAACACCTACGATTAGAGGTAGAAGATGTAGCTGGACATATATGTGTGTGTGGCGGGGGGTGGTGGTGATTAAAGATGTAGCTGGACATGTATGTACGTGTATTGGGAAGTAGAACACCTAGATTAGAGGTAGAAGATGTAACTGGATGTACAGGAGCATGTGGGGGAGGGGTGGCTTAGGACTCGTGACATATTGACCCAGATTGGCACGTGCTTGTAGACACAGTGGGAAATGTTATTTTAGACTGCCGAAGGAAGGGACCGCTAAAATGATTGAACCCAAAAGGTCATAGTTCGTAGGTAGTGCTTGATGGCCTCCCCTGAAATGTAAGATAGCGTCACGCATTTGAAGTAAATAAATCTTCTGACAGAGTCGAGTGTTGAGTCATAAACTGGCAGTGATCGTGGGATGAACATCTACTGGAGGGATAGTCTACTATTCTGCTTAGGTCTGGTTTGCTTTCATTTGGAATCATTTATATTCAGGGTGACCTAGCTTTTTTAGCATTTGTGTTGTATTTAGTCCTACAGAGACACATTCCGTGTGTTATACGTTGTGTTGTATTAAGTCCTACAGAGACACATTCCGTGTGTTAAACGTTGTGTTGTATTAAGTCCTACAGAGACACATACCGTGACCCTCAGTTGTCCTTCCTGCAGAAGATTTGCTCCATGACGCTATAATCTTTTTCTTTGAAATGTTTGTCAAGTCACTGCAAGAGTTCATTTCTCATAGTTCATTCTAATAGAGTTGGATATATCCTCTTTGGCAGTCTTTGCTTCATCCATTTTGTGTACCAAGTTGTACGGAACGATGATGTGTAGATAGTCTGGACAAGTAGGTTGGCCAACTTAACTATTCCCTCCACCCATCAGGTGGAATGTCCCCACCCCCCTACCAGAAATAAAAGTTTTTGGAATGGTATATTTGGAAGAAATATACTGTGGTGAATTGACGGCCCACTTTGTTGATGTTGTCATCAGGTAGTTCATTGCGAAGTACACATACCAATGTGCTCTCCTGTTTCGTGTCAACCGTTTCGTCTTTGATAAATTTCGGTACCTATATGTGTATATTAGACCAGGGACGAATATATCAACTGATGGCTAATTGATGGATGGATAAAGATGAAAATGGGGAGGTGTGTGCACTTTTAGTCCCCCCTTGCGTTACAAATAACTGGAGGGCATGTAGAGGCAAACGAATACGTTAGGCCGCTTCCTAAATCTGATGCCCCGTGTATGGTCTACCTTATATGTTAACAGACATTTGACGTATGTCTGACTGCAAATAGGAAATCAATGCATGTAATCGAACTATTGACAGTGATATTGTGATAGATGTGTTTTACCAAGCAATCTCTACATTTCGGTTCATGTTTAGGCAAACAAATAACTATTATGTTATGAGCTATGAGCCAATATGGAGATAATCTGTGACCTAATTCTCTCCCTATCCCCCGACTCCCTAGTCTTCTAGAGTCTTTGACTGCATGCCCAGGGCAGGTGCTGATAGAGGCTAGTGTTCTTCCTGTCCACACCCCACCCCTCTCGGGCAGTCGTTCCCTTGCTCAAGCAGAACTATTTGAAGAGATGACCTGCGGTGAACCTTCGGTCACGTTTCTCTGAAGGGTCCCGCTAAGGTCAGCGTGACATTCGTTTTGTCTTTTAGTGGGGCGCAGTGACGTCAAGCTAATGGAGTGCAGACCCCATCTTTATTTTTTCTTTTTCTAAACAAATTAATCAAGATAAAGTCTGTCTCTTCTGAGTTAAGCCATGCACTATTTAGAGAGATCTACTCCTGAAAGAAGGCTGAACCGCATTACAATAGCATTGGAGCTTAAGTTGTAATTCACTCGCCTCTTCATGAAGAAACGGTCGCAGTGCGTTATTAAATATATATATATATATATAATATAGTGTGTTGTGACTGATAGGCGTCAGGTTCTCAAGAGATGAGCCATTGTTCTCTGAAGAGCGTCTCGTGTCGAACACAAAACATCCTCCCAATAGCCACTTGTCTTGAATATTCCATCAGATCTTGTTCAGTCCAGACATTCACACTTCACAGGTTGATTAGTCACTCAACTGTTTCTTGTAGACACACATTTCAGTTGTTTCTTTGAGTCAAAACAAAAAAGTCCAAACAGGACGGACGTGGGGTGAGCAGGACTTTGATTTGAAGCCTGCGCGCGAGAGATTAACCATGGCACTGAGCCCATTAGCCTTCAGTGATTCACTTTTGAAATTATGCTAATTGCTGTTTAACTTTGTTTTTTTTTGTCTGGCACTAGGCCGTGTGTTAGTAGCTTATTGAAAGAAACAGTTAATACTGCTACTCAAGGAATCAGCTAGGGGCACATGCTGTTGGTGTTGTTTTTGTTTTTTTTAATTTTTAAATGGTTCAGTATTTTTTATTTTTTTTTAACTTAAAACTTGTTAGATAGCTTGGGCCTGGACTCAAGACTCATTCTTGTTTCCTGTCACACCAACATGAAAGATCATTTTTCTTCTTGTGGTGGCTGGGACAAAAAAAAGATAAGCTCTCTAGTTAGGCTTAGGTGACTGGAGCTTGTCTAAGTCTAATGAACCAAAGAACCATTTCAACTTTATTTACAACACCAAAGAACCATTTCAACTTTATTTACAACACCAAAGAACCATATCAACTTTATTTACAACACCAAAGAACCATTTCAACTTTATTTACAACACCAAAGAACCATATCAACTCTATTTACAACACCAAAGAACCATATCAACTCTATTTACAACACCAAAGAACCATTTCAACTTTATTTACAACACCAAAGAACCATTTCAACTTTATTTACAACACCAAAGAACCATTTCAACTTTATTTACAACACCAAAGAACCATTTCAACTTTATTTACAACACCAAAGAACCATATCAACTCTACTTACAACATCAAAGAACCATATCAACTCTACTTCCAACAATACGTTTTGTTGTAATAATGCGAATCCAATAATACTGTTTCATCTTAAAACATTCTATTGACATTTTTTTTCCTTCGGACTTGAACCAATCTGTTATCCAACGAGTGAAGTGCGATACATCTTTTAATAATGAAAACAACGTTTTGAGTTCACAAGTTAGTTCACATTGTCCACCCATTAATCTTTAGGTTTGTTGGAGGCGTTCCGCGAACAGTCTCACCTCATCACTTCATACTTTTGTGGCTTTTTGTGTGTGTAGACAATCTAAATTTCGAGTTCTATACAATGATCATCTAATTTAAAATGAGCGATACATCATGTCACCCCCGTGTACCCAGATCTCCATGGCCTGCCGTGTGGTACCTTTCTGCTAGTCATTGGTTCGAAAGTCATGTGGTTGGACTCGTGAACTTGACTTCCTCTTGTTGATTCAGTCAGGCTCTCAAAAGTACACATTCTAATTAATGCTGCGTCTGGTCAGTGGCTAGGCTGGATTGGTGCCACGCTTCGACTTGGACGGACAGGGGGGATAGGCCTGTGCTTGTGAATGTGTTCGATCGGTGAAAGACTCTCGGAGTTCGCTTTTTTTTCCCCGCAGAGAACCTGTCTTCGTCTGTTACACGCCGGCCGGCTACCGTTGTTCAACTCTGGCCTTTAACCTTTTACCTTGAACGAAGTAGAGTAACAATGCGCGTGCTGGATGGCTAAAAATAGAACGGTGTTTATCGTTGTGTGCACGCGAGTTCTATTCTCGGACCAGTGTGTCATCGGTCTGGCACTTGAGTTAGTCTCTAGTCTTCTGGTTGCTGCTCTCCACAGCTCTGACCATTCGCCACTGTCCTGGAGTTATTGTTATCACTTCTTTCTGGTAGTATACTAACATTTTATAGCCAAATGTCCGCTTAACACATATGTTAGCAGTGTTTCATTTGCATAATTTAATTTTAAGCATTCTATTAATTCTTCCCCCCTCCCTATACGGTCTAGTGAGCCAAGCAAAGCTATATTCTGTGTAAACTATTTTAAATGAATTCAGTGTATTCATAGGTCACGCCACCAGTTCCTATTTCTACTTTCAGTTTCAGTGGGTTGAGATGTCTGCATTAGTCTACATGCTATTTAAAATACACAACCATATTTTCATGGAGTCTTGAAGTTTGTGCTTGTAGATGTAGTGATTCAAACACGGCCTTTTAGGAACTGGCAGTGTGTGTCTCGAATGGGTTAATCAAACTTCTGAATTAGTCATGGGAAAAACGTGTAGTCGTGTCATTTAGAAGTGGATGTTAGGTTAGAAAGACAATGAATAGAATACATTATTCATGTAATTAGATTTGATTTCTAAGTCTCGGGGGATGGAAATATTAGTGTAGTGGGAACAGTTGGATGGGTGAGTATAACGCTTTACACGCACACACACACACAACATTTGTCACACATTGCACTCCACATACACGTAATACTTCTCACACATATAACAATCTTCACACATTGGTCATAACACACATGTAAAACTCCTCACTAGTTACAGTCTTCACATATCTTCACATACATGTAACATCCCTCACAGACATAGCATTCCTCACACTTGTAACACTCCTCTTTCACATAAAGCTCCTCCCACATACACGTAAAGCTCCTCTCACATATGTAACACTCCTCACACACAAATTAAACTCCTCACACACGTAACACTCCCCACACACGTAAACTTCCTCTCATACACGTAGAGTTCCTCTCACATGTAACACTCCTCACATTCATGTAAAAGGCTTTGTTTGCGCCATCATTACCCAGTGTTTGCACTCGTTCTTTTAAGAGAGGAATCTAATTGTTTGAGTTTTGGGATGACCTTTTAATGTGAGCACTTGAGTTACTTCATGATGTACCTCTCTCTGTGGTATTCTCAGTCAAATACATATTATGATCCTGTCTTTATTGGAACCCTCATTATTCTCTATTGCCTGTCTGTTCTAATGACTCTATTGCTTTGTGTTTTGTTTCAGAAAGACGTGATTATCTTATGCTTTACAAATAAGACTGATACATTATTGAAACCTTTTTAGAAGCGGGGAGGGCACCTCATTAGCTAATTATCTAAAGCTTCCCATCATCATTGTGTGTGTACACTCTGAGCCTACACGTACACATGTTCTGTGACTGAAGTAGTACACTTAGTGCCAGGAAGTCAGTGAAGGTCAGTGTCATTACAGTCTCTCCACGCTTTGTCCTCAGAATCTAGATTTGGTCACTTCAAACTGGGACACACACAAATGGACACTGGATTGCAGAATGGGAAAAGCGACCTCTGCTCATTTACCAGAGAAATTCAAGTGGAAGAGCAATTGAAGTCAGCCCCCCCCCCCCCCCCCCAATCCAATTATAGTCGATGAACTAGACCTACGCCTGTTTTAGGATGTCTAATGTTGATGAAAAACAAAATTACTAACCGACTGAAAATGTGTTTTGAAAAGCACGTCAAAAACAAAACTAAATCTTAATGACAGGACAATTCATCGAAGCAAAAGATCGTTAATGGTATGATACAAGGCCGAATGTATGGATGTGGAAGCCCAGGGACGGGATTTTTGTGGAGGCCCACTTTATTGAAATTTTGAAGTAAAGTTCACTTAGTAATACTATTAATACTTATATCTAAAAGCATGTCATATTTTAGAAGAAAGAAATTGAATACTTATAAATTCAGTATCAGTTTTTTAAAGCTATGTTATATGTATATATTTTAGCTTTAAAAAATGATTATTTTTGAGTTAGTGAAGGGTAAGGACCTGGGTTAACACACTTTCGGATATTGCAATGTCGTGGTAGGTAGTGTCACTGTTGTCCATCGAGTGAAATACCTATTTATCTAAACTTGTCCAGGTGACATACAGTTTAGAAGTTTATCAATACATCCGTGTGGTCATATGATTTTTAATTACATTTTTTAAACATGTATTACCAGTCTTGGTGTACAGTCGACTGCAGTGTCTTCCTTGGAAGTCTGTTGATTGAGATAATGTTGTGCATGCTTAATGATGATAAGTATTACTTGTGAGCTAGCTCTATTGATTTGGTCATTGCTATGTAACCTCCTGTTATCAGTGGCTCTAATCCTTTCCTGTAATTGTCGTTTAGTTTGAAACTATTGTCGTTGAAATGGGGGGCTGGTTGTGTCGAGACATATGAGGACTTTCATTTCTCTTTCCTTCATTTTCTTCTTGTTCTCTTACTTTGTTTTCATTGACTGCATTCTTTTCGCGTTGTTTTTTTTGTCAATGTATCTCCATCACTTTTTGTCACTCTTTTGTCCCCCCCCCTCTCAGTTCCCTTCTTTTCTACCCCCCCCCCTTTCTCTCTCTCCCTCAGGCCAACACTTGTACAGCTAACAAAGTCTCACATTTCTCTCTGGTTATTAAATTTCTTGATGGACTTTCTTGCTTCCAGGACGCTCTTCTTTCCTTTAACTCCCTCTTTGACCAGATACTGGCATCGATTAGGTAACACACACACACACACGTGTTTCATGCCCCCCCCCCCCGCTTTTCTTATCTTGAGTCCTCAACGCTTTTCCCTACAGAGTCACGTGATCATGGTCCTGCTTATTGTTAGTCACTTCAAACTCTATCCAATAATCCAGCCTCTTTGTTTTGTTTTAGTAAGGCTTCTATCAACTCACTCAGTCTGTCTGGTCAAAAGTTTGGTACACACGGATCAAGTTGAAACTTTAAAAAAATATTTATTGTGCATAACAAAACAGGAATCTATTTAAAAATTAACCAGTTATTCACTTAATTATTTTTCAGTAATTATTTTGTTTGATATCGAATAAGGGAAAAGCGTCTACATTATTGATAGATATAGTTGTAAGTGTGGAGTTATTTCCCTAAGATAAGCTTTGTTTTTTTTTAAAGTATAAAAAAATAATTTGCCTGTTTCATTCTGTGTATTTGTGTTTGCATTAGACTGAGTCTGTGGGTAGTTCCTGTGTTCGATTTTTTCCTAATTTTTTAAAACTGCACCAGTCAAAGGCACACATTTGAAGAGGGCTGATGATGAGACTATAGCCCTCCTATTTCGGCTGTTTCATTCAGATCTCTACTAAACCAGGTTAGCCCAGGGGACTAACACAACATAGGACGTAATCATCTTCTTTTTTGAAGTAACGTCTGTATTATATAAGATAAGATAACACAACATTACTTGTCGTACTGTCATTATAGTTGTTTTTTTTTCTTTTTAAAACATTTGATTCAGACTTGATTCTGACAGTCTTTAAAGCAGTGATTCAAGTTCGAAGTTGAATGTACAGCTACTGATTGACTTGTCTCGAGAACCTTGGACAGGATGTATTTAGCGCTTGATCAAGTAGTGACAGTCAACAAGCTACCTAGACTTATTTAGTACTCGATCTAGTGACTCAACAAGCTACCTAGACTTATTTAGTACTCGATCTAGTGACAGTCAACAAGCTACCTAGACTTATTTAGTACTCGATCTAGTGACAGTCAACAAGCTACTTAGACTTATTTAGTACTCGATCTAGTGACTCAACAAGCTACCTAGACTTATTTAGTACTCGATCTAGTGACAGTCAACAAGCTACCTAGACTTATTTAGTACTCGATCTATGGACAGTCAACAAGCTACCTAGGCTTATTTAGTACTCGATCTATGGACAGTCAACAAGCTACCTAGGCTTATTTAGTACTCGATCTAGTGACAGTCAACAAGCTACTTAGACTTATTTAGTACTCGATCTAGTGACAGTCAACAAGCTACCTAGACTTATTTAGTACTCGATCTAGTGACAGTCAACAAGCTACCTAGACTTATTTAGTACTCGATCTAGTGACAGTCACCAAGCTACTTAGACTTATTTAGTACTCGATCTAGTGACAGTCAACAAGCTACCTAGACTTATTTAGTACTCGATCTAGTGACAGTCAACAAGTTATTAGACTTATTTAGTACTCGATCTAGTGACAGTCAACAAGCTACCTAGACTTATTTAGTACTCGATCTAGTGACAGTCAACAAGCTACTTAGACTTATTTAGTACTCGATCTAGTGACAGTCAACAAGCTACTTACAACTTGATCGTCTTGATCTACTTTTTAGTTGTTCATGAACACATCACATTGCTCTCTCTCTCTCTCTCTCTCTCTCTCTCTCTCTCTTTCTAGGATGAAATAGTATCTTTGAACCGAAAAGAACACTTTCAGATCTATGTAAACATTGAAATTGACTTGGATTCCTATGTGAATAGAACGGGGTGTGTGTGTGATCGATTATGAGTCTCTGATATAGTTCTTATTACTCTTGAACTTAGCAATATAATGTCTAGAGCTCTTAAAGATAAGAAAGTTATTGACTTGATACTCGCCAGGATGTCAACAGTGCAATATTTGTGTGTGTGTGTGCAGCTCGATCTCTTGGAATTCTTTGGTCGCTTTGTTTTTTCTAGAGCTGATATTTCTGTTAGTTGACAAGACAGTGGCTTTGTGTTGTTACCGTAACGGCATTCATTTGGAGATCTCGTGTCACGTCTCAAGGCTCAGACAAACATGACGGACACGCCTCTGGAAGTGTTAGGGACTCTCGTGTCCTCCTGAGCTAGATTTGTTCTGTGCAGGACCAGGTTATATTGGGGAAGACGTTTTGTTTCTGCGCTTGTGGTTTATTGAGTATTTAGTCAAGTGAGTCGAATTTTGTTACTTTCTTTTTTTTTTCATTACTTAGGGCACACGTTCATTTTGTGTAGCCCACACTTCTCTTTTGTTGGCTACATTTAAGTTTTACCATCCTTTTCTTTTTTTTTTCATTACTTAGGGCATACGTTCATTTTTTGTAGCTCACACTTCTCTTTTGTTGGCTACATTTATGTTTTACCATCCTTTTCTTTTTTTTTTCATTACTTAGGGCATACGTTCATTTTGTGTAGCCCACACTTCTCTTTTGTTGGCTACATTTATGTTTTACCATCCTTTTCTTTTTTTTTTCATTACTTAGGGCATACGTTCATTTTGTGTAGCCCACACTTCTCTTTAGTTGGCTACATTTATGTTTTACCATCCTTTTCTTTTTTTTTCATAACTTAGGGCACACGTTCATTTTGTGTAGCCCACACTTCTCTTTAGTTGGCTACATTTATGTTTTACCATCCTTTTCTTTTTTTTTCATTACTTAGGGCATACGTTCATTTTTTGTAGCTCACACTTCTCTTTAGTTGGCTACATTTATGTTTTACCATCCTTTTCTTTTTTTTTCATTACTTAGTGCACACGTTCATTTTGTGTAGCCCACACTTCTCTTTTGTTGGCTACATTTATGTTTTACCATCCTTTTCTTTTTTTTTTCATTACTTAGTGCACACGTTCATTTTGTGTAGCCCACACTTCTCTTTTGTTGGCTACATTTATGTTTTACCATCCTTTTCTTTTTTTTTTCATTACTTAGGGCATACGTTCATTTTTTGTAGCTCACACTTCTCTTTTGTTGGCTACATTTATGTTTTACCATCCTTTTCTTTTTTTTTTCATTACTTAGGGCATACGTTCATTTTGTGTAGCCCACACTTCTCTTTTGTTGGCTACATTTATGTTTTACCATCCTTTTCTTTTTTTTTTCATTACTTAGGGCACACGTTCATTTTTGTAGCTCACACTTCTCTTTTGTTGGCTACATTTATGTTTTACCATCCTTTTCTTTTTTTTTCATTACTTAGGGCATACGTTCATTTTGTGTAGCCCACACTTCTCTTTTGTTGGCTACATTTATGTTTTACCATCCTTTTCTTTTTTTTTCATTACTTAGGGCACACGTTCATTTTGTGTAGCCCACACTTCTCTTTTGTTGGCTACATTTATGTTTTACCATCCTTTTCTTTTTTTTTCATTACTTAGGGCATACGTTCATTTTGTGTAGCCCACACTTCTCTTTTGTTGGCTACATTTATGTTTTACCATCCTTTTCTTTTTTTTTCATTACTTAGGGCACACGTTCATTTTGTGTAGCCCACACTTCTCTTTTGTTGGCTACATTTATGTTTTACCATCCTTTTCTTTTTTTTTCATTACTTAGGGCATACGTTCATTTTGTGTAGCCCACACTTCTCTTTAGTTGGCTACATTTATGTTTTACCATCCTTTTCTTTTTTTTTCATTACTTAGGGCACACGTTCATTTTGTGTAGCCCACACTTCTCTTTTGTTGGCTACATTTATGTTTTACCATCCTTTTCTTTTTTTTTCATTACTTAGGGCACACGTTCATTTTGTGTAGCCCACACTTCTCTTTAGTTGGCTACATTTAAGTTTTACCATCCTTTTCTTTTTTTTTGGCTACTTTTACTTTTTAATTTTTTTTTCTCTTTGGCTACATTTCATTTTCCTTGGCCTTTCTCATCTTTCTTTCCGTCTTTTCCTTTCTTTCTTCAGTAATGTTTCTCTCACTTTCTCTCTCACACACACTTTCTTACAATCTCTCTCTGTCTCTCTTTATATATATAAATATATATAATCTCACACACTATTTCTCTCTGCCCTCCTGTCTGTTCTTTCTGTATTTCCCTACACTTAGCTCTACTATCAGGACAACTAACTTTCTATTGTCAACGCTATATTGTTCACGCATGTCTCAATTGATATGTAATTTTTAGTTTGAATTTGATAGGGAAAAAGTCTTTATCTCTAGATTGTCATGCCTTGTGTGGTAGTTTACAGAGATGCATAGGAAATAGAGGCGGGATGCCCTAGCTCTTAGCTGCCAGGCCAAAGGCTCTTGGTTCGAGACTTTGTCTTGTTGATCGAACATTACTGAAGGCATAAATGAAAGTTGTTATCAATAACATAAAGAGGCTACCTTTTGTGCTAGCCCCACACTATCCTGTGTGTTGTTTACGGCCTTTGACTTGTAGCACCAAACTGCTGGTAGACAACTAAACTGCTGTCAGTGTACTTATATCTTAACATATGAAACTTGAAATAACTTGAAGTAACTTCTTTGTGAACAAGACTCAATAGAACATTTGTTACATTGTTCCGAGCACAGCATTCATCTCACCGAGATGATCCGTAGTCGCTTCGCAACTGAAGGAGGCCATAGAAGAAGACACATTTAACTTGAGAGGAAATTAATACATGTTGGAGATCTTTATAATAATATAAAAATGGTATTGGAACAAAATCTAACTCACTATCAAAACACGTCTTTTCACTTTTGTCCATATGGAGTCGTCTGTGGCAGCTGACGACAATGCCGGCTTATCTTGCATCATTCTCACTATATAGCCGCCAACTAATCGCTAACCTCGTCCCATCGTCACCATAGAAACACACACACACTTTATGTCATTGCCTCTAAAGGGGACGTTACCCTGTGTGGAGTAGAGTGCTATGTAAAGCCCGTGTCATAAGGAATCTTGCTTGACTCTGCGTTATACACAATGTGTTTGTAATGGAGTCAGTAACTGGTTATTAAGGGGGCGTGTTGAACCATAAGTTCATTGTAATGTTTTGGTTGATCTCGAATCACGTGATGCACCCGCAGAGAAGTTCTTAACTTTTAAAGTTGTTGACAGAACAGATTGGAAAAAGCTGATGTTTCGCTGAGACGGGATTAGTTTTGTGACCTACTACCAGAGGCGGCGTTAGTGGGGAAACCACACAGGCCCCGTGCTTTGGGGGGGGGGATGCCGCGATAAAAGATAATCTTATGTAACTATCAGACCATCGTACAAATATTCGAGGTCCTGATATGACACTCGCACTGGGCCGACTCTGCCTACTACCTACAAGTCTTTAGTGGCAAATTTCTTCGTTATCCACACTCACACAGTGTCTTTGCACCAGCCAATTTCATACACACCGCTTGTTTATGTTTTGCACATAGCAGTTATTTAACCCAAGAACTTAACATGGTACTCTCTTTGTCACTGTGTAAGGATATAGGTCAGTTCTTCCACTGGTCTTGTTTTTACTAGGTAGATACTGGGTATTTTGACCTCTCCTCTCGCGCGCACACACATACACTGTTTCTTTCTCTACAATGTTAGTAATATTGAAGTAATACTTTGTTCTGTTTTAGTGTGGGTAGAATTGTTTTCAGTGTGAGTAGAGAAGTATTGTAAATATTGGGGGGGGGGGGGGGGAGTGAGTTGTCTAGCATTGTTTGCATGTGTAGCAGTGACATCTGTTTACAAATTTAAACCCTTGTGTGAGATTTGACATCAGATAGACCATCAAACCTTAAGGTCTACGGATTGCTAACAGCTGAAATGTTTGGATGATATGACAAAGCAACACATTGAATCACTGAAAGAATAAACACCACCTAATACTATGATAATACCTCACAACCAACTATTGTTTCTCTCTACTGTTTACATCCTGAGTTTAATCTCTTGGCTCGCTCTGTTGACTCTATAGGGCTGTCTAGCAGACGATCTTCTCCCAATATTCTACGGCTTTGTGTGTCTTCTGGGACCTCCAACTATCTACCGTCTTTGGAAGTAAAAAGATTAGAATGGGTTGGGTATTGAAGAGGTATGGCCTTGACATTGAGGACACGAGAAATGCCGCTCACATCTGGAACTTGAGACCTCTTTTTTTTTTTCTCCTCCTCAACTTCCAGCCTTTCCTCCCCCTCTCACCTCTTGTTGTTGAGATCAATACGACCCTCCCCTCTTCCCCACCCCCCTTTTTTTTTGTTCCTCCATCTCTTGCTCAACGGAGAAGTGTGTCAGTGTCTTGAGTGTACCGTCTTGTTTCATGGCTCTCTCTGTGTCCTGGAGGTTGTAGTGAACTAGTCTAGTCTACCGTCTTGTTTCATGGCTCTCAGTGCTGGACTATACTTTCTGACCCTGAATGGACATCTTGGTTCGTGTTGGCTTTATTATCATTGTAGGATCTACTAGTAGTAGTAGTAGTTTGAGTGTGCATGTTTGATCGCGTGAGCTCTAGCACTTGACACTGTGACTCACTGTTCGATCTTGTTCTTCACATTAAAACCAGTCGTTTTGACCACTGCCATGCAGATTAAGTAGCAGCCTCTTAGGGAAAGAATAAAATGGTGGAAAAGGAAAGCCTTTCTCCACTAAACTCTCTTCCCCATTTTTTTCTTCTTCTTATTCAATCAGGATAATCCTTTGCGTTGAAGTAGATTACATGTTCGAGAACCCTGGGACTTATTGTTAGACATAGATTCTCTTCTTATTCAATCAGGATAATCCTTTGCGTTGAAGTAGATCACATGTTCGAGAACCCTGGGACTTATTGTTAGACATAGATTCTCTTCTTATTCAATCAGGATAATCCTTTGCGTTGAAGTAGATCACATGTTCGAGAACCCTGGGACTTATTGTTAGACATAGATTCTCTTCTTATTCAATCAGGATAATCCTTTGCGTTGAAGTAGATTACATGTTCGAGAACCCTGGGACTTATTGTTAGACATAGATTCTCTTCTTATTCAATCAGGATAATCCTTTGCGTTGAAGTAGATTACATGTTCGAGAACCCTGGGACTTATTGTTAGACATAGATTCTCTTCTTATTCAATCAGGATAATCCTTTGCGTTGAAGTAGATTACATGTTCGAGAACCCTGGGACTTATTGTTAGACATAGATTCTCTTCTTATGAAATGCATCCATCCATCTTAAGTACATTTTTTAATTTGGCTTAGTCCGAATGTAACACAACATAGACATACAGCTGTCAGGTCGATCTAAAAAGATTTGACTCACCTCTGAGCACTTAGTATCAAGTCTAAGGTGTTAGGACTTATCTTACTGGTTTGTCTCACGTTGGATTAGTCACTAAATGAAAGTTTCTTGATGACCTTCACGCATCAACTGATCTTTGGCTTCATTTTTTTAAACATTTTTTTTTAAACGAAGTAGATATAAATAAAGTGATGTCTACAGTTATGTGCGCATTGTTACTTACGAAAGACATCCATTAAAAGTCTTTGATCAGCCAAGTCCTAGACTTGGATCTAGATGTTTGTATTACTGCGAGTCACTGAATGGATGTTTGAGAACTAAGAGAAACTTTGTATGTCCCCATGTTCGCTGTGATGTTAACCTTCAATTATGAAAGTTATGATTGATATGAACTTGACTAAATTCACAGAAGAAACGAAGAGTTTTTGTTTGTTGAAGTGTTTCATTTGTATCCATCTGAAAAGCCAATCACTCCCCACACATCAGTTTCCCAGTTAACATAAAATGTTCCTTGTTTCCTTCCTCACCCCAATGTTTCAAAATGTCCTTGTCTCATGTTGATTATTTGTTTCTTCCAGATATTTGTCGAGTAGACCAGTAAGTTCTTCTCTCAGCTCACCGCCATGTCGGCCTCCCAATTTGACGATCTATTGGGCGACTTTGGCGACTCCACTTCTTCTTCTTCTTCAGTCAAAGCCACGGCTAATGGTAACGTGGACGAGTTTGATCCTTTCGGCCCTTCCGGGGCAGAACAGACCACCAACGGCGGGGATTCTGGATTATTGGTGGACTTTTCCATTGATACAGAGGTCAGCCTATGTGTTTGTTTATCAGTGGACTTATATTTGTCATATTGTATTTGTATGTCTTAACGCTATGGTCAAGTTTCTTACTAAAGAAAGTATATGTTGCTGAAAAGATAGAATTACTCCCCCAGAACAGATATAATTACTCCTCTAGAACAGATAGAATTACTCCCCCAGAACAGATAGAATTACTCCTCTAGAACAGATAGAATTACTCCTCTAGAACAGATAGAATTACTCCTCTAGAACAGATAGAATTACTTCTCTAGAACAGATAGAATTACTCCCCCAGAACAGATAGAATTACTCCCCCAGAACAGATAGAATTACTCCTCTAGAACAGATAGAATTACTCCTCTAGAACAGATAGAATTACTCCCCCAGAACAGATAGAATTACTCCCCCAGAACAGATAGAATTACTCCTCTAGAACAGATAGAATTACTCCTATAGAACAGATAGAATTACTCCTCCAGAACAGATAGAATTACTCCTACAAATCTTGTCTAATGTAGTACAAGATTTTTGCTTTTGAGTTATTCAAATCTTATTGTGTCATTCACAACACCCAAAATATTGCATGTCTTACAGATTTAATAAAATTATTTTCTTTAATTATTTGGCATCATTTAGACCAGATAGTTTATGCAGGGATCCTACGCATTAACTTTCACTTGACCTATAGAGGAAGACAGACATATTAATTTAAAAACAAAATTAATTGCACTTCGTCAGTTGTTTGTTTGTTTCCACACAAACACACACAAAACATTTTTCACTTGAACGATAGATATTACACCGTACATCTCTTGACTGTTATAAATGTGATAGCTATTACATCGTACATCATTTGACTGTTATAAACCTGATAGATATTACACCGTACATCTCTTGACTGTTATAAACCTGATAGATATTACACCGTACATCTCTTGACTGTTATAAACCTGATAAAAAAAACTGTGCCCCCCCCCCCCAACTAGAGGGGAACTAAGGCTGGCAAGGAGAGCAAGAATGTCGTCTTTTTATATATTTGTATTACAAAGCTTCTATCAACTCTGTCTGTCTGTCTGTCTGGTACAAAGCCTCTATCGACTCTGTCTGTCTGTCTGGTACAAAGCTTCTATCAACTCTCTGTCTGTCTGTCTGGTACAAAGCTTCTATCAACTCTCTGTCTGTCTGGTACAAAGCTTCTATCAACTCTCTCTGTCTGTCTGGTACAAAGCTTCTATCAACTCTCTCTGTCTGTCTGGTACAAAAGTTTGTACACGTTAGTTCTACAACACCCAGGATCAAGCTAAATGTTTGAGTGTTCTCTTTAACTTATTGAGTTTTTCTTCCCTAACAAAAAAGTAAGTGTTGTTTAAAATGTATTGAAACTCAAATTCAAATTGTTAAAAACGTATATGTGACACAAAAAGCCTTATCTTTTTGGTTAGTGATGAACTATGATTTCAAAATTGTACAGGTAGGCCTAAGTAGCTTATTGCGACATATGGGGCACCATCAGTGGTTGGACGGTACAAAGGCTTCATAAGTAATATAGATAAAGATAATCCAAATATATCCATTACTTACCTTGTGAGTTGTAATACACAGGCAACAGCTTGTTAACATTTAAGCTACAATTCATTCCTATTTGCATCTAATTATAAAAACTGTAAGTAAAATACAAACATATGCTGAAAATAAGCTCATCTATCAACTGTTTAGTGAAACCAATGATGAGCAACATGTTAAACTCTTATTGTAAACTGAGGTTTGCTGGATTTCGAAACGGAGTTGAATCGCTCGTTTTGTTCATCTGTTTAATACAAGTTAGAAATTTTTGTTTTGGCGATGACTCAAAAAAGCCTAAAAATGTTTTACATGGCAGGCATCTAAGGCTAATGATTTAAACCAACCTCATTGATTCAATCAGTTTCTCTTTAATCGAGATATTAAATTTATTTTACAGGGTTTTAACATAACTTGTTTGTTGACGAATTACTGCCTAAGGACATCGATCTCTATGCAATTCACCAAACAATGCTCTGTGAAGAAATAACGATTCGCTTCTAGGATGTAATAAATTTGAAATATATATATATATATATATATATAAATATATATAAATATATATATATATATATATATATATATATATATATATATATATATATATATATATATATATATATATATATATATAATATATATATATATATATATATATATATATATAATATATATATATATATAAATGACAATTGTTACTGGTGTTCAAATTGAATTGCAGGGAAAAAAATAGATTTACTAAATTACAAAATGATGTCTTCAGTGAAAAGAATGTTAACATAGGAGACACAACAGAGATATGGCTGCACTTAAATGTTGCTTTAAAATTCCAAAACTGTGGTCGAAAATGGAATTATTTTTAGCTTTTTCATCAACATACAAGGTTCAACTGGATTTAGTGGGTAACAAACTGAACGAGTAAGCAAATAGACTAAAGGTAGCCACTAGAGGAGACATTGGCCTTGCTTTAGGCTAATTTAAAGCTTGACATTTCTAATATTGTCAGACTGCAGGAGGCTCACATTACAGTTAAACCTAAAAATAGTAGGCCTTAATATTCAATAAGTTTAAAAGTGACTATTCAAAGTTGTGTAAGAAAGTCATGACAATGTGATGAAATTGTGTGTAGTCACTGTAAGTTATTGACATATAATTAGTTATATAATCAACGATCTGTAATTGGCAGCATGAAAATTAATACATAAATGACATTTTATTCAAATTTACCTTCTCACGCTTCTTTGTTAGTATCTTTCTTAAAGGGGGACGCAGGCGGATTTTTTAAAAGAAAGAATACGAAAAGGGGGCGGTAGACCAAAAAAAGGTTGAAGACCACTGATCTAGATCTATTGCAAATTTAATGATATGACTGATCCAAACTAATTGATACAAATGCACTTCGTTAAATCTTTGTTTTTTGTTTTTTAAACAAGGATTTTGTTTATGTTTTTCTTGTTTCATAGTCAAATTTGTTAAAATGTTTAAATTGTAACTTCTTAGTAAGGTTTTTAAAAAATCCGTTTCATCATCTTCGACGAACTTTTCGCTGCTTGTTAGTGAGAGACGTATCCAACAAGAGGAATCTCAAATGTTCTTTGAATGAAGATATGCCCATACGTCTTCGTCAATGCATCAAAACGGTTAAACTTGTCCCAAACGACGTACCATCGTTCGTTGACGTGTTTGGCGTGAATAAAACAGGCCCTCCACTTAACCGTTTGATAGTCAAAAGAGCTGAGCCGAAGGCTCTTCGAGCTCTAGGCTTGTAAGCTTGCTTGAGCAACTGTTCTGTCTGGAAGAGATCCAAGTCAATGCCTATGTAAAGCATTGCTCATTCCGATAAATCCGGCACTCCGGCCGCATGGACTAGAATGCATGGCCGAAGGCCGAGTACACCGGGAACATCCGCCATTTTCCTATGTTGTACCAAGCTAATCGTGCAGGAAACGCCATTAGTGTAACGGTCACTTGAGGAACGGTGCATGGATTATCGACAGGGACGTGGGAGCTCTCTTTCAACTCCGCTCCGTGTAATGGGAAAGTTCTCGCATTCCCTTGGACACTCCCAAAGGAGTTTTGTTTTGCTATTCATTTAGCCTTATCACGTCCTCAAATGATCGTTTCCACCCGAGTGCCACATTGAGACAGAATAGCATACCCGGGCCTCCATTTAATCAGGATGAACTATCGGTTATCCAACCTGTTTCATACATGCTCTACTGCCTCCAGTGTCTCTCACCTTCAGTAGCGTCCCTTTATTTGACCTCCCTTCAGGGTGATCTTGCAGCGCTATATAGGACTCCCTAGAGTGGCCTAGCTGATTTAGTCGGGACGCTAATGTAAAGGTTTGAAAAATGCTGCAATATATAGTGACGTTCCGTGTTCCGTGGTGTTTGAAATTTTATATTACGTGGAGCCCCCCCCCCCCTTTTTTTTTTCAATGCATTATTTAGTAGTTAAACTTTTAAAAAGAACTCTTTTAAAGAAATCCGACCGTCGTTTATGAAGTATCGAGTCTTTATGTGCTACAATTTGTGTCAGATTTACTGCTACACAGTAACAATTTGTGTGTGAGATTAACTGCTACACAGTAACACTTTGATGAACGGTTTGTGCACAGATTATAAAATATTCTAAAGGGGGTAGGGAAATGCTCTATTGTGGCTATGCAGAGGGCAATTGAATCCATAATTGTATGATTGAAAAAAAAATCAATAGCTTGGAGCTATGTTGTACCCTTAGTTGTGACTCGAATTACTGTGGGCGTGGTTAGGTGCATGAATGGAAGTGGTGGGAGATACGGTGCTATTGTAGAGATAGACGAACGTACAAATCTTATTCCAGTCACTCATTCACTAGAACATTGATCCAGCGCTCAGGTAGTACTAAAAAATACTGTCTGCCCTATTCTCGTTGACTTTTTCTTTCTGGATTTTCTACACTGTTTACTCTTGGGATTATTTGCTATTTACCAGAAGGATTGTTCCTCTGACCACTGGTTCAGATTCTACGTTCCTTATCTTCTACTCTCAGGTAATACTTCATCTTGTACAACAAATAATATAGCTATCAAAGGACATAATGCAGTCCTGATGAAACTGACATGATCACTGAACTTGAGAATAATGAGCTTAGTTTATCTACAGACTACATCTGTGCACAAAATGAGAATAATTAGCATTAGTCGACACGCGGCGTAGCATACACCACTATTAACCGGAAGTATTCATATAGGCAGCGTATTGTCGAGCAGAGCGTATGACTGTGCTTCCGTGAGTAAGAACAACGGGCAGGGCGTCGACATAGTTATCCCAACGTTCGCAAACAAAGCTTACAGCCATCTTGCGAAGTTCGAGAGCAACAGTTTCGTCGATGACATTTTTCCAGAACTATGCGACTGATAGAAATAAACAGTTGCCTGATGCAGAAATTTTGACTACATTGAAAGACCTGTAGACTCAACGAAATATATCTGAAGCGGTTGCCATAGTTAACAATGGAAGAGCAATACGAAGGTGCAAAATCCAAACAAAGCTACAAAAAAAACATGCAACTATTTTAATGACACCAGATATGGAAGTGTGTAAATACACACATAAATGTAGACAAATATAGAATGTAAAGAGAAAGATTACTTGTTCCTCCCCCCCCCCCCCCCCCAACCCTTTTTTTTTTCTGAGCCGTGCTCTCTGTCGCCGCGAAAGTTTACGTGGGATAACTCTAGTCCTACTTGCAGAATTAAAGAGTTCTCTTTCCATGAATTTTTCGTGGTGTCCCGCATGATTTGGCCACGAAAAGAATTATATATATATATAGCTAGTTTATCTACAGACTAGATATGTGCACAAAATGAGAATAGTGAGCTTAGTTTATCTAGTGACTAGATCTGTGCACAAATTAAACTCGAGCGAATAAGAGAAGATTGGTTGAAATGTCAAATCTTGAATACTAGTAACAAACATATCGAGAGTAGTAGATCAAGGTCGGCCCTAACATGTGGCAGGGACTGTGTCTTAGGATGTTTTAAGATATGTACTACCCTGAAGATAGTTTTAAAGTTGACTCTGCATAGATGTACTCCAGGTAAATGTATAGGCTATGGCAGCGATGCCCAACCTTGATCAACTTGCGGGCCATTTTATTTCCGACATTCGAGTCCCGGGCCACATCAACATAGAGAAAAAAACTAAGCATAATTAACCTGAAACTATTAGATTAGAAACCCGTGGATCTAGTACCCGTAGTTTAACAATCTTTTATTCGCGGCTCAAATCAAAAATGCCACCATATTTGTTTTATAATGCCATTTATATTTTGTTTTTTTCGACAGCCAAATTTTCCTTATGAAACAAATATGCTAGCCTATCATCATGTTCCACACACAAAACAAAGTCACGATAAGTTCACTTTTCCTTGTAGAGTCTTATTTCAGAGTCCCATTTCATAAACACGCAAATGTTACTAAAGGTACCAACCCATTACAGAACAAGGTTACAAAAGACAGTTTGTGTGGAAACACAAACTCAAAATCGGCCCCTGAAGTGGTCCACCCAGGCAGGCTTCAATATTTTCAGAAAGAAGATCAAAATGAAATCATATCAAAGATAAATGATAGATAGAAATTGAGATAGAAGGTTAACAGATCTTGTGAAGTGCCCCAACGGTCCAGCAGATCAAAGGATAGGTGAAAGTGAATGTAAAGTTAGATGTGAACCTGGCCTAACTAGTTCCCCTTTCAGACCTTGTGGTCTATAAGGCAGATGATGTAAAGTTCATCTGTTTTTGTGGCCTACGGTTAACTAGGGTGTCATGTAGCCACCACAACGACCAACCGCCTTTACTTTTCACCAACTAATGTCAGGTACCCATTAGTGCTGAGTGGACTCAGAGGCGCCCAAAGATTCCAAAGTTGAAAATCCCAGTCTTCACCAGGATTCGAACCCGCTTTACCGCTCAGCCACAGCGCCTACCCTGGCCTAACTGATGTCTTATAATTGATCTAATTGTTTTGAAAAGGTTCAGTCTCTTATTCAAAATCCTCAAAAAAATAATTCCGCCAAATAAAAATTATTTAGGAAAATGAAGTTTAAAAGATTACTATTCGTTTTAAATTAGGTTTAGCTTATAATGCATACTAATTAGCTTTTTCTCTTTAAAAAACTGTTTGCATAACTGATTTAAAAAAATAGATTTTTCGCTTTCAAAAAAAAAGTAGCCGTTGCATCAGAACTTCGAATGGTCTAAAATATTGTGATGTCGGATTTTCAATATCTTTTGTAGTTTACGAGATCTAAACGGGACGGACGGACAGACATTTCGCACAAAACTAATAGCGTCTTTTCCCCTTTCGGGGGCCGCTAAAAAATGAGTACCCTAACGTAGGTAAAGATACATCTTTCAACATTATTTTTTTGGTTTTCTACACTTTGTGCCAACGTTTTGGCGGGCCGGATGGAACCATTTTGCGGGCCGGATCTGGCCCGCGGGCCGTGTTTTGGGCATCACTGGGCTATGGTTATAACCCGAAGGTTAATAAAAGGTTTGAATGAAACCTTTTCGTTTTACCTCTGTATGTTTTAAAAATGACTTTGTATTGAACAGTCTTCTGGTTCTTGTTTGTATTACATGTAATGTGCATGAGCAAAGTATAATCATCATTTTGTGTGTATTACATGTGTGTGTATGTGTGTGATGAAACATGTTTGTATTACATGTAATGTGCATGAGCAAAGTATCATTTTGTCTGTATTACATGTGTTGTGTATGATGAAACATGTCTGTATTACATGTGTTGTGTATGATGAAACATGTCTGTATTACATGTGTTGTGTATGATGAAACATGTTTTCCGTATTACATGTAATGTGTAAAGCAAGTTGTCTGTTGCATACGTGTAACATTATTTTTGCCAGAAATGTCCTGCTTTATATCCCCCCAGATAATGTCCTTGTCCTCCATGGACATGTCGCGTGCTTGCTTGTGCACTTGAATGTGCTTTGGTATGAAAACGACATAGAAGGACAACAGAATGATTGTTGAAAGCAAGTCCCTGGATGATGTCTACCACACTTAGTGGTCTGTTTGCTCGTCTGTCTCTGACGTGATTTGTTTGATGTTGTGCGTGCCTGTCTCCTTGTTTGTCTGTCTGCTGCTGATAGTGGGCGTATGGTGGGAAGTCTTAGAGATTCATCAATGGTCAAGTGATTGGACGTGTGCAATCAATCAACCCTAGCAAGGGAGAACCCCGCAATTGCTGGCCTATTTTCACCATGTTACATTAATCACTTGCATTTCTTATATATATATATATATATATATATATATATATATATATATATATATATATATATATATATATATATAATGTATAGTATTGTATAGGTTATAAAATAAATATTTGTGTAGACTGTAGACTTTAGAGCATCTTTCGAGGATGTAAAACAAGTTAATTTTGAAGTCGTCTGTTTAGACATTATTTCTGATCTGCTTGCTCCGGAGATAGTTTTCAGAACATGCAACACCACACCATGCAATTTCCACATACTATTACATGGACCTATTTTGTCACGGTGCTGGCGGTTTAGCTAGTTTGAATCTATTAGACATGCGGTTGGCTGTTTAGCTTACATGCGGTTGGCAGTTTAGTTAGCTTGAACCTATTTTGTCATGGGGCTAGCAATTTAGCTAGCATGAACCTTTTAGACACGAGCTTGACAGTTTAGCTAGCTTGAGCCTAATAGCCATGAGGTTAGCAGTTTAGCTAGCTTGAGCCTAATAGATCTGAGGTTGGCAGTTTAGCTAGCTTGAGCCTAATAGCCATAAGGTTAGCAGTTTAGCTAGCTTGAGCCTAATAGATGTGAGGTTGGCAGTTTAGCTAGCTTGAACCTGCCTTGCTGCTGATTTTAGTTGATGTGTTGGACGTAACAGTAAAAGAGGGTTTGTATCAGAAGTAAAAACATGACATGTATCACTTCTCACGTGAACGACACACAGAGAGAGAGAGAGAATGTGCTAGACATCGATCGTGGGAGCACTAGCAAGTGTTAGGATGTGATCTGTGCTAGATCTTCATCATGTACCAGTTGAAAAGTGGAATCACATGATAGTCCTGGGTGATACTCAATCTACTCAATACATGACAGTCATGCAACAGAACACTTGACAAGTTCCTGGGATACTTTGAAATTACTCGTGTCCTTAGTTTCTTGGTGCTGTGACTTGATCCATTGACGAAAACTACACTTTTTGTTTGCTAGACCATTCAAAACTCACAACTTTATATGTTCTAGTTTAAATTTTCAGGTCATCATTATCATCTGTCTCTTGTCTCTCATGGTAGGGATGCTTCCACAGTTCGCGTAAGCAAAACCCTTTCCCTCATTAGCATCTGTTCTTAGCAGAACACCATAAGAGAGGTGGCTCCATTCTATTGCTTTGTCCAACCAGTTCTTTCTTTGGACGACACATTTTTCGTGCTCCCTCCTCTGTACCTTGTAGGATGACTTTTGATAATGAGTCATGTCTTAGAAATAGGACCGAACTAACTCAGCTTACGTCCTTTCACAGTATTGGCCTGCCGTTGACTTGTAAAAATCATTTCCTCAAAGCTTTTATCAACTCACCCTGTCCATTTCTTCGTCTTCAACAAAATATATAAAAAAATATTGTTTCAAATGTTGTCACGTGAAGTCGTATTGCTTCCAAACAAACAAAAATTCTAATGTTTTGTTCTAACAGACAAGCTTAAGGGATTTTATCACCGTCCACACCAATCAACCAAACAAAAAAAAAAAGTAAAGTTCCCCTTTCAGAGCTTGCGATCTATGATGTAAAAGTCATCTGTTTCTGTTGCCCACTGCTAACGAGGGTGCCATGTGGCCAGCACAAAGACCAACCGGCTTTACTTTTCAACAACTAATGTCAGAGACCCATTAGAACTGGGTGGACTCAGAGGCGCCCAAAGATCCCGAAATAAAAAATCTTCACCAGGATTTAAACCCAGGACCATCGGTTCGGAAACCAAGCGCTTTACCACTTAGCCACCAAATGAACCAGAAACTTAAATGATGTTTAGGCACGTGTTCACTTAGGCACAACTCGTTGACGGCTTCTTGACATGGAGAGGCTCGACGTAAGCAACAAATCTAAATCTTGATTCCTAAAGCAGCTGGATGGAACAGCAATGAGTGGAACTAGAATGACTAGTTGTATTGGCTCAAGTCAAAAGAAATGTCGTATCTGGTCGGCATAGAATCAAGTGCATTAATTTGGTCTAAGAAATGTCAAAAGAAATATAACGGAAGCGATATACATTTGCTAAAGAGTTAACTGTAACCAAAAGCTGTTTTTCTAGCGTACTGTAACCAAAAGCTGTTTTTCTAGCGTACTGTAACCAAAAGCTGTTTTTCTAGCGTACTGTAACCAAAAGCTGTTTATCTAGCGTACTGAAACCAAAACTGTCTGGAAGGCTCCACTGTTAAGTACCAATGTGTGCCAGTATTAATACCTTTGTGTCAATGTGACTTGCTTTGGATGAAATCCTAATATTTTTTTGCTACCCGATGAATGTTTGTCTCTACCAGATCATAATCTAGATGTGGACATGTGACCTTTCCAACTAATAACATATGGAGACTTGATACTGATGCACAGAATGGAGCTTGTTATTTGCTGTCTGGGAACTGTTACAAAAAGACTCACTCAATCTCGTGGTATTTAGCTGATCTATGACTGGTGTGAAGCTAGTACACTCCCCTTAGTCTTTGCAAGGGTGTTTACCCCTGGAGGGATTGGGACACTAGCCCTACAATTAAGAACCACGAATGTTACCTGAGCGTGTCTAGATCTGGAGATAGACTTGACATGTTGGACATTGTTTTCCAGGCTTCATTGACTTCACCCTGTCACATGCCAGTGTACGCTGTGTAAGGGTATCGCCAGCACACATGTTGTAACTCTCGCCCCCCCCCCCCCACTTCTCCCTCTAGCACCCCATAGCACTTTGATGTGATACTGTTACGTAGCGCCTACATTTGGTAGGTGTAGAAATAAAGGTAGAATCTAGAACTGCGCTGTGAACTAAGCGGACACACAGCCCAAGTGATGGACATGTTTGTTCTATACACCAGTGTTTCTCAACCCTTTTACAAAGCGCTTATATCAGCTCACTCTGTCTGTCTGGTAACAAGTTTGTACACGTTATTTCTCCCACACCCAGTGTCGGATCAAGCTGAAAATTTGCACAATTATTTCTTTTACTTGACAATACAAGAATCAATATAAAAAAATTAACTCATTAGCTAATTAACAATTGGTAATAAATTATTGTGTTTGGTATTTCAGACCAAGCTAAAGAAATTGTACTAGACTGAAGTGGTGGTATAAGCTGAATTAGTCCCCTTTATAGATTGTCGTCTGAAGCGTAGTGAACACAAACATGAAATAGAAACAATAGATAACTATACAATCTTCCATGTTCATAGACTCTTCGCTAGTAGAGTGGTTACCGCGTTGGCTTGAGATGCCTGATGAGTAGGCTTTAGCCCACAAGTTCGAATGCAGTTCGTTTTTTTTTTTTAATTACATTTTTAAACTAAATGTAAAAGCTATCGCCCAGATACCAGGTTCTGACTCCCCCTCCCCTTGCCAACTGGTCCAGACCAGTGATAGGAGCATAGCGTCATGAGAAAGTGATAGGAGCATAGCGTCATGAGAAAGTGATAGGAGCATAGCGTCATGAGAAAGTGATAGGAGCATAGCGTCATGAGAAAGTGATAGGAGCATAGCGTCATGAGAAAGTAATATCAGCATAGCGTCATGAGAAAGTAATAGGAGCATAGCGTCATGAGAAAGTGATAGGAGCATAGCGTCATGAGAAAGTAATAGGAGCATAGCGTCATGAGAAAGTGATAGGAGCATAGCGTCATGAGAAAGTGATAGGAGCATAGCGTCATGAGAAAGTAATAGGAGCATAGCGTCATGAGAAAGTGATAGGAGCATAGCGTCATGAGAAAGTGATAGGAGCATAGCGTCATGAGAAAGTGATAGGAGCATAGCGTCATGAGAAAGTGATAGGAGCATAGCGTCATGAGAAAGTGATCGGAGCATAGCGTCATGAGAAAGTGATAGGAGCATAGCGTCATGAGAAAGTGATAGGAGCATAGCGTCATGAGAAAGTGATAGGAACATAGCGTCATGAGAAAGTGATAGGAGCATAGCGTCATGAGAAAGTGATAGGAGCATAGCGTCATGAGAAAGTGATAGGAGCATAGCGTCGTGAGAAAGTGATCGGAGCATGAGAAAGTAATAGGAGCATAGCGTCATGAGAAAGTAATAGGAGCATAGCGTCATGAGAAAGTAATAGGAGCATAGCGTCATGAGAAAGTGATAGGAGCATAGCGTCATGAGAAAGTAATAGGAGCATAGCGTCATGAGAAAGTGATAGGAGCATAGCGTAATGAGAAAGTGATAGGAGCATAGCGTCATGAGAAAGTAATAGGAGCATAGCGTCATGAGAAAGTGATAGGAGCATAGCGTCATGAGAAAGTAATAGGAGCATAGCGTCATGAGAAAGTGATAGGATAGCGTCATGAGAAAGTAATAGGAACATAGCGTCATGAGAAAGTAATAGGAGCATAGCGTCGTGAGAAAGTGATCGGAGCATGAGAAAGTAATAGGAGCATAGCGTCATGAGAAAGTAATAGGAGCATAGCGTCATGAGAAAGTAATAGGAGCATAGCGTCATGAGAAAGTGATAGGAGCATAGCGTCATGAGAAAGTAATAGGAGCATAGCGTCATGAGAAAGTGATAGGAGCATAGCGTAATGAGAAAGTGATAGGAGCATAGCGTCATGAGAAAGTAATAGGAGCATAGCGTCATGAGAAAGTGATAGGAGCATAGCGTCATGAGAAAGTAATAGGAGCATAGCGTCATGAGAAAGTGATAGGAGCATAGCGTCATGAGAAAGTAATAGGAGCATAGCGTCATGAGAAAGTGATAGGAGCATAGCGTCATGAGAAAGTAATAGGAGCATAGCGTCATGAGAAAGTGATAGGAGCATAGCGTCATGAGAAAGTAATAGGAGCATAGCGTCATGAGAAAGTAATAGGAGCATAGCGTCATGAGAAAGTGATAGGAGCATAGCGTAATGAGAAAGTGATAGGAGCATAGCGTCATGAGAAAGTGATAGGAGCATAGCGTCATGAGAAAGTGATAGGAGCATAGCGTCATGAGAAAGTGATAGGAGCATAGCGTCATGAGAAAGTGATAGGAGCATAGCGTCATGAGAAAGTAATAGGAGCATAGCGTCATGAGAAAGTGATAGGAGCATAGCGTCGTGAGAAAGTGATAGGAGCATAGCGTCATGAGAAAGTGATAGGAGCATAGCGTCATGAGAAAGTAATAGGAGCATAGCGTCATGAGAAAGTGATAGGAGCATAGCGTCATGAGAAAGTAATAGGAGCATAGCGTCATGAGAAAGTGATAGGAGCATAGCGTCATGAGAAAGTGATAGGAGCATAGCGTCATGAGAAAGTAATAGGAGCATAGCGTCATGAGAAAGTGATAGGAGCATAGCGTCATGAGAAAGTGATAGGAGCATAGCGTCATGAGAAAGTGATAGGAGCATAGCGTCATGAGAAAGTGATAGGAGCATAGCGTCATGAGAAAGTGATCGGAGCATAGCGTCATGAGAAAGTGATAGGAGCATAGCGTCATGAGAAAGTGATAGGAGCATAGCGTCATGAGAAAGTGATAGGAACATAGCGTCATGAGAAAGTGATAGGAGCATAGCGTCATGAGAAAGTGATAGGAGCATAGCGTCATGAGAAAGTGATAGGAGCATAGCGTCATGAGAAAGTGATAGGAGCATAGCGTCGTGAGAAAGTGATCGGAGCATGAGAAAGTAATAGGAGCATAGCGTCATGAGAAAGTAATAGGAGCATAGCGTCATGAGAAAGTAATAGGAGCATAGCGTCATGAGAAAGTGATAGGAGCATAGCGTCATGAGAAAGTAATAGGAGCATAGCGTCATGAGAAAGTGATAGGAGCATAGCGTAATGAGAAAGTGATAGGAGCATAGCGTCATGAGAAAGTAATAGGAGCATAGCGTCATGAGAAAGTGATAGGAGCATAGCGTCATGAGAAAGTAATAGGAGCATAGCGTCATGAGAAAGTGATAGGATAGCGTCATGAGAAAGTAATAGGAACATAGCGTCATGAGAAAGTAATAGGAGCATAGCGTCGTGAGAAAGTGATCGGAGCATGAGAAAGTAATAGGAGCATAGCGTCATGAGAAAGTAATAGGAGCATAGCGTCATGAGAAAGTAATAGGAGCATAGCGTCATGAGAAAGTGATAGGAGCATAGCGTCATGAGAAAGTAATAGGAGCATAGCGTCATGAGAAAGTGATAGGAGCATAGCGTAATGAGAAAGTGATAGGAGCATAGCGTCATGAGAAAGTAATAGGAGCATAGCGTCATGAGAAAGTGATAGGAGCATAGCGTCATGAGAAAGTAATAGGAGCATAGCGTCATGAGAAAGTGATAGGAGCATAGCGTCATGAGAAAGTAATAGGAGCATAGCGTCATGAGAAAGTGATAGGAGCATAGCGTCATGAGAAAGTAATAGGAGCATAGCGTCATGAGAAAGTGATAGGAGCATAGCGTCATGAGAAAGTAATAGGAGCATAGCGTCATGAGAAAGTAATAGGAGCATAGCGTCATGAGAAAGTGATAGGAGCATAGCGTAATGAGAAAGTGATAGGAGCATAGCGTCATGAGAAAGTGATAGGAGCATAGCGTCATGAGAAAGTGATAGGAGCATAGCGTCATGAGAAAGTGATAGGAGCATAGCGTCATGAGAAAGTGATAGGAGCATAGCGTCATGAGAAAGTGATAGGAGCATAGCGTCATGAGAAAGTAATAGGAGCATAGCGTCATGAGAAAGTGATAGGAGCATAGCGTCGTGAGAAAGTGATAGGAGCATAGCGTCATGAGAAAGTGATAGGAGCATAGCGTCATGAGAAAGTAATAGGAGCATAGCGTCATGAGAAAGTGATAGGAGCATAGCGTCATGAGAAAGTAATAGGAGCATAGCGTCGTGAGAAATTGATCGGAGCATAGCGTCATGAGAAAGTGATAGGAGCATAGCGTCATGAGAAAGTGATAGGAGCATAGCGTCGTGAGAAAGTGATAGGAGCATAGCGTCATGAGAAAGTGATAGGAGCATAGCGTCATGAGAAAGTGATAGGAGCATAGCGTCATGAGAAAGTGATAGGAGCATAGCGTCATGAGAAAGTGATAGGAGCATAGCGTCATGAGAAAGTGATAGGAGCATAGCGTCATGAGAAAGTGATAGGAGCATAGCGTCATGAGAAAGTAATAGGAGCATGGCTGTCGTGAGAAAGTGATAGGAGCATAGCGTCATGAGAAAGTGATAGGAGCATAGCGTCATGAGAAAGTAATAGGAGCATAGCGTCATGAGAAAGTGATAGGAGCATAGCGTCATGAGAAAGTGATAGGAGCATAGCGTCATGAGAAAGTAATAGGAGCATAGCGTCATGAGAAAGTAATAGGAGCATGGCTGTCGTGAGAAAGTGATCGGAGCATAGCGTCATGAGAAAGTGATAGGAGCATAGCGTCATGAGAAAGTGATAGGAGCATAGCGTCATGAGAAAGTGATAGGAGCATAGCGTCATGAGAAAGTAATAGGAGCATAGCGTCATGAGAAAGTGATAGGAGCATAGCGTCATGAGAAAGTAATAGGAGCATAGCGTCGTGAGAAAGTGATCGGAGCATGAGAAAGTAATAGGAGCATAGCGTCATGAGAAAGTAATAGGAGCATAGCGTCATGAGAAAGTAATAGGAGCATAGCGTAATGAGAAAGTGATAGGAGCATAGCGTCATGAGAAAGGTAAAAGCATGAAATTGTGCTAAACAAAAACTATTGGTTAATAAAGTATTTCTAATCTCGACAGATTTATTATTGTTAGTCTATATCTATTGATTGAATGACATGACTGACCCAAACTAATTGATACACTTAATATAAGCTTTGTTGTTGTTTTTTAAAGTTTTGTGTGTGTGTGTGTGTATTTTTCTTGTTTCTAACCGGAAGTTCTCTCTAAGTTAAGGTTCCCTCATTTCCAATTAAACCTTTACACTCCAGCCACGAAAAAGACACCAGCATGTCTATAGTTCACAACTGCAAGTCTCAAGTCTTGTTCTTGTCCATGTACTTTTCAAGTCATGTTCTTCAGTGTCTTGATTCTCGCTGACTAGTCCACCACGTCCCACTCTCTTTCTGCAGAGGGGCTATGCGTAGCCGAGGTTGAGAACCGCTGGTCTCCACTCTGCTAAGCAAGTGGCTTGGTTTGGGAAATCAATCCCCCTGGATTCATTCGGTTTTTTACTTCGGACTTTGGTTCATTCTTAAAGGCAAGCTAAAAATCCAGAGTCGCATGTTACTAATACACCACGGCCTGCTTTAGACGTCAACAAATTACGTAGGCGTGAAAAGAACTGAGCCGTGACAGGAAAGAGGAAAGAGACATTCTGGTTGTTACTAAACATGCACGGTGTCGGAGTTTCTCGTTTTGAAAGAATCTTCAAACATGTTCTCACACCTAAAACTAACCAAAAGTTATCAAGTATGGTAGCGTTTCTCTAGCCCTTACACTGAAAGACGTTTATGTAGATGGGATTTGTCTGTGTGGATGGGTTCTTTCCCCATGCACTTTAAGCCATAGATCTAATAACGAGTTGTGTGCCCTGAGATGGTGATTTATGTCCAGTCTGCACCTTGGCACTAAAAGTGCTGAACTATTGCACGAGGACAACTAAGTAGTGCTTCCCTGCACACACACTCGCACACTCGTCGATATTTCTCCCAGGTCACTGTTGGCTAAAACTATTTTTGACATTTGGGTGATTGATGTTAATACTACATAGTAGGTATTCATCATGAGTACAGCAGATCATTGGATAAAATTATGAAAATTAAAAAAAAAAAGTTTTAAAAAGTTATAGAAACAGTATAAATTTACAATTACTTGTTTAGCCTCCACACAGCAATGTGCATGTATTAATTAGGGTGTGCTTAGAGAATGAGAAGGAATACCTGGCATCGTGACTTAGATCGACTTGCTTTGAATTGTTCTTTTAGCGTGAACTCAAAATAACTGTATTCCTGGAGTTATGAAACTTGTGTAAACTGTTTGTTTTTTGGTGAGCCAGTAGCGAGCCAGTCAAACGAATACGATCGTGACTCCATCTGACTGAGATTGAAAGGGTGTCAGAAAGGAATGGAAGGAACTGGCCAGTGGGGCTCAACAGACTCGTGTGGCTAAGTTGTTTTGCTTTGTTGCGGGGAAAGCTCATTTTACCCGTTTTCGTGACCATTGGTTTATGAGGATGTTAATTAGCCAGCACAACAACAAACGGACTGTCCCTGCCTTATGCCCTACTAGAGCTGCTAGGTGTACTCAGGAATGGTGTGGGCTGTGGAAAATGCACGCTTGTCTGCTTAAGGATTGTGTAACTCTTACAAGAAAAAGTCGGCGATGATGCATCTGTCTTAAACATTGAGCTAGGATGCACAATGATACTGCCAACGCTTACTTGGTTGAACTAATTAACGATGCATCCTGACGTCTGTTTGTTACAAAGAATGTGGTTGTTGACTAACTTCAGTCTAAACTATTTTGACCACCCTGCAATGTTCTTAAAGTAGTATCTATCAAAGTGGCTACTAGGATGGGAAGTCAGTTTCGTGTGTACTTTGTGTATTGATCAATTCATAGGTCGTAACTGTCTGGCTGATATCGCACCAAACTTACTGGTGGGCGTCACCGTGCTTTGAGATAGTGCGCGAGCTCGGCTAGTAGTGTGTTGAATACCTGGAGGTTGCTTTTGTTTTGTTTTTTTTAAAGCAAGACCACTACACGCCCCACCCCTTGTGTCCCAATCTGATCCGTCCACATGGATGATCGTTAAGCAAAACAAAAAGTTGTTTTCTTGTTTTAAAACCATTTGTCTTCAAGTCAAATACCCGCTTGGAGCACAGCTGAGGAAAACTTCATTCACGGTCGCCCAAGGCAAGAATATTTTTATTTTACTACTTAAAAATTCAATGCCATCTCTGTGTTCAATCTGGTTTATCTCCTTTTGAATGGCTGAAATCCTTGAGATTTGTCTCCTAAGGCACTACGTTTTGTGTTAGTGACTACGTTCAATGCGTTCTTTATGAATTGTTTGATAAAACTTAAGGAATGGAGGTAATTATTTTGTGTGCTCATTCCATGTACTTGTTTTTCTTTTAATGTGGAGAATTCATACATGCAAGAACATCTTTACCACAATTCTTACAAACAAAACTTTTTACAAAGCTTATATTTACTCACACCGCCTGTAAGTTCCAGTGAAATGTTGTATACATTATTTCTCTCACTTCTTATTCTCGGTTGAAGTTCAAATTTTGCACAATTATTTATTGTCGATGACAACACTTGTATAAATAAAAAAAAAAAAACTCATGTTTTATCCTCGTTACATCTAGAAAGTGTTTCTCATTGCCAAGTACTCCGGCATACATTCACTTCAAAAAAAGTTCAAGTTAACGTTACAGTAGGCCTACCCTTGAAAATAGATTGATATAGAAACTGAATAGACTTCATATCACGGAGTCTCTCATTACATTTAATGTTTAAAAAAAATACTACTACTATAGTAGACATACTACTGTATTCAAACTAACTGTTCTGTACTGAATTGTTTCCAGTGCTGATATTAAATGTGTAATCAGTTGTTCTAAACTTTTTGTTCTCTAGGTAAGAAATGGAGATTCCAGTAATGGTATAGACTTTGACTTCCACGGCACATCTTCCGAGACCGGCTCGGCCAATCCACTCTACGACATGTCCACCAACGGGGCGCAGTCTTCCAATCCTCTCTACGATCTGTCCTCCTCCAACCCCTTGTACGACTTCTCCATGGAGAACTCCAACCAGTCGGCCAACCCGCTCTACGAATTGGGCACGGACATTGCTGGCAGCCCCCAGCCTTCCAACCCGTTGTACGACCTGGAGGGGGACAGCAGCGGCCAGGACTTTGATGGGACCAACGAGGAGCAGGAGCAGTACAGCGAAGACCAAGGGGAGCAGTTTGAGGAGCAGCGCCACGAGGAAAACACTTTCTTGCAGTCATCAGTTCCAGACGTGGTCCAAGAGGAAGTAACTGTTATCACTCAGGTAATGGCACTAGGTCATTGTATTGTGGGTAGCTTATTGGCTCGTGATTTTCTGTTTTAGTTACATGTCGTATAAGATTGAATCAAAATAGTTTAGATAATATAGTCTTTAAATTACATTATTAATTAACAAAATTGAGCCTTACCAATTCCAAACATGTTATCAGTTTTATGCTTTCAAATCATGTTTGTATGTTCCAGTTTATGTTTCATGTCCTCTTATCTTTCTATAGTTTTTGATTCAAGTTGAACCTGTTAGTACTTTATGTAGGTTCTGGCTTGCAGCAATAATAAACTATCCATATGGATATTCACACACTGCATTCAATGTTAACATATGGGGATTAAATTGATATACGGAGATATGGCTGTGTATATTTCAATTTTTTTGTAGTTTCAGATTTGTTTAGTTAATAGTACAGATACTAGTCCCTAACCTACCTTCTGTTTGATTTGTTTTTTTAAAGCATTTTCTCATTCTTAAAAGATTAGACTTACACATGTAGGAGTTAGGTTGATGATTTAGAGTTGGACATAAGTCGATGGTTTGCATGCCATATTTTAAGGTGTGTATCTGGTGTAGGTCATTATTCAATGCAGTTATCTACCCTTGTAGGATGATGCTAGTGAAAATGTTGATCAAGGGGAACAACTAGAGCAGGAAGACTCAAGAAATGTTGAACAGGATCAGTACGACCAATTTGAAACAGAACAAATAGAACAGGAACAAGTCGACCAAGTTGAGACAGAACAAGAGGTTCCAATAGAACAGGAACAAGTCGACCAAGTTGAGACAGAACAGAATGAAGACATCGAGCAGGACCAAACCGAACAGCAGGATGAAGTTGCTCAGGGAGACGATTCTGGACACAATGAACAGTTTGTTGCAGAAGAACTTCACGAACCTTCCCTAATTCCTTCTGTAGAGATCACCCAGAGCCCAGACAACGAAGACATGCAGCAGGCCATGCAGCAGGCCGAGCTGGCCGGGCACGAGGAGCATTCCGTCAGCGAGGAACACGACTACTACGAAGCCACCGGGGGAGAAGACAGCAGCTCGGCCATCGGTTACCATGATAAACTGACCCCACCAGAGAACTATGGCCATGACCGCAGGGAGGAGGACCTGGAGAACTACTGCATGGACAGAGAGGAGTCTGACCTGATGGAAGAGCAGGACAGCAGCGAGACCCAATGCAGCCTGAAGCCCAGGGAGGAGAGGAGCCGTTCACCCAGCAGAAGCATCGGCCCAGATCTTCAGGAGGAAAGCGACGTATCTGAAGAGCTGGACACGCTGAGACTGAGGGGAGACAGAAGTCACGCTCCCAGCAGAAGTCTGGAACCGGAAGTCAGACATGAGAATCCCGCCGAGGTTAGAGCTTTGCCCATTACTCTAATGTTGTGATGAGCATGGTGTCTCGTGGCATGCCATCTACTTAAGATTTCTCTTTCCAGCAACACTTTGATTGATGTTTCACGTAAACTTTCTGTTGTTGTCTTTCTCTTCGTTTTATGTTGATGTTTCTGTCAGCATTTTGAGTGAATCTTGTGGTGTGTATGCTTGTAGCTAGAGCATTGCGCCTGAACCTTGCATGGCATGAATACATTAAGCCAGCTTTCTCCTCTGATTCAGATTTTATTTATTTATTTGATTTTTTTCTACATTTATTGCAATCAATTTGATGATTGCTTGCTTGTCACTTTCTTTAAAGAGCACTAGATCTTTACAATCAAACACACATCTAACAAAACACATTGGTATGGAAACGTCCTGATCCAATCCATTGGAAGTTCTGCCAGGCACACTGGTGTCAGTGAAACTAGAGCTTAAGTTAGATGCCACCTCTAGACTATTTCTGTTGTCTCAGCCATCCAACTGTTTTCTTGCTGCTCCTAAATGTAAGCCAGGTCTTCCATTGCACACGACACCAACCAAAGTGTGTCTGTCCTAGTTGTATCGCTGATATTCCCATCCAGCTTTTTATCAAACTCTGTTGTTTGCACGTCGTGTATAGGATGACAGGCACGCGGCCACCACCACCACCACCTTTAGATCTACCAGTTGTATAGTATTGTCAGCGCCCACCTCGCCGCTGTCCCAGTCCGCCCCTGGCAGCGACCCGGACGTAAGTCTTGTCACACTATCTGGAACTTTCTGTAACCAAATATGTATTGACTGTATCTTGCATATCGTGTACTATGTATCATTCAATGTCCCTCCCTCTCACTCGACACTCACAGCTAGCTTGAGTTCATGTAACCTCGATGTAAATGTAATGTTATTAAGCCGAACAAAACTTACTCATCTGTCTCTCTCTCTATATATATATGCTCTAAATGTATATTATTTATATCTGTCGTAGCTCACCTTTACACATTATGTAAATATGTCAGCGTAGCATGTGTACCTCCTTCAATAGCAGGCATGTCACAAACTAAACTATTTATATTTTTGTCACATCTCAAATATATCCTTGGATGTGATCCTAACAATATGACTCACCACATACTGATCTTGGCATGCACTCCCCACTTGTCACATCTCAAATATATCCTTGGATGTGATCCTAACAATATGACTCACCACATACTGATCTTGGCATGCACTCCCCACTTCTGACACTCAGCATGACGTGGAACTTTGTAGCACCCGACAACCTGGTTAGATTAGCTTAATCCTTCAATACATTCTGTCACAGTCGTAGTTCTTTGACAAACCCGGAAGCCCATTGGGAATGGATTGTTTGGAATGCATTCTTTCTAGTAGTGTGCCCATGTTCTGTTTACATGAGAAGTAATTGAGTTTGAGACATTGAACTATATGGACTCGACATTGAGACATTTAAAGTGGAACTGCTGTTTTTAATTAACTGGAGCTTTGGCTTGGTCACAGCATGCCTTTCAGATCCGTTGATTAGATAGTATGTCATCCATTTCACGACAGTTCCATAGCACAGAATTCAACATCGCAAACAAGTTCAATTTACAATTATTTTGTTTAAACCATAAAATGGCATAAATTAGTTTAAATCAATCATAAAATTAATTTTTTCTAGATCTAGACTAACAAAAATAAATGTGTGCGATTGGAAATATTTTTGTTGTCTGTTAAGCGCAACGTTCATGCCTCTACCATGCTCAGTGCGCTATGGTCCAATTACTTCCGAGGACCAGTGGGAGGGGGGGGTATGTGTTTCGTGCTGCCTTTTCAAAAGCAATTAAATAAACTTTCTTTAAAAGATGGGAAGTGAGAGAACTAAGGTGTAATGTAAACGAGTCCACCCAGGCTGACAAGAGTCAGTTCATGTAAGCTTTTTGTTTTTTAAACTTGGAACTAAAATCTAGCTGCCATTTTTTTTTCACAGGTATTTTGAAAAAATTATCATAGACTTAATTCTATCAGGTTAAGCCATAACTAATTATTATGTCTATACACCTTGATACGAGTCATTCTTCGTTTGATTTTGAAACCTATATGGTCCCTGATTTATGAAACTATTCAAGTTTTAACCCTTTAAGGAACAAAAGTCAGATTATTTGCAGACGATTGCATAATATATAGAACAATAAAAACAACACAAGACACAGATATTTTACAAAGAGAATTAGATGAATTACAGAAATGGGAATCAAATTGGAGCATGTCTTTCCACCCAGAAAAATGTCAGTAACAAAAAAACAAAACAAATTAATTCCATTTATCTTATTCATGGCAAACCAGTAACACAGACTAAAAACTCAAAATACCTAGGTGTTATAATAAATGAAAAACTGTCATGGAATCCACATATTGATGAAACTCTAAAAAAAATCCAACAAAGCATTAGGATTTATTAAAAGAAATTTCTATAAATCAAATAAGAACATAAAACTAAAATGTTATTTAACCTTGGTAAGGCCAATAATAGAATATGCATCCTCCGTTTGGGACCCCTCAACTCAAGAAAACATTAAGAAACTGGAACAGACACAAAATAGAGCAGAGAGATTCATAACAAATGAATATTCACATTTGACTAGGGTAACACCATTAGTAAAATCACTAAATTTAGAAAGCCTTCAGGACAGAAGACTCAAAAGTAAAGTAGCAATTATACATAAAACACTGAACCATAATCTTCAAATACAAAAACAAAATTTAATAAAATACTCTGAAAGACACAAAGATAAAGGCACATTCCTCGTCCCATATGCTAGGACAAATTTGTACAAATACTCCTTCTTCCCTAGTGCTATTAGAGCATGGAATGGGTTGCCTGAGCTAGCTAGGAAAACCAGTGACTTGGCATGACTAAATGCATGACGCGTAGGACGTAACCATCTTCTTTTTTCAAGTAACGACTGTATTATATAAGATAAGATAAGAAAAGAATCTCTAAAATGTTTTCATTTGTGTGACAGATTTGTGAACCACTTAGTTGGAGGTGCTGTGACCAAGGTTGCACCACGGGGTAATTGACTCCTGAGCTCACTTCATCCTGAGCCGTGTCCACCTGGTTCTCATCCGAACTTCTTGGCAAAGCTACACAAATATGTCCGTAGCCAGGCGAACGCTAATTACCGTATTGTATTTACTTGCTATCTGGAAACATCTTGCCCCTCCCCCCCCTCCCCACCCACTCTTCATCACACTCACGTGACTTGTTTCATCGTAGATATCTGCCATCTCCCCCCCCCCCCTTGCTATTGCACAAATAGAAAGCAGTTGTCCATCCAGGTAAAGTCTAGCACACAGTGTCACTTTGTTCTCTTGTTTCCCCGCTACCTGTTGGTCGTGTGTAGCTGCAGTCTAGAGCAGCTCTAGATTGTTTCTCTCGGGGGTAAAGAGCAAAACGCACTCTCTTGTTCTCTTGTTTCCCCGCTACCTGTTGGTCGTGTGTAGCTGCAGTCTAGAGCAGCTCTAGATTGTTTCTCTCTGGGGTAAAGAGCAAAACGCACTCTCTTGTTCTCTTGTTTCCCCGCTACCTGTTGATCGTGTGTAGCTGCAGTCTAGATTGTTTCTCATGGGGGTAAAGAGCAAAACGCACTCTCTTGTTCTCTTGTTTCCCCGCTACCTGTTGGTCGTGTGTAGCTGCAGTCTAGAGCAGCTCTAGATTGTTTCTCTCTGGGGTAAAGAGCAAAACGCACTCTCTTGTTCTCTTGTTTCCCCGCTACCTGTTGATCGTGTGTAGCTGCAGTCTAGAGCAGCTCTAGATTGTTTCTCTCGGGGGTAAAGAGCAAAACGCACTCTCTTGTTCTCTTGTTTCCCCGCTACCTGTTGGTCGTGTGTAGCTGCAGTCTAGAGCAGCTCTAGATTGTTTCTCTCTGGGGTAAAGAGCAAAACGCACTCTCTTGTTCTCTTGTTTCCCCGCTACCTGTTGGTCGTGTGTAGCTGCAGTCTAGAGCAGCTCTAGATTGTTTCTCTCGGGGGTAAAGAGCAAAACGCACTCTCTTGTTCTCTTGTTTCCCCGCTACCTGTTGGTCGTGTGTAGCTGCAGTCTAGAGCAGCTTTAGATTGTTTCTCTCTGGGGTAAAGAGCTAAACGCACTCTCTTGTTCTCTTGTTTCCCCGCTACCTGTTGGTCGTGTGTAGCTGCAGTCTAGAGCAGCTTTAGATTGTTTCTCTCTGGGGTAAAGAGCTAAACGCACTCTCTTGTTCTCTTACACTTGCTACTTCTCTTCCATGAACTCTCTTCACAGAAGTACGGGCTAAGAGAGTGCTACTCTAGGTAGGAAATGTAGGTGTACGCGGTGTCCATTCAGATAGTTTAGTGCTGAGTTTGAATGCTTTGAAATGTGCTTCCCAACCCTACATCTACAGATCTATGTATGGAAACATTTGGTAGATAGCATTTGTAACTCTTTTAAGAACAAAACTGTTTGTTCACCATGAGCATGAGAAGAACTGCTGTGGGGTTTGAGTTTGAATCTTGACATTCACTTGTAATGTATTCAGCCTTACACGTTTGTCCTGAACATAGAGATGACGCTCCCTCCTCCTCTGTGTTGTGAGTGTACATTTATGTGAGCTCTACCTGTGCTCACTTCCTACCCGTGTACTCACACCTGTAAGCTCGTGTGCCATCCTCCAGTGCCTCTCTTGGCTCACACACACACACCCACTCATTCTCTCCGTCTCTCATCAGTGCCTCTCTTGGCTCACACATACAACCTCCCCCCACTCCATCTCTCCCCAGTGCCTATTGTTTGAAGACATTTCGAAACAGTGGACGGGAGTAGCAAGAAGTCTTCATTTCAGAACGTAGTTCAAATCTAAACTTACACAAGGGGAAAAAAAGGTGAACAAATGAAATGTTCAGAGCAAAGACACTAGACGTGTGGTCTTGTTTCTCAACAGTGTTCCCTGTGTCGTCCACGCTGTGTGTGTCTCTTGTGTGTCTTCGTGGGGCGTACCGGCGACGTTGAATGGAATGGCAAACACAAGCCAATGTCCGCCTGTGACTTTTTTCAAAATGAGTTTGTGCATTTCCTACAAAAAATGGGATATTACTTTTGTTTTTTCAATGGATATTTCCAACGTGTGACATTTAATTCAGTTGGATTCACTTGAAATGTTCATCATTTTTGTTATTGCTTTGATTTCTTTATTTGGTTTTCGAGTCCTCAACAATCCCTTAGTGTCTTGTTTGTTATTTCCTGTTGAAACTGACGCCTAGATGTCATGTACTATGACGCTATTTGGTGACATGAAATTATCGAGAACGAAATCATTTTCCCGGTGTTTAAAGTCGAATGTAGTTGAACATGTTTTCTCACACAACTGCGGTATTATTTTTTTTTTACCACTTGGTTACTGCATGTCTGTTATTCTTGTTTGTCTGTCGCGAAGGTTTTCCTGAACCCTGTCCACAGTCAAACTCCCTCCTTGGTGGCGTATGGTTTCATTAGTTGCAAACTATTTGATCCTTTTCATTTCGTCTGACTTGACGTGAACATTGCCCCGTCTCTTCCCACTTCACCTATATAAAGATTGGGTTTTATTTGGTCTTCTCGGAGTGCTCGTGCCAAACCCTAAATACATCAAGTTGCCAGTTACGATAAGTTTTCATTCTACATGTATTCAAGTTACACGGACGTTTCTTGTCAAGAGTTGAAGATGCATCGAGTTTAGGGAGGCAGATCTCACTAAATTTGTACGGTCATGGGCTCATGATGAAATTCTGTAGTCAGCACAACTTGAAACTTGTAAGCTGGTGGTAGAGTTTTGGTTCCCAATCCAAAGATTTTCAGCTCAAATCCTGGTTGATTTGAGAATGTTTAGTCCAACCAACTCAACTTGGAACCTGTTAGGGGAAAGTAAAGGTGGTTGGTATTTGTTTTGCCTGAACGATACCATCGTAAACTGTTGGCTGTAGAAATAATCCATTTGCATCAGCACTGTAGTTCTTAAGATATTAAAGACTCCATGTTATCACTAGTATAGACCCCCCCCCCCTTTTTTACCTGCTTAGTAAGGTTCTTATCAAATTATTTCCCCTTTAACTTTGTATACGAACTTTGCGATTCCTTGACTTTTTAAACTGCCTACTAGATCTGACTCACTCTCTTCGTTAAAATGCCCACGATGTGTAGGCCAAGACCATGTTATACCTGAGGGCGGAGGCTGTTTCGGTCCTCGTGTTCAAGTCTTTGGGAAACGTTGTTCTTTTTGTCAACGTTCGCTGAGGGGACGGCAAAGGTTTTGGTGACCCGAATCTCTGTATGCAAGAATCTACTGACCTTAGCTCTAGTTGTAGACGAAAGTAGAAGGTTAAGCCTAAAAACTCATGTCAGTATTAGAGTCGGCATGTAGCTTTTAATGTATTCAACACCTACAACAAGCAAAATATAAAGGGGAAGAACTCTGTCCTTAAAACTATATCTGCCAATAATGTACAAGTTATTTCCCTTATTCGATATCAACCAAAGTAATTAATTACCAATAATCAATTGACTGATTATTTTTGCTTATTAATTCATGTTCTGTTAGGTACAGTAAATAATTGTTTAAAGTATCAACTTGATTGGAGAATGTGTGAGGGAGAAATGGCGGTAACTATTTAAGGGGACTAAACCCAACAAATTTAGATATATCTGTGAATACTGAAATATTATTTTCCCTTGTTGCTTTTTTTTTTTTTTAAGTATGAATTACCGGTAATTAATTGTCCGATTGTTTCCTTTCTTTCTATTGCTTCATGTCCTGTCTATGTCAATGAATGCCAAGTTTCAGCTTGATCTGAGACTGGAAGTGGGAGAAATAACTAGGACACACTTTGGACCAGACAGACTAGAGTTGATAATATCAAGACATCTGGTTGTTTAGTAGAAGTTAGTTTCACAGTTCCCTAACCTGGATTGTATTTACCCAGTTGTAGAGTCAGTTTGAACTTGTAGGGAAGTGTTGTCCTTGTATGACTAGTATCAACCTATCATACATATACTAGCATAGTGGAGATCTCTCTAGACTGTAGACAGCAGTGCTTGTGTTACTGTGTATAGTTGGCTATAAATAGAACAACCTCGGTTAGTAAGAGTACTGTAAACACCACTCACATACTTAGAAATCTGCATTTTCTTTTCAACTTAAATTTCTTTTTTTTTTCCCCATTACGTCCTCTCTCTCTTCCCTCACCCACACTCCCTTTAGTGTTCTCTCCCATACAATTTAGCTCTCTCTCGCTCGCTCTCTCTCTCTCTCTCTCTCTCTCTCTTGCACGCACACATCACTATTACATCCTCAGGTAACAAAAGGAAATCTGAACATTTCCAAATGGTATCAACGGGTTTCTGTTGGTTTACAATAAACTCCCTTCGTCTGGTCTGCGCTGTGCCAGCTCTGGGTAATAAACCTTAGAACTAAAAACACTGATGTCACTGGGCAAACCCAGGTTTTGTCATTTGCTATCTTTCCTGGACTCCCTCGTCAGTTTGATGGATCAACACCAGACTGTTGTGTCACGGTGTCACACAAACCTTTATGGTAGAGGGACCTATTGGCCTACTAGCGACATCGTTGAACCAGTAGAAAGCCTAAAAGCTTATTCTTGTGTATTACTGATGCCGAGGTCTTCTCCTTCAGCAGTGTAAGACTAGTAAGAAACCTACACTGGCGACTATCTATAGTCTAAGGTCATAGAAGCTCCCTAGTAACTAATCCCCCTTTTGTAAAGTTAGACTTTCCGAGTTAATGTTCCGACCTGTGAATTGAGTATGTCATATTGTCGTTGTGACTCACTACAACTGCCCCTTTAGCCATTCTTATTGAAAGTCTATTCCTTGTCCTCTTCTCTTCTGTTGTTTTATCCATGTGTGTTTTTGGAACAGTTTCTGCCTAAAAGTTATCTTGTTGCTTAGCGTCCCGAGACATGACGTTAAACTGCGCTCCTCTTTCCTTAGCACTTTTGGAGCTCAAAAGTGCCCTACATCTTTTCTATCATTGTGTTTGCCTTCTCTTTTCCTCAGTCTGCCTTCATTGATCATCACTCTGTCTCCTTATCTCTAAATATCTCACTACGTCCTAGACCAGTCCGTTTGCCGTGGACTGCGACGGGTAAGGGGGGATAAAGAGATCCTGGTGTTTGAGCGGTGACTATCTGAGGATAAACCACCACAACACAATACTTTGGCTCCAAGTTCCCCTAGACCTGAGGCCCAGATGGCCCGCTCTGGGTCAACCGGCTGGTCATGCCGAGGGCGTTGGCTGAAGGGTCAATCAGGGAGCTGCTGTATCGGGCACATGTCCGATGCAGTAGCTGACTGAGTATAGCACATGTGTAGCCCTGGCGGGCTCATTCTTAACTTCCGAATGGCCCGTCCCCTTGTTGGACTCGATGGCGGGTGGGGAGCACATGTGCCGAACTACCTAAACCGGGAAGAGACGGCTCTGACCCAGCTAACTATCGACCAATAGCACTAACAAGCTGCATCTGCAAAACCATGGAAAGAATGATTAACAGTAGGCTGGTCTGGTACCTGGAGAGGAATAAAGTGATCTCTAACTACCAGTGCGGATTCCGGCAAGGGCGGACAACAACTGACCACCTGGTAAGGCTGGAAGCTTGTATTAGAGATGCATTACTCAGAAGGGAACATCTAGTAGCTGTATTCTTCGATATAGAAAAGGCCTATGACACAACCTGGAAACATGGCATTCTACGTGACATGGAGCTTATGGGGCTTAAGGGACATCTTCCCCGTTTGTGGGGGAATTCCTGAAAGACCGAAAATTTCAGGTTCGAGTGGGTAACTCCGCTTCTGACATTCATGACCAGGAAATGGGTGTACCCCAGGGCAGCATACTGTCAGTCACCCTGTTCAACATTAAAATAAATAGCATCATAAATGCTCTGTCCCCTGGCATAGAGTGCTCTTTGTATGTTGATGACTTTGTCATTTTTACTTATGGGAAAAACATGAACACCCTAGAAAGAAAATTACAGTTATGTTTAAACAAAATTCAAAATTGGGCAAACGATAATGGTTTTAAATTTTCGGACTCCAAAACAGTTAGTATGCATTTTTGTAATTTAAGGGGACTCCACCCAGACCCTGAACTATTGATATACAAAAAGAAGATCCCTGTCGTGAAAACTACAAAATTTTTAGGTCTTACTCTAGATTCCAAATTTAATTTTCTCCCCCACATTAAGGAAATGCCAAAAGTCATTAAACATACTTAGAGTACTCAGCCATACGGACTGGGGAGCTGACAGAGATACCTTGCTGCTGCTATATCGGAGTCTAATTCGATCCAAGCTAGACTACGGATCCATAATATATGGAGCAGCAAGGAAGTCGTACCTAAAATACTGGAACCAATACAAAATGCTGCCCTGCGTCTCTGTCTCGGCGCGTTTCGTACATCACCTATCCCAAGCCTCCATGTGGAGGCTGGAGAACTCCCCATGGATATAAGAATGAAAAAGCTTGCAATGCAGTATATAGTCAAGCTAAAATCCAACCCTACGAACCCTGCTTTCGATTCCATATTTAACCCCACAGAGGTAGAATTATACAATCGAAGGCCTAACGTCATACAGCCGTTAGGCCTTCGAATGAGAGAACCCATCCAAAATTTAACTCCACCCATTAACCAAATCTCTAAAATAGAAACCCCTCAGAATCCTCCTTGGCTAATGAATAAACCCAAATTAAATTTATCCCTCCTTAATTTCAAAAAAAGAAAATACAGACCCAAGCATACTACAAGTCCACTTTAGGGAACTGCAAGAGAGCTACGGAGATTGTGGCACCATCTACACAGACGGATCCAAAATGGATGGAAAGGTCGCGTGTGCCTGCTCCTTTCGGAACAAAACAATCTCTCGTAGACTCCCCGATGGCTGCTCCATCTTTACGGCCGAATTGCATGCAATATCGCTTGCACTTATGGCCGTCAAAGCATCAGAAAGGAGGAAATTTATAATCTGCTCCGACTCCAAATCTGCATTGCAAGCTTTGGGGCGGATGAAGACTGACATTCCATTGGTACATAAGAGCCTGAAGCTGTTGGACCAAATAACAGCCGACCATAGGGATGTCACCTTCATCTGGGTCCCCTCCCATGTGGGCATTGAGGGAAACGAAGCCGCAGACAGAGAAGCAAAGAGAGCCCTAAATCATGCGGTGTCAGGAACCCAAATTCCCTGCTCGGACCTGAGACAAAGTATTGCCTCTGCCACCTACCAAGAGTGGCAGGACCGATGGGAGGCTGAGACTCACAATAAACTCAGGCAGATTGTGGCGGATGTCAGGTGGCGGTCCACATCTAAGGGTCTGACAAGGCGTGGTATCACGACCATGTCCAGACTTAGGATTGGCCACACCTACATCACGCACTCTTTTGTGCTGAAGAAAGAAGAGCCCCCACTTTGTGAGTATTGTGACTCTCGCCTCACCGTGGAACATATCCTCATCTACTGCCTCAGATACCAGGATGTCAGTGAAAAATATTTTAGAGCCACTAATTTAAAAACACTATTCAATAATGTCGACCCTGGGAAGGTACTGGGCTTTATCCGGGAAGTGGGGTTGTCTACGAAGATCTGATTTATGAATTCTGTAGACATGTACTATTTACATTAGATTTTTACCAAATTATTAAATTTTTACTACCTCTATTTTAACTGTGAATAGACCTTGTTTTTAATGATTTGACTGTATGGAATTTGGCCTTTGTTGTGTGGAGGGAGAGTGGCCCTTGAGGGACTGCAGGCTCGACATGGCCTAAATTGTGCCGATGTGCCCAAAAATCACAAATCACTCATTGAGTGAATGTACTTGTAGTGTCAATTATAAGCTGTCTCTTCATTGACTGAATGTACTACTACTGTCAATTATAAGCTGTCTATTCATTGACTGAATGTACTTCTAGTGTTAACTCTTCTTGAAATCTGTTCATTGAATACACTGCACTATTAAAACCACCAACACCTAGATGTCAGCAGCTTGCATGCAGCCCTAGAGTGAACTGCTTGTTGTTCAATACATTCTTATGTTGCATCTGAAAATGTTGTAATCATACCTTTGTACATCATTATACTTGAAGTGTCAGTGTTAGGCTTTTGTTACAGTTACAGATGAACTACATAAGACTTGAACTGTAACATTAGCCTTCACTAACTGTAACACTCTCTCTCTCTGTGAACTCTTTGTCTACATAACATTGTTCTTGTTCTATGTAACTTAGCGTTGGTGTAGTGCAGATTCTAAGTATCCAGTAATGAGATTGTAGCTTCATCACAACAATTGAACAGTAGTTGTAGCTTCATCACAACAATTGAGAAGTAGTTGTAGCTTCATCACAATAATTGAACAGTAGTTTCCATTTAGTGCGCAAATGATTCTAACTGTACAAGGGGCTAAATGCTCACATTTTAGGCTTAAAATCAAATACTTGTTTTCTTGCTTCTCTAAATAAATCTATTTATTTAAGTTCTATCATAAAAAAAAAAAAAAGTGGCACGTTTTTGTTTGACTGTATTTTATTTTGTATGGGGAGATAATGCCATACTGTTACAAAGCACTATTTATTATCTAAGGGAAACAATGCAGTCAATGTTATTATCAAAATGTTTGATGTGTTAAATGCTAAAAAAAATTGCAATATGATTCTTTTGTAAATGATTAATATCAAACTACATAAATATCAGTCTTGTATTTCACCTACACCTCTGCTTGTTACATGCTAATATGTCATGTGTCGTTAATATATTTATACCTCTATATATCTTTCATTTTCCATGGATAGTCTTCACTGATATCTTTTAACAAATCAAAAAATTTTGCACTAGCAAATGTAATGTGTATCCTAAATGCCTGAATCTTAATTTTAACACTGATAACTATGAAACAGAATTGATAGTCTTTGGAAATACATTGCTAACTAGCTGTACATTGGGTAATTTGCAGTGATTAGTTCAACAATTCCATGCATTTCAGGAATATTTCATAGTCTTCCACTCAAAAATAAACAGTTATATAAAAAACGTCAAGCCTTTTGTTTAAAAATAAATTAGTAAACTGTAGCACAAAGTATTTTCATTCAAAAGAAACTAAATTAACTTGAGGATGTCAAGGAATCGTTCAGCCGCAGGCTCTGATTACTTGAACATGTTAACTGCAAGGTACAGTGGCGGCCATGCTGCCCCTCCACAGATTAAAAAGGAATCCTATTCTTCCTTTCAGGAGGAGGAAATCATCCAAGATGGACGCACCATCTCCAAAACAACACGCACTGAGAACAGATACTCTGGTAAGTAGTGACTTGTGTTGTTTAAGGGACTTACTTAGTTTGGCCGAGCCGTGAATAAAAGCCAAGTCAAGCTTAATGAAAATGCACGGTTAGAGAGATTTTAAATAAAAAGAATAAAAAAAACACAAAACTTATTGATAATGGAGCACTTGCGTAAACCAATGTTTATATTCATGTGTGTAAAGCTTTGTCTTTGTTGTACTTTCAGCCCTCTTATTCAATAGCTAGTTGTACATTGTGATCTCATCAAAAAAAAGGGATTTGAATCAATATGGCAGTTTTTGCATCATACTGGCATTTTTGATGAGAGATTACAATGATTGGTTCCTACTTGGTTGGTCCTGCAAATGTAGCTGACTTATATTCTTTCTTGTTGTTCTTCTTCCACATAAAGATGAAGAACATTAAATGAAATAAAAACATTCTAAACTTGTTGCGTTCTATCTACTCTGGGGTCGGGGCAGGTTGGTGAAAACTATAAAAAAAAACGTATCACCCACTTAAAAAAAAAACCCAGCTTGTAAATACACTGTTAATTTTCTTTCATGTTACAGTTTTGAGAGAGAAAAAAAAAGTATTACTAATAGGCTATTGTACCAGATTGTGCTAACAAGGAAATGGACTTTCTGTTCCATATATCACAAATTATCATGACTAGAACAGAATTTATCTGGATTCTATGCACTGATAATAAAGTGATGAAAGAAGAGAAGAAAAAAAAACACCACCACCACAAATTAGAGCCTATCTAATCATGCCCAAATGAAGTTAGTCACTAGTGTGTTTGTGTGTGTGTGTGTTAGGAGACACCCACTAACTTCTGTGCAGTTGACTGGTAATAATATTTCCTACTTATTGTTCTGTTGGAGTCAAAAACACTTTTTTTTAAAGTTGCTATTCATTTGGCATAGCATTTTCTTTTCTTCTGCTCCAAAGGGAAAGGGAATAGAATATTACTGGACATTTTCATTAGCTTGAATTGTAAGTTGTTCCTTTACAGCTGATTTTATTTGTTTGTTTTCAACTCAAACATGTTTCATAAATTATTAGAAAATAGACACATTGATTTGTTGAACTAACACTTTTTGTTTCTATGTTAAATCTGTACATCCAACAGATGTTGAGGGTAGTGCTGTAAGCATATCCTAGCTCTTCAAAGAGACATTCACGTCTTGGTGGAATTTATTTTTCTCATGTGCATTCTTAACTTCAAACAAAAAATAATAAAAGTTTGGTAATCATTGTGCCTGTTATACCATACATTGTTGTTGATGTAATGGTATACTTACTAAGACTCTGACATAAAGGCTGCTAATACAAATTGAGTCAGCTCGTCTTATTATATATTATTATTTAGTAGGAGCAACATTCACATCATATTAACTTCTTGTTGTTTTTTTTTTTTCAGATTCTGGGTACACACAGTCCAATCAGTGGTACGACTGATCTTTATCTCTAACATTTCTTTTAATAGATAAAAAATAAAAAAAGTTAAGTTCCCCTTTCAGACCTTGTGGTCTATAGGGCAGATGATGTAAAGGTCATCTGTTTACATGGCCTACAGTTAACGCGGGTGTCATGTGGCCAGCACAATGACCAACCACCTTTACTTTTTTCCAACTATTGTCATGCACCCATTAGAACTGGGGTGGACTCAGAGGCGCCCGAAGATCTTAAAATAAAAAATCCCAGTCTTCACCAGGATTCAAACCCCGAACCCCAGTTCGGAAGCCAAGTGCTTTATCGCTCAGCCTTTTAATAGACAGACATTTCTAAATTTGAGGCAAAAAAAAGTATCAATGCATTGAAACTTTTTTTTTTTAATTTGGACTTGCATCTCTCTCTCTCTCTCCTAAATAGTCCAAAAAGTGAGTAATATTTCATTAATATAATTCTGTAGAAGAAAACAGTGGTTATGAAAATTATAATATTTTGTTTATGTATATTCAAAAAAATCATTTGCATTTCAAAGATTACAAAGAAGTTTTATCAAGACAAACAAATTGTACTATCTATTAAAAAGTCCATTTGACTATTATTAAAAATGAAATGACCTAATTACCTGGGTAGGTGTGTCCAACTATAATATTAATAACATGACCTAATCATTACTGTGTGTAACACAAATGTATTTCATGAGTATATTTGCTCTTTCCAGGGAGGAACAAAGAAATGAACAGGACAGACAAACAGAACAAGACGTGGTCAGTGAAATGTTATCAATAAATGTGCTTTCTCTTGTATTTATAGTCTGAAATTATTCTTGGGATTCTAGCTGCTACTTTCTGAAATTATTTGTTATTATGAAAAGAAAGGTTCTATTCTAGGATTGTACTTGTGATTAAGTTTTGTCATTGCTTTCAGTTGAATGAAACTTAAATTGACTTCTGTTGTAGAACAATTGTTGTTTTGTTTTCTTTTCAGATACATTTTACTGAAATGTCTTCAGTGAAAAATAAGTTTGAGTCCCAAGCACCCCCAGCAGAACACAAAAGAGTTGATATTAGACAAGAAGTAATGTCTTCTGAAGGTGGTGTCTATGAGAGCCAGCCTCAGAGCTTCCAGCAGTGGCAGAATGAGGAGGAGGAAGAGGAAGGAGTCTACGAGAGCACACCAGCCCCCCGCCCTGATATTGCAAGAGAGGCAGATAAAGACCTCACAGCTGATCTTCCACCTGTGGGCACAGCTCAGAGCATTCGTGCTAAGTTCCTGGCCAGTACCTCACAGGACAACACGCCCAAGAAACGGGAGGTTACTCCACCTGCACACGGTTCTGGTGGGGAGTATGTGTCAGAGCCTAGAGGTTATATTGAGAAATATGAGGGCAAAGCTGATGCAGGCGTCTTCGAGAGCCAGCCTGTTGCTAATCCTGATGTTGTGACCTCAACAACAGCATTAGAGGATCCCAAGCCCGAGCACGGCTTTGCTAAAAATGTGGCAGCTAAATTTAAAGAGCTAGAAAGCAAAAAAGGTACCTACACACCTACCAACAAACGAGAGCTGACTCCTGACAGATCTGGAAGGATCGAATATGTGTCAGAGCCACGGGGCCAGTTTGAAAGATACGAGGGCAGGGCTGAATCAGGAGTGTTTGAAAGTCAGCCGGCCGTGAATCCAGATGTAATTAGGTCAGGGGAAGAGGTGAGAGAAGAGCTGCCAGAAAGAGGCACAGCTAAAAACATTGCTCAGAAGTTCCGTCAGATCAGTTCCGAACCTGCCACATCTACTTCCAGAGGTAAAAGAGAGTTAACGCCAGACAAGTCAGGACGTGTGGAATATGTGAGTGAGCCAAGGAGTCAGATGGAAATGTACGAAGTCAAAGTAGACTCAGGTGTCTTTGAAAACCAACCCCAACGAAATCCTGATGTAGTCACTTCTGAAACAAGTGTAAGATTCATTTTTTTCTTCTGGTAGTCTTATTAAGTGTGCAACCAGCTCTGCATTGACGTAGTGATGTAGAATTGTAGATGAAGAAAAAAAAAGTGGTATTCTATAAGAGAGATTGTTTTATATAGCAGTTAATATAACGGAAATACTTTTGTTTAATAAAAGTTTTAACTTTGAGCTTTTGCATTTGTCTTAAAGTTGGCAAAATATAGTTGTTAGGTCAAAAGTTATTTTAATGTTTCTGAAGTTATTGTCTCTGAAGTACTATGGTAATGCTAACTCTGGTGACTTTTTATAGATGATAGTATTCTTATCTCATGACATTTTTTCATGCTTATCCAAGATTTTGATTTTTTTATGCATTACATAAAGAATGCAATGTTTACCCATCTTTTTTTTCTGGTTTAGAAATTCTTCAAAGAACACGAATTACATAAGTAATGCTTCATGAATGTTAAGAGAGACATTTAATATATAATTATTTTTTTTCTGATTGCTTCAGGATTTGTTTGATAAACTAAAAAAATGGGTCAACTATATTTTTACTAAAACTCCCCATTAAAGTATCCACTTTGACATATGAACTAAAAGTGGAGACTTGACAAATGACTTTCTCTTTAGTTAGTTATACTGACATAACATTGATAGCTCTAATTGAAAAGTTCTGAATCTTAAGATTTCACCTTCATCTGTAAGGCATTTTAATTAAACCATTGTCTTTTGAGTTCAGAGACTAAGACTAGTGCATTATTTCAAACAACTTTGCAGACCCAACCATGGTCTCTACAAATTTGGACACAGCAGATGAAGATGAAACTGTTATCTTCAGTTTTCTCTCTACACTTAGTTTTGGCTGTAGCTTTTCTTTGTGCCTCATTAGATGCTATGGATCATTTAGAGACTTTCCAGTGTTTTTTTCAAAGCCAATTTTTGTTAGGAGTTTTCTTCTAGACTTCAAAGCATTTCTTTGCAAAGTTTCAGTGACAAAATTCTTCTTTCAGAATGATGTATGGTATAAATAGTATAGTATATATATATAAATATATATATCCCCTTAACAATTGCGGGGCCCTATGCGAACCTGATTGCTCGGGGTCTAGTCTGGGTGGGAATAAGAATAATAAGTAAAAAGTTTGTATCAGAAAATAAATTCGACTTTGAATTTTATTCATTCTTTACTAAGTGCAAAATTTCGATTGAATTAACTTTACTTTACGAACCTTGCAACCTATGGCATATTTATATGCCAGTGACTATAAAAGTAAATAAAGTATTGGAATTTCCGATTAAAGGTGAAAATTCTTCTGATTATTTTAGTTTATTACATGAAAGCTGACAATGCCTTTTTTCTTTTATAGCGTGTAGGATTGGCGTTTTCCGCAATAATGACACCAACAAATGACAATTGTGTGTATTTTTTTCAGGAGATTTGTATGAGTTTTCAGTAGATTTTAATAAATTCAGATTTCCAGGAATTTTTTATATATATTTGCAATTTAATAATTGCACCTAAAATTAGTGCGGGGCCTATGAAAGTGTGAGGCCCACTGCGACCACATAGGTTGCAGTGGTCTAAGACTGGCCCTGCTCTTAGATATCTCCCCCCACAGTTCCCTAGTAGTGGTCACATGAATGATGTTGGCCTACAGACTGTTATTCACTAATCTTTTTTTTATTTTTCTGTATGCTAAATCTGGAAAATGAGTCTCATTTTTTTTTTTTTTTTAGTTTTATATAATTCATTCATAATTTAAAACATCTTTATTTATGTCAAGTTTATATGGTTATGGAAATGAAGTTTTTAAACAACTTTACTTACAGCAGTATTTTTAAGCAAATCTAAATATGGAACCCTAACTAGGCTAATTCAAAAAATTTTTTCAAACAACTTCTTCTACTGCACATGATATAACATTGTAATTGACCATTTCATTTAGAGTTATGTTTGTATACTTTATTGGAATCCAAACATGTTCTCATCTGTTTTAATTCTACTAAACTGCAAAGAATCATGGGACAAAGGGTAAACAAGAAAAGCATTAAAAAATAGTTTTATTGAAAAGACAATACTTCCTTTATAGAACTTAGAGAGGCATTATTTTGCGTTTAATAACTAATGAATGTTAGATTTTAAAATTTTTTTACACCAATACCCCCTGCCCCTGCTGAGAAATTATCCTGGTTAAGCAAATGTATAGATCTACTAGAGGTTATAATAATCCAATGGTTGACCTTTAGTTCTAGTGTTAGAAGATGATGTGCGAAAGTTGGCTGAACATTCATTTATTAAACTCTTGAAGGAAAAATTCCTAGTCTGTTCAAGATAAATATTTTCTTGTTCTCTAGCTAAATATCTTGTTTTTACTTTAAAAAATTAGAATAGTCAAACTAGAGTTTTCCCAGACAAAAAATTCTTAGCTAAAATGTTGACATTTGCTATTTACTTGTATTTTGTTTTTCACCCTTTAGAATGAAGAATATCTTCCTGAAAGGGGATATGCTAAAAATGTTGCTGCCAAGTTCAAATCTCTGGAATCCAATGCTAAATCCCCACCCTTGTCTCCTGGTAGACATAAAGAGTTTACTCCCCCCAGAGAAGAAGAACGAGCCAGACAAGCTGTTGTCCTGGAGAACACTCCTGATTTCAAAACGGAGATCATCCATTCTGGTGACCAGTTGGAAGAGAAGCTCCCAGAGAGAGGCACAGCCAAAAATATTGCCCAGCGTTTCAAGCAGTTAGAGTCTGAGAGCAAGAGCCCCAGTGCCCCAAGACAGAAGAAGGAGTTGACCCCACCACCTCATGATGCTGGCGTGTATGAGAATCAGCCCAAGCAGTTCCATGCAGATTACAATAGGCCAGCAGAGTCTGGAATCCTGGAAAACACTCCCATTGTTAGAGATGATGTTATCAAAGCAACAGAACCCAGGCGGTAGGTTACTTTTCTAGTTCTTTGTATTAATGACCTAACTTTGGGGTTTGAAAGGGGAAAGTACCTTCAAACTAGTAGAGAATATTAATGTTTACATATTGGTAGACTGGATATAGTAGGCATTTAAAAATATCTTTGTGATTATTTTGTTAATTCATTTTACAAAGTGCAGTGAAAACAGAATATGGGAAATTGTGTGTGCTTGACACCCTGCAATCACTTGAGGAATGTCACATTTGAAAGTTACTGATACAAAATGATGATGTTGTCTTCTGTTAGTGACATTACTACCATAGTGTTAAATACTTTTCAGTCAATTATCATGCAGAAATTAGATGTTTCAACATTGACAAGTCATCCAGTCTAGACATGTATTTTTTTTTTTTGGTAGTGTACACTGCTTTATATGTATGAAGAAAAGAATTAATATTAACAAACTGTATAATAATGATGATTCCTTTTCAGTTGAAGCCAACTCCCCCCTCCCTGCTCAATATTTTTTTGGTTCTAAATATTTGGGCTTTTTTAATTTCACCTTTTTTTTTTGTTGTTCTCCCTGTTTTCACAGAGCATTAACTTTTTTTTTTTTATTGCTTATGTCATTGTTAATCTAACAAGTAATACCTTGGATACAAAATAAGAGCTTAACTTAACTCTTAACAGATGTTAGATTTGAGATTGTTTTCAGACAACAAACTCTTCCAGCATAAAGATTTCATTTAAAGGCATTGTGATATAGAAGAATTAAAAATGGCTGGTCAAGCTTAATCTAGATTTGCATTTTCAAGAGCAAAAAAAAATAAATCAGATGTAGCTAGATGCAAGTCCATCACTGATTAAGAACCATTGTATTGCTAGGTATGAAGAGGAACTGCCGGAAAGGGGAACGGCAAGGAACATGGTCAATAAGTGGAAACAATTGGAGACGGCTAAATCTCCAGGCTCAACTGGTCGTCCTAAAGAGTTCACTCCTCCCAGAGAAGAACCTAGGATAGCTCAGCAAAGAAAGTGAGTTCTTGCTGCCCCCCCCCACCACCCCTGTTTTTTTTTTCTTTTACATCATCCTCTTACTTACTGGGCACTCTGTATGGCTTGTGTGTGTGGGCACTCTGTATGGCTTGTGTGTGTGGGCACTCTGTATGGCTTGTGTGTGTGGGCACTCTGTATGGCTTGTGTGTGTGGGCACTCTGTATGGCTTGTGTGTGTGGGCACTCTGTATGGCTTGTGTGTGTGGGCACTCTGTATGGCTTGTGTGTGTGGGCACTCTGTATGGCTTGTGTGTGTGGGCACTCTGTATGGCTTGTGTGTGTGGGCACTCTGTATGGCTTGTGTGTGTGAAGTTGGCTTTGAGATGTTATCATTTGCTTCATCCCATGGCAGTGGATGGCTTGTGTGTAAACTTAGCTCATAGATGTTCTCTTTTGCTTCATCCCATGGCAGTGGATGGCTCTTGTGTAAACTTAGCTCATAGATGTTCTCTTTTGCTTCATCCCATGGCAGTGGATTTTTTTTTTAATATCCTCTTTTTTGGCTTAGAAGTGTGTGTTTTATTTCACCATCTTTATATATAGCTACAGTGCTCAAGATTGTTTTCTATTAATACAGAGTGCTTTATGTACTGTGCTAGTCTTGTAGTTATCTATTTCATCTTCTAATTCATCAATGATACCACCAGTAACAAAAAAAAATCCTTTTGTAAATTTTATGTACACCATTTTTATTTAAAAAGAAATCTGTTCCCTGTGTCTCCATCTCCAAGGTACCACTGTTAAGCTTTTAGCTTGACCATGACTAGTGTATCAAAATTAATTAGAATTGGATAACTAAAATAGAAATAATTTTCTACTAAATATTTTTGTTACCTTTAATACTTCTTTAATTAACCTTGTTAATAATTAGATTTAAAAAAGTGAATATAGTTTTTATTTCAAATATCCATATTTAAACCAAGAAACAAGTCTGGTAGTCTGAAAATAAAATATCATTGAATAACAAAGGCATTACATATTAGTATCCATTTGTTTGTTGACTAGATGTGACCTAGTGACTGTATCTGACTGAGACCAATTGTTATAGAAGGCCTAAACACTAACCTGCAATGTCAAAACCAGTGGGCAGTTTAAACCAATAACTTGCTGCAACTTCACAGGTCTTGATGTAGCAACAGGCTATTGGTCTAAACTGCCCACAGGTTGTGATGTCACAGTTGAGTGTTTAGGCTTTCTGTAACATCTGGTCTTGATCTTACAGTTTCAGATCTTGATTAGTACTGTACTTCTATCTTGATTTTAAAACATCTTAAAACATCTCATTTGTTCAACCCTAAATAAAGTTTCAAATGATAATTAGTTGTTTGACATTGTGTAATCATCTCATGGCTTTTTACTAACCCAAGTGATCACACTTATTTGGCTCAGCAATCAGATGTTGGCCAGGTTACTACTCATCTCCATAATGTTAGCTTGCTGGATTGAGCACTTCTAACACTTAGCAATGCTTGTCTTTTCTAAGCTTACACCTTGGCAATCATTTTTCTTTTCCCCAACTGAATAGTTTATCTTGAAATCCAATCTTACCTCCCACAGATTCAAACATTACCTTAGACAAAAACAATACTTACTAAGAAAAAAAAAGGTTTTCGTTATGCTATGTAGTTAAACTCTAATAGAGTAATAGTATTGTTTTTTTTTTTTAAATTATGTCTGTAAATTCTGCTAGAGATTAGTAACATGAAACACAGTAAGTAAGATATTCAATTGTTGAACTGAATGTGATGTCTGCACCTGAAATCACAAAGAAGTCAGAAGACATACTTTTAATATGCTCTGGAAATTGTTTATTTTAGACAAGTAACTTCTTAAAGACACCTATTTTTGTGTTCACTCTTTTGGGAAAAAAATATTATTAATCTTAATAGGTCTTGAAAGTTACTGGATCATAGTCAATGTATCTGTTTTGTTAGCTGAGCCTGCCAGCATGTATATACTGTCATTGAGTACATTCTATCTCACATTGTCTATGCTTGATATAATCCACCAGCCCCAAGTCACCAAGAACCCCACTGTCCCCTAGTGGATATGACCAGCTGGACAATGGGTCTGTTCATCCGAGAGACTTGCCTGGGCAGTACCAGCCCCTGAATGAGCCGACCGTCTTTGAGTCCACCCCTGAAGTGCGGGAAGGAGTCCTGAAGGAATCCGACACTGACTGGACTGAGGGTATGCCCAAGAAGGATCAGGCCAAAAAGATGCTGGCCAAATTCCAGCACATTCAAGAAGAGGCCAAAAAACAGTCACCTGTTCCTGTGTCCCGCAAGGTAGGACCAAACATGACCTAGACATCATGGCATCAATCTTATTAAGTTGATACAGACATCATATTTTTTCTGGTATTGTTTAGACGAGGATGATAGCTACATCTGGAAATATACATTTACACATTCTCAGTTTGTACATGAAATCATCTGCATAGACATCCAGTTCTAAAACATCCTCCATCTCATTCCAACACTTTGCTTGTCTCTCATTGAAATGAATTGTTTGCCTCCACAGTCTGGGACAATTTTTTTGTATTTCTTTTTCACAATACACAAATCTGTTCTTCTTTATGTATGTATTTTCCCCTCATTTTACTGCGTAAGTGAAGGGGAATTACTTGTCAGTCTGGTATATCTGTTTATTTTGTCAATTGTCTCCCTTAGTTGTTTTTTTTTTAAACCTCGGGAGTTAATGACCCCTATGAAGCTAAAGATAGACCAAATTCCAGAAGAAACCATCATTTTTGGAGTGCAATTAGAATGTTGTGTTTATTTTGAACCTAAAAATTAGCTTGGAATGTTACTAGTCAACAAAAATAAATTATATTTCTAAAACCATTTTTTTTAGCATGACTCCTATATCCCACTAATACTTATGATTGAGCATGTTTCACTTACACATAATGCAAAAAAAAATATTCAACAAAGATATGAAACTTTTATTTTTATCTTTTAAAATACATTTTAGCTATAGTTCTATGCAATTATGTGTATTATTATTTAATATTATATATTTTTGTTCCGCAGGAACATTTTGATTTGATTTCACATTTGATTTAAATTTAGTTGTTACAATTTCTTTGTTCTGAGTCCAAGACAGTTTCTTAGTGTCTTCATTGTTTTTTTCTCTCTCTTTAACCTTTGACCTTTAACATTTTATTTTGGCTAGAATTGTTTGATTGTTGTCCTTGAGTTAGGCTATGTTGATATTTCTGATATTGTTCCATGTTTCCTGTTTATATATTTATTACTTAATTTAACATCAGCGTTCATATTTCATTCTTCCATGTTTAGCTTTCTCGGTCAAGGAGATTGAATACTTCAGACTTGTTTATATTTTTAGTTGTTTTTTTTTAAATTACATTTTAACATTACATTTTTTTTAAAATGCGTTAGCAAGAATGAATGTAAGTCACATGACTTGTCAGACCTGTGATGAAACGTTTTGATAGATTAGTTTAATTTGTTGTCAGAAGATAATAACAGCTAAGGTTACCCAGCTCTGTCCTGTGTTGTGTCGTGTTTCAAGCACACCAGCTGTTCAAAGAGTGCACTCATGGATGTGCTCGATGTGTGTGAAATGTTGTGCTAGCTTTACTCTTCTCCCCTCCCCAATTAGAAAACTAGAGCCCACAATAGTCTTATGTGCTAGGTTGAATAGTCATATGCTAGGTTGAATAGTCATTTGCTAGGTTGAATAGTCATATATGGTAGGTTGAATAGTCATGCTAGGTTGAATAGTCATATGCTAGGTTTAATAATCCTACGCTAGGTTTAATAGTCATATGCTAGGTTGAATAGTCATATGCTAGGTTGAATAGTTATATGCTAGGTTTACAAGCATCCAAGCATTAGGCTTGCTCCTCTGTTGATTTATGTCCCTTGCTTGATGTTTCCAAAACTGCTAGATCTGCCCACTCCTATTGGCTGATTGTATCCCCAGGGCATGAGGCTTTAAATTCACAAGATTTGAGTGATGAGAACAGTTGTAGACACTGTACAGTGTATGGTTTTCTTTAAAAAAAAACAGGCTTGGTAACAGGGATAGATGTGTGGGGATTAGATTAATGTTTTAATTGTAAGAGATCATCTCATTTAGCACAGGGCAACTCATTCTGTACTGTAATAGTTATCTCCACGCCTCCTTTGTTCTGTACCATCCTCCCCCCTTAATACCAACCTTACCAAGAGAAGGTCACCAAAACAAACTGTAAACCTGATTTGTTATAAGTCGCTGTGTGTGTTTCTAACCCTATGCCCAATGATAAGTATTTCTATTGTTATTTTGCTCATGTCTGCTCAGTTTAATGTCCATTCAGAACATTATTCTCAACCTCAACAAAAATACACAGAAATAAAGGCACATTTCTTATTCCGTATGCTAGGACAAAGTCGTACAAGTGCCATTAGAGCATGGAACAGGTTGCCTGAATCAACCAGGATAACCAATGACTTAGCAGTCTCAAATTAGCTTGAAGGGGCGTCTGTAATTAATAAGCTACATGCTAGAATATATCTATCAACGTCAGTGAGTAGTCAACCTTGTGCTGGTGAAATGGTTAGGACTAAACATTGCTAGGAACTAGCAGCTTGTGCTCATTAGGAGAATAGCTCGACTCAAAACTCTCGAAATGTGTTTCCCTTCCATTGACCTACTTAAATCACGTCTATGGCCATAGAGACACATAGTGGACAAGTGGCCTGCCCTGAGAACTGTAGTGTCTTCATCATGCTTATCAAACTGACAGATTAACTCAAGTTAAAAAGCTCCTAAACCTCCCTGTGTAGATCTGACTAGGGCACGTCCGCAGCCTCCCCACCCCCCTCCGCGACTTGAGGGTGAAGTAGTTTATCCTTCAATGCATTGTGCATGAATTCAGTTGGAAATGTAGTGCACAGCTGCTGTGTGTTTCCCCTTCTCATGTCTGGTCGTAGCCAATAGGCTGGATGTGTGTGTGATCAGGAGAAGTGAACTGTGTAGTAAGTTGGTCCAACACCCTACAGATAACGAAGCAATTGTCTTTTTTTTTCCCTCCCTCTTATCTCTGGAAGCAAAAAAAAAAGTTCATTAGTTCTGAACATTGATTTCTAGTCTTGGATCTAGTGCGTGACCCTTTATGAACTCAACAGTTATTTGAGCACAACTGGAAAGTCTGACTAATGTCAACTTGACCCTGCTTTTTCTAAAGACATTGTTGAGCATCCCCCATCCGGAAGTTGGGGCTACTGACCCCCTAGGCTGTGCAGAGTGGGGTTTAGATAACATTTAGGTTAGCGCCAATATTTTGATTTGTGGGTAAAAAAAAATTTTTAATTCCGTGTCTTAAAAAGAAAGTGCAGGGTAAATTAACGGGCAGTCCCCACACACACACTTTACTTATCTAGCTTCTCGTCTGACAGACGATAGAACTGCTGTGCGCCCCGATTGGGAATCACTGGTTTCATCTCTTTGTTCAGGTAATTCACTAGCGACCAAGAGAGTTGCCGGTCCTATCGATAGTCATGTGACAGTCATGTCCTCTCCCGCCCCACCAGCTAAATTTATCACGCCCTCCCTCCTCCATATCCCCCCCCAGCCCGCCTCTTTCCCTTCTCGTTTTATTTGAATACATGAAAATACGTTGTTTCTGTGGGGCTCGGGCGCCACTGAGTTTGCAATGCCGGCCAGGCTGTGTGGGACCATCCTTTGTGGCTGCTCCTAGAACTAGGACAGACATGACGGCATGAGATATCGTCTAGTTCTAATGTGCACACTTGGCCCGTGATTAATGACTGGCTTTAAGTCCAGTTCACATCCAAGTCATTAAGGTGTGAAATTGTTTTCGAGACGCAGTCTAATTGAGCACCTATCTGGAGTAGCAGACGTTGTGTTTTTACACCTACTCAGGTCACTGGTGTGGAACAGATGTGTTTGTGTTGGCGACACGCTTCGGTGAACTTCGGTCTAGTCAGGTCACAGACGATCTAACTCACCTTTTTCGTTGAGTCTAGCTGGATTACTACCGAACAAAGACTACATTAGAGACCTAGATCTAGACTAGTAGTGTAGTAGGCTACTGTTTCATTCTAGGAGTTTTTCAGATCATTACTTTTTGAATTCACTGTGTCATATTGTGGTAGGTGTCTAGATTACGTATTATTAAATAGATCTAGAATCTAGACAGTGCATAATATACTTAAATTGATATAGATCTATTGGATAGCCTTGTCTGTGTTCATTATTTAAACAATCATTAATTACGTGTTGTTAATAGATCTATAAAACGTCACACCAGTCAAGTTTTACAACTTACAAATATATCGCTTCCAATCACAACTTGTCGCATGTGATATTAAAGACTTTGATCTAGATCTAGTCATTAAGACAACCTACTTCATTGTAACTGTTAACCTGGCGTCAAAGACAGAAGCTTGTGGTTATAGCTATTACATAGATTCAGTTTGATGCTTGTTAAGGCAATAATAGCGTGAATGAAAGTATCCAGCGAACTGTTCATAAGCTACTAACCTGCAAAGTATCTTCACTATTTTTAACCTACATCTAGAGATTTTCGCGCGTCAACTCAGTGTTATGGACGTACCGTTAAGCATTGCATTTTGTCTTTGTTTATCGGAAACTTTTCATTTTCTGCGTGTAAAATTGAACTTATTGGGGCTCCAGCTTTGGCTTGTAAATAGTGTAGACTCAATTGAAAAGTTATTGATACAAACATGTTTTTCCAACCAGCCTTGACGAGCGTGTCGTAACACACTACACAGCTAACAAACGCAGTTGGTGTCTGATGCTGAATTTCACGGTTCAGCCTAATAAAAGCCTTGTAGCGTCTTTGACAAAAAAAAAAGCCATGTCGTCAGACAGTTTAAGGCATTCCATTAGTAGGCAGATAGTCAAATTTTAATTCTGAGCACGATATTCAATGAGTGCGTTGGCCTGACTTCCCTCCTCTCAGTGTTTCAGTGCTAAACTCGTGAGTACTCATTGGATTGACCGAATGGGAGGAGGGTGCTGTAAAACTGCTTTCGGCAATGGTGGATACGTGGAGAAAAACACACTCTGAGTGTAGAATGTTTATAAGTGAAAGCAGTAACATTCTTGGCTTCGCACCTCTCTCAGTGTGCCACCCCTGGTAGGATATTATGGATAGCTGCGAGCACACTCAGGACTAAAACCTTTCACTCACTAATGATTCTACTTTTTATGAGCGAAGATTACAATTAGTGCTAATTGAACACAGCTAAGCTCTAGTATGGGCGAGTTAAAGTTACACCTATTGAACGTTGGGTAAAAGTGTCAAAATACCGGATGTCCGTCCGCCCCCCTAATGTTTAATCCTGCCATTACATGAATATGCAGACGTACATATTTTGTTGTGCTTATCGCCCTTAGACACACCCAGTAACTCTATATTTCTGTATTTTCCCCATAGCGAACCTTCTCATCTATCTTCAGACAGATTAATGGGACATGTGCGAGTGATTAGACCGACATCCTTTGGGTTATGATCCATGATCAACGCGGACTGTGTTTCAGGATCAGCATCTAGTGATGGGTGGGTTAGGTATAAACTTGGATATATCTCCTCAATTCAATCTCTCTGCTATTAGGTTTGATTGGGTGACGTTTTGAGGATTGCAACACCATCTCAAATCTATCACCTATTTTGCTCTTGCCATGAAGGTGGTGTTTGAGTGGGGAGAGTTCTGAGGACGTGCTCAGGGAATGTGTGTCACTACTTGTCTAGCCATGTCCAACAAATTGGTCAATACAACCGATAGGATGATTTTCTTCTGAATGTGAAACTGAATACATCTAATTGTTGTAATATGCAGAACTGTGTTGCCTGTCACGTGTCAGGTAACCGGATAGAAATGCACATCGTAACTAGGTTAGAGGTATACACAAATCTACAAACTTGATTTACCGGTATACATATCATTGAATATAATAGAAAAAGGCTACCCCAGTAAGCTTAGGCCAGACAAAAACGAGTTGTCTTTTAGGATTTCCCAAGCTTGGTGAGGCTACCTTTTGCTACTTTATCTGTAGTATAGAATTAAAATATTAATGAAGACAGACATTATCCCCATTGTTGATACTGGGATCTTGAGAGATGGCCTTCTCGCTCTGTCACATAGTTGTATACTTACCATTTGACTAGAGGATTGAATTTTCAAGTGCTAATTGATACAAAAAACAAATATGCATCTACCCCCCCCCCCCAAAAAAAAAAAAACGAGATCCTTAAAATCTGCTTAAGGTAGAGCCATTTTTCTTTAAGTTTGTCTTACTTTGAATGTTTGATTCTGACTGCTACAGGGCAGCCACACAACTTGACATTGGCCTGCTACCACTTAGATCTAGCTTCGTCTGCTTGATCTGTGTATAGAGGCTTTCCTGTTGTTGTTCCTGAACTTGTTGACCTCATTAAGACATGACCTTGGTGTCTTGACCTGGTGAGCACTTACATAAGTTGTTTCTTGAGGGGTTCGTTTTGTCTCACGCTGAAGTGCTGGCCCCTCCCACGAGAAGGTGTGGCTATACCTAATATGTCATGTGCATTGATCACACGTGTGTGGCTATACCTAATATGTCATGTGCATTGATCACACGTGTGTGGCTATACCTAATATGTCATGTGCCTTGATCACACGTGTGTGGCTATACCTAATATGTTATTTGCATTGACCACACTCGTAATTAGCCATTCGCCTTGACCGCACTTGCGTAGTAGCGATGCATTTTAAAATTAGATGATAACCTCGATCCTAAGTTTTGGTGGCCATTAGTTTTGTGTGTAGACTTGTTGGTTAGTGGTAATCCCGCACTCTCGTCTGGATTGTTTTAGCGGGCTGTGACAGTGTTGGGTGAAGGACGACCTTGTTTAAGAAGCACTGACTGTAAGTGATTGCCCATGTTTGCATTGCGTGCCCGAAATGTCTCCGTGTCATCGCTGACCTGTTTGTGCTGCCACAGATGTCAGGGAAAAAAAAAGGAAAATACTCTAGCAGTAATAGTTCTCTTGCGCTTGTGTGACTTCCATTGTCTCAATGAATGAAAACCAGTTTTGTTTTTAGAGTCAATTACTGGACCGACGGAACAAGTATTTGCAGGCAGACCCTGCCCCCTTCTTTTCTGTTTGTCGGTCACTTCCACTCAAACTAACCCTCATCCTACTAACACCCTTCTCTTACTCCAACAGGAAGAAGCGGAAGTAGAAACTAAACGCAAAACTCCCAGGAAGGTTTGTAGTTCATCATTTGTTGTCCATCACACTGTTGTCTACTAATTACTTGTTTTGTTTCACACTTTCCTGTTTCGTGTTTTTGAAATGTTCTATTGTTTCATTGCACTATGAGATTTCTTGTTTTCAATCTTCACTATCTTTTGCTTGTTTGTTGCATGGAGTCTCTCGTCTTCACCTTTTTGTCTGGACACGCACACGTCACGACAGACAGCAACTAGTGCACAGATGACGTAGTGGGACAGGAACCTCAAAGTGTGTGTGTGTGTGACTTTACAACTTTAAGCCCATTCCTAAATGAATGCAATGTTTCATGTTTTAGAAAACGGTTTCTTGCTATAAACAAACACAGTAATAGTCATGCAACTACCATGTCACAACCTCACAGCAGCATCTTTGTTAACTTTTTAAGGAGGACTCCTTTCCAGTGGGCTCACAACCATGCCTCCAGCCTATGCGATAGGAGGCAGTAATCTTAGAATTTTATTTCAAACTGACCTCCCCCTTTCGCTCTCCCTTTTTCTCTTTAACCCTTAAAGTGCTGATCTGTTTAACAATGAGTACATACAAAATGGAATTATAATTCTGATGTTTAGAGGATAAACTACCACACGCGTTTTAAAGGTTAGAGCTAGCCACGCCACTGACCCAAGACAATATATTTTGATTTAATTTGTTTTTCTTTGTGGAAGATAGGGTCAAAGGTCCTCGACACTTTAGTTGTTGTTCTTACCCACACACAACGTTTTATAGCAGTTTCTTGTATTTACTGGACTCCCCAATGACACCAGTGGTAGACATCTACTTGACCAGGTGACTAGGTCATTATATTTGAGTTTTGCGTGTTAGCACTTGCAGTACAAAGTAGTCCAGCCAGTATGACAAGCACGCCTCATCTTTCTAACGTTATGTAACCAATCATTCGCAGGGGAAATCGATCTTGTAAAGACAAATACGGACATGGTGGCGTAATGAACATACTTAGATCTCTGTCATGGGAAAGAGATCGATATATCTGTGACTACATTGTCTAGAAAATACAAATAAATAGGGGGCGGGGGGCGCGGGGGGGGGGAGAATAGTCTGACATTTGGAGAATACTTTTATTTTTGGACGAAATTATTTAGACGTACAGTGGTAGCATGCACTGAAAGTCATTCCACAATTTTTATTTTGATCAGGCTGGAGGTCCGAGGTTCGAATCTTCGCCAGAGCGTGTCTTTGTTTCACCCTATTTTCCTGTACTTCTCTCGATCATTAGTTTACCCCCCCCCCCCGGTGCTACTTTTATGATGCATGGCTTTCACAATGAAATGGGTAAGATCCCCCACCCCCAGTAATTTTGTATTATTATTTTAATTGGATTTGTGACAATCTTGAGCATTTGCTTTATACTTTATAAATGCCACCATTACACGCATATTTAGACTATGTCACTATTTCAATTTAAGGGTTGATTGGGTCAAAGTATGTATGCGTTTTTATTTTTGGATAAACCATCAGACAGAAATCTATTCGACATGTGTGTTTTGGTTCGAGACTTTTTCTTTAGTCCGATGTACTGTTTACTTTACTATACAGTAGACTAATTGAAGTCCCAAATCTGATAAAGAAGGTTGAAAAATGGCAGCCTACGTCTGTTATCTCCGGCTAATCCTGAGACTAAGAGTTATCCTCTCTTTCCTCATCGCCGCCAATACACAAATATTTTGTGTTGGGTGATGGGCGAAATGGAGAAGAAAAAAAAGGTTCGGCTACTCCCATACTCACTGGGTTTCCGCTCTAAAAATAGTGTCGCGTGTATGTGCTGTAAGCTTTCCCACCACTTATGTGTTAGGAACACGACTCAGTCTGTGGGTTGGTCTTAAACTGGAGCCACATGATATCTGTGTGCTTTTGAGTGTGTGTCTGTTGTTAGGATAGACTTTAATTGAGATCTAGTAAGTATGTAGCAAGTGTGTATTGTATTGTATTTTAAAGAACCTTTAGATCTAGTTATTTGATTAGGAAATACATTAAAACGTTTGACGATTTAGCTCTAGATAAAAGAATGTGATCTAAATCTTTCGCATTTTGACATAGATTAGTATGAGTGTGACTAAGCAGTGTTAAAAAGGGGTGATGGATGCCATTAGTTAGCACTGTGATGCAGCTAGTTTGGTGTACTAGGTCTTCATAGTTTGCTTAACCGGTACGTGTTAGCGCTACGTGTGCCGACTTAGTCAGCGGCAGGGGAGGTAAGCATAGCTGCACGTGCTGTTTTTTTTTTCTTTGGAAGATATGTGGTTTGGTTTCATGTTGTCTCCCTTGCACAATGAATCAGATTGTTAGGAGTTCAGAGAAGCTACGGGGAAAATGTGTATGACTGTAAAAAGTGTTTGGTTTTCATACATGTCTCTCGAGATTTCACAACTTGCACTAGACTCTAGATCTCAACATTGGGTGTTTTTTTATATTTTTCTTGGACCCGTCTTAGAGTTTTGACACTGGCTCCATGATGCCGTGGAACTTGTGCCCAATTGTTGTCTAAGTCCGACTTGAATCATTATCTCTAAATGTGATTAGATCTAGTTGTCTTGACTTGCGTGGCGCTAGAAAAACAAATCAGTTTACATTCTTACCACACAACACACGCTATCGTTGTATAGTTGACTGAAATAAAGGTCTCATCGTGGAGCGGACTTTAAACATACTGACTTGACAAGGTCATGCGAGGACTAGCACTAATGGAGGGATCGAACATTTGTAATGAAAAGGTCGATGGCCAGTGTGTTTCTAGGGAACATACGTCATAAATAATATACCAAGAGCTCAACGCCACAGCCCGCCCCCCCCCCCAATATATCTTGGCGGCTCAGGCCCTCCCACCACACATTTTTTTTCTTTCCTTGTCTGACATTTGACCTTTTTAACCAGTTGCACCTCTGAATAATCGTCTGCTCAGTTGCTTGTTCTTTGAATAGTAGACACCGCCATTGACAAAAATATTCTTGTACAGAGCTTTTGATTATTTCACCAGGGCCCACATATTAGTAGTAGAGTAGTAGAGTTCTTTGTTGTTTCTCTATGGCTCACCTTGGTTCTGGTTCCCAAATGTCTACATTATTTCTATCATTTATAAACATATTTCTAAACATAGCAGTTTGTTTAGCAAAGAAGTTAATGGATAGGACAAAATGTATTGGATTTACTCTGAATTTCTGTGAAATTAGCATGTAAGACTTTGTGACAAAACAAGAAGACATTTATTGACAAATCAGTTTCAGTTACATTATTTCAAAAAAAAATAATGATTGATTTTCTTGCTGCTGGGTGTATGTTGAGTGACCTGCAGACTCTAATGATTGCTTTTCTTGCTGCTGGGTGTATGTTGAGTGACCTGAAGACTCTAATGATTGATTTTCTTGCTGCTGGGTGTATGTTGAGTGACCTGAAGACTCTAATGATTGATTTTCTTGCTGCTGGGTGTATGTTGAGTGACCTGAAGACTCTAATGATTGATTTTCTTGCTGCTGGGTGTATGTTGAGTGACCTGAAGACTCTAATGATTGATTTTCTTGCTGCTGGGTGTATGTTGAGTGAACTGAAGACTCTAATGATTGATTTTCTTGCTGCTGGGTGTATGTTGAGTGACCTGAAGACTCTAATGATTGATTTTCTTGCTGCTGGGTGTATGTTGAGTTACCTGCAGACTCTAATGATTGATTTTCTTGCTGCTGGGTGTATGTTGAGTGACCTGCAGACTCTAATGATTGATTTTCTTGCTGCTGGGTGTATGTTGAGTGACTTGAAGACTCTAATGATTGATTTTCTTGCTGCTGGGTGTATGTTGAGTGACCTGAAGACTCTAATGATTGATTTTCTTGCTGCTGGGTGTATGTTGAGTGACCTGAAGACTCTAATGATTGATTTTCTTGCTGCTGGGTGTATGTTGAGTGACCTGAAGACTCTAATGATTGATTTTCTTGCTGCTGGGTGTATGTTGAGTGACCTGAAGACTCTAATGATTGATTTTCTTGCTGCTGGGTGTATGTTGAGTGACCTGAAGACTCTAATGATTGATTTTCTTGCTGCTGGGTGTATGTTGAGTGACCTGAAGACTCTAATGATTGATTTTCTTGCTGCTGGGTGTATGTTGAGTGAACTGAAGACTCTAATGATTGATTTTCTTGCTGCTGGGTGTATGTTGAGTGACCTGAAGACTCTAATGATTGATTTTCTTGCTGCTGGGTGTATGTTGAGTTACCTGCAGACTCTAATGATTGATTTTCTTGCTGCTGGGTGTATGTTGAGTGACCTGCAGACTCTAATGATTGATTTTCTTGCTGCTGGGTGTATGTTGAGTGACTTGAAGACTCTAATGATTGATTTTCTTGCTGCTGGGTGTATGTTGAGTGACCTGAAGACTCTAATGATTGATTTTCTTGCTGCTGGGTGTATGTTGAGTGACCTGAAGACTCTAATGATTGATTTTCTTGCTGCTGGGTGTATGTTGAGTGACCTGCAGACTCTAATGATTGATTTTCTTGCTGCTGGGTGTATGTTGAGTGAACTGAAGACTCTAATGATTGATTTTCTTGCTGCTGGGTGTATGTTGAGTGACCTGCAGACTCTAATGATTGATTTTCTTGCTGCTGGGTGTATGTTGAGTGACTTGAAGACTCTAATGATTGATTTTCTTGCTGCTGGGTGTATGTTGAGTGATCTGAAGACTCTAATGATTGATTTTCTTGCTGCTGGGTGTATGTTGAGTGACCTGAAGACTCTAATGATTGATTTTCTTGCTGCTGGGTGTATGTTGAGTGACCTGAACACTCTAATGATTGCTGTTGATGTGAGACTAGATGTTGTTTACCCAACTATGTCTCTTCCACCCCACTCTGTAGGACTCAACATACTCAGAGGGTAGCGAAACAGAAAGTGATCACACCATGGAAAATGACAATGTTAAGAATGACATCGGAGACAAGGTTTGTTAAGTCAACGGAGCAACTGGGGGATAAAGTATATTGTTTGCTAGAGGGGCCTGTTTGGGACATGTTCTTGTCACTTGCATTTTTATTTTACTCTAATACCCTGGAGAGAAATCAATATACCCACTTTTTTTTCTCTTTCTTTTGTAGGCCAGGGAATTAGTTAGAAGAGACTACCTGGCATTTTTAGAATGATTTAAAGTATTATTTGGCACCTGACTGTTAACATGTAGGACTTGAACCAAATGTAGGAGAAGAATTCAGCAGTTGTTGTTTTTTTTTAAGCTTTTAACCTAAAATATTGTTGAACAATTGAAAGAGTCAATGCTAGATAGCTTGAACTGCATGACAGACTAGGCCACAACAACGGAATAACTTATTTTAAAGTATTCCAGTACCTATTTAAAAGTACCTCAGTACTTTTTTTTTAAAGTACACTTTTGAGAGAACTTAATTGTCTGAATTTGACTTGTACTATAGATTTGTTTCTTCTGTGTGTCAATAATGAACTGGACACTCCGAATTATATAAGAGAGCAAGTATTGGACACTCGTGCAACTGTATTTGTTATAGACAGGAAATGGGGGGAGCTACAGTAGAAATGGTCAATTATCTCTATAACCAATGCAACAGATGTATATTTTCAATATCATCTCTGCAGCTGTAGTAATTTCTTCTTTAAATACCGGCAATAATATGTTCAACTGTTCTAGCCAGTGTTCATTAGGTTAGGATTTGTTTCAAGATGTGGAGTTTGGCTCTATGACAATACTGTGAATAAGTCTGAAAACTAATCTATAAACCACCCAGCATATATTTTGGTTCGGTAAAATACATTGGTCTACTGCTTAGAATATGTATATGCTTCTATTCTCAACAAATTTTGACAATTGTTTTTCCCCTGGGAAACTTGTAATAAATGCCAGTTAGTTTTTTTCTTGCCAATTCTTTGAACTCATTAATTTAGGATCAATACTAACATCCAATTTTGTGTTACTATTTGACTAATACTTTGTGTACTGATCAAAGTAAGAAAAGAACATCACTTTTATAGAGATATGATCTCATTTTATTATGACTAACACTGTAGGATGTGATACAGAGAGGGATGGTGCTTTGTGATACATTTTGAACGCATGCCAACTTGAATTGATCAAAGAACTTAAGCCTGACTGTAGCTGACTGGGAGAGTTTATTTCTGGTCCCATGTATCTGTATGCAGTAATCTTCCTTTGACTTCTCTTTCTGGTTCTTTGTGCATCTTTAGTTCAATGTCAAATATCTGCTTAGTCTTAACCAACATAAACTGTGAATAGTTAATGACTCAATATTCATATTATGTTTTAAGTCAAATAGAATAGAAGTTGAAGCAATTCCTTCAATTGTAATCATATAAATAAAGTATTGAAAACTTGAGTCATTAACTAAAAGATGTTTTAGTCTCTAAAGCTGGTGCTTATTGAAGATGCATGTTTGTATTAATAAAAATTTTCAAATATTTCTTTTCTAGACATTTGAATGAATAAAGTATTTTTTGATCATATGAAAATAGTGAGAAACAACTTGCCTCTAAAAGCATGTATAGACAACTACCTGCATAAATATTTTGCATTTAATTGAAGAATAGAATCTATGTTGTAGCCAAACAAAGATCCTTTACATTTATGCATACTGTCATATCTTATGAGTGTGCTTTAGTATTAAAACATGCTAGTAATAGTACAAGTGTCGGTAGCAATAAACTTTGAACAATTTTATCTAGTAAGGTAAAGTTTCCAATTCAGACAAATTCAATCTATAGGGCAGATGATGTAATAGTCATCTGTTTCTTAGGCTCATGGTTAACAAGGGTGTTGTGTGGCTAGCACAACGACTTTACTTTTCCCCAACTAATATCAGGTACCCAATAGATCTGGGTAGAGTCAGAGGCGCCCTAAAGATCCAGAAATTAAAAATCCCTGTTTTCTCCATGATTTGAACTCTGGACCCTAGATTAGGAAGCCAAGTGTTTTACCACTCAGCCTCTGTCTCCTAATTTTCTCTATTACATATGTAATTTTTTTATTTTAATTTTTTTTTTAATGCATTGAACTTAATTCATTTATTATTTATTAATGTTTAGAAATTAAATTGTTCTCTTGAATCTCTTCATTAAAAAGAGTTATTAAATAATTCCAAAGTTTCTTAGTTTCACGTGACCAGGAAGTGAAATATTGTGTAAAGAAAAAAAATCTAAATTTGTGAAGTACTATGGTTGTTTATATTAGGAATATAGCCATCTGCAGCACTTTATCAATGAACAAAAATATTTAGAATTTTTTTAAGCACTTTTTCTGACTAAATTGTAAGAAATGAATAAGCATCGAATCGATTTTTTTTTCTTTCAGTGTAACTAAAGCTACTAAGCTGGAAAGCTACATATTTAGCTAATTAATTAATTGATTTAACTACCAGTGCTTAAACTCAAAATAGGTCAAAGCATGTGTCAGAAGAGAGTTATTGCTTGAACATCACGAAGAAATACAAGCTGCAGTTTTTGGGTTAGGGTAATAAACATGATAGTGTATCATTTTCCTATAATTGACTTTTGAAAGCCTTTGGAGACTAATTCATATACTAGTAACAAGACTATTGAACTGAATTGCTCACGTCACAAACATTTGTAACACTCTTAGTTGGCATGTAATCTTTTTTGTACTTTTTTTTTGTCCACCTTGCAGCTTCTTCTAGAAGATAAAGAGCATGCTTTGTATTTTATTTTGAGCTAACATTGAGATTGAAAGATAATGTTGAACTAGCTGACACTTTCTAACTAATGCTTTGTGTTGCATGACTGCATTTTTTATCTCTGTTTGCATGGAGAACATAGCCAACAGTCTTCAACTCTAATGCTTGATTTTCTCTTCATATTTCACACTATATTTATACTAATCAAATCATGTAATCTTTCTTTTAAGTAACAGTAGTTTGTTAACAAAGTACTTCTACATGTTCATTTAATTCATTTATTATTTATTTAATAATTCTGTTAAATTAGCTTAGCTTATTTAATTAATTTAGATTGAATATTTGCAGCTATTTTAAATGAAATTTTTGTTTTAAATAAGAGTGATTATTGCATTAAGTCTTAATTTCCATGTAACTCTGTGTGTTACTTTTTTTAAATAGATTGGTTTGCTATTAACCATTTCTATATCTAGTTAGACTGGTGTGACGTCTTATTCCTAGCCTATTTCTAAATTACTCAATTAAAAGATTTAGTGTTGTTACTCTTTAAAGAAAGTCAGAAATGTTTGCAGCTTGAATTGTTTGATGCTATGTTTGTTTTTTGACTAATATCGTCCTGTTAGGTGGGCCGGAGCAAGAGCATGCGGGCTGCCATTCAGACAGAGAAATGCGGGGCATGTGACAAAACAGTGTATGCCATGGAGCGGCTGGAGATGAACAAACGGGTCTACCACAAAGCCTGTTTCAGGTGTACACAATGCAAAGCTGTACTGACGTAAGGCTTGTCCTATTCCCCAAGCTACTACTCAACTTAAAATAGAATAGAAGTGGTGGAGAATTAGAAACATTTACACGTTTAGGCTACTTTTAACCCAATGTTTTACACAAGAAATAAAAGTAAATACAAAACAAAACTTCTGTCATATTTTGACACTATCAGTATAAGACAATTCTGTTTGGAAAATATATCCAACTTATCATATTTATATTTTATACAAATAATTTCCTTTTTTTAAAAAAAACAAACAAAAAACTCTAATGTTAATTTGCATGTTGTTGTACTTCTGCAATTGCTTAGAATAGACTTGCAGCAGTTAGAGATAGTTTAGACGAATGAACTTTCTTTATATGTAGCTTTTTACTACTGGACCCTGAATAACCAAAAGTCAACCAGTGCATGTAGTGGCCTAATAATTTAACAGCCTTTCTCTCTCTCTCTCTCTCTCTCTCTCTCTCCCCCCCCCCCCCCCCCCCCCATGTTGCAATAACTTTTTTTTTGTTGGTTTCATTTCCTGTAACCATCTTAACAAAAAATATCTAGCATGAGATTTATTTTCTAATAATACTTATATTTGTTTTGTGTGTCCAAGTTTCTGCATGTCAAAGGTCACTCTGATGTCATGGCAATGTTTATATATTGTAATGCCTGGCCTATGGTAACAAATGAGTTTGTGTCGCCTCTAGTGTAGGCATGAGAAAAAAACATATGGCACACTAGGCTGTGTGGTCCTAATGATGGTTTCTATCAGACTAAATTCAATTTGAAAGACATATAGGCAAGGATCAAAATAGTGTATACCTATTGTTCTAACCCCCCCCCCCCCCCCCCTTCCATATAATTTTTTTGTTCATGATTTTGGTTGTGAAGATTTCCGTTTGGTGTTGAACCATAAATCTTTTGACTACTGGTAGTTGAAACTTCATCATCTCTCATGTCTCATCTTGTACACTTATCATACAGACTTGTTGAACTTGTTATTGCTGGTCTCTGTCCAGTTACATGTTTCCTATCATTACTTATTGTGTTGCCTCTTTTGGAACAGCTCATCTACCAATTCCTACATATTTCTGTATTACATGATTTAGTTTTAGAAAAATTTTTGTTGCATGAAAAATGATTTTCAATTTGTTTATTTGCATTTTTTTCCCTAGTGTTTTTACTTTAATTAAATTTAAGCCCAAATGACTACTGGTATTCACTTTCATCTTCATTAATGAAAACATAATATATCTTAAGTTTAATGGATTTATTTTTTTTTTACTTTTATCCCCAGGCCAAAGACGTTCGCAATCAATAATGAGGTTATATTTTGCACTAACCACTATAAACAACTATTTGCCACCAAAGGAAACTATGATGAGGGCTTCGGGCGTGTTCAGCACAAGAAACGTTGGAGCAGTAACCCCAATCTACATGAGCGGGAGGGGGAGGAAGATGGCAAACACACAGTCAAGTCATAGTGATCCAGCACATTACCTTAGCCTTAGTAGAATAGTTCATTTCTCATCTTGAGTGTCCCATTTAGAGTCATCAGCTGAACTCGTTGTTTTTTTTTCATTTGGAATGAATACCAGAATAGTTTAAAACTGAAAACAAAAATTTAATGCGATCAAGAGAAAACATTGAGCTCAGTTGATCCTATTGGTTTGTTGTAATTGTGTTAAAAAGACCTGAGGTTGAGAACAACTCTTGTCATGGTCTGACCCATGCATTTAGTTGAGTAAGCTGCCCTAAATACACCTTCAGATACTTAATACACTTTCTGATGTACACATCATAGGTCAGAGAGATTTGAGTACTAAGTTAGATCATTGTCCCTATATGTGTACATCTTTTAAAATTCTCTTGTTGGAAATAAAAAACTGTAATGTCATGCTCTCAATTATGAATCAAAAGTATCATGCATTATTAATGCCAGTTTGCCAGATAAAATAAAATTTAATTTATTTCTAGAGAACAGTGTTGAGTTTTGTGTCCAAAAGATTGCAATACAGTAGTATTGGAATTCCTTTATTTGCCAATCGGTCCTCTATAAAGCCACTTCTAAAACTCTCCAAGTCCTTGTTGATATATATATATAAGAGCTTCTTCTATATATTGCAGCAATAACATCTTATTACTGGAGTTCATGTTATTTGTATTACATGCTCAACAATTATTTTTTCTTTACAATCATTTAATGTAATGTGACTTTTGTAAGGATCAAGTATGGACTTTGTAAAAGAAATATCAAATAGGGAGATTTTGTTTCATGTGACATTTATTTATTTCCTGTGATGTTTCTTTTTGTTATGTAGACAAACCTAATAGCAGTTCACCTTGTATGTGTGTACATAATGGTTAGCACTATAGACGATTTCTGCTTGTTAATTAATAAAAACTGATTAACAGGTGTGTTATGAAACTTTTATTGTGTGTAAAATCAAAACTTAATTTTGGTGCCTTTTTAATCCTGACACCAAAAACTTGTTTTGCGTGAATGAATGAAAAAAACAAACACCCTCAACCAAACATTTCGTTGGTGGCAAATAAGTGTTGGGTTTATGACTACTTTTGTACTTTATTATTATTGTTGTTGTTGTTCACTACTGCACTAATGATTTGCCTGCTTTGAAAGTGAATGATGGTCTTGCTGACCCAGGCAGTTGTTTCTGTTTTGCTGACCTGAAGCCAGGTGGCATGTGAATGTGTGGCTTTTTTTTTTTTTCATTTCTTTGTTGATAGTGTTACCAGTGTAACTGTCAACACAGCATAATTTGCATTGCATCATCTCTACTCACTCAACATAGTCTAGAGATTCATCGTTTCTTTGTATATAATCTAATACAAAATATACATACATATATATAACATACTATAAATAATCTTTTTAGGGACATATTTTTAAAAATGGAATTTTTATTATGAACAAAAAATGTCAAGTATTATATACAATATAAAAAAAAAATAAACAAAAGTATTTATTTTAATTCTTCTCATTTCTGTACAAAGATGTTTTTGTTTTCATTGTTCTGTGTTCTTGAAAACATTCATTTCATAATAAGAGAAACTAATATCTACTTAACATTCAAGGTAGGAATTCAATAATTTCTTTAAAAATGATTAAAATTATGTGAATGGTGTGGTTAAATTATGGAAAACAAAGTTGCTAAAACTGTATTTGTAAGCCCTGTATAATTGAAACATTTATTTAAATTTGTAATTATTACTACAATTTTAAAATTTTGTTTTGTTTTAATGTCTTTAATTTTGTCCTGTAAAGTTAAATTGCTGATGTAAAAAAAAAAATGTATCAGCTGAGCGCGTTTTCTTGATTAGAGAATTAAAACCTGCATAATGTTATGAGGCTGCTCATTGTTTTGTGTTCAGAGATGACTTCACATTCTGCATGCATCACACACTGAACTTTTTGATCCAGACTTAAAGCAAGCTCTGGTTGCTTATGACAAAGAGATGTCAACCCAGCCAAATAATGCACTGTGGTGTGGTCAGACTTTCAATTATACTGTTTAGTGCATTCACCAAAATGTTAAACATTTGTATTTTACTTGATCAATTTTAGTTTTGTCATTTCTAACTCTTCTTAATTTTGTATCAAATAATAATTCATTCTCTTCAAACTACTGCAAATAAAACATTGATAAAAGCTTTGACACTGTTGTGTTAGTTCTTCACAATTGTAATGTTGGTTCTTTGTTGCTGGTTTGTTTTATTTAAACTTAAATGCTAATTTATTGAGTGTAGTCCTAGTCTTCAAATAAAAAGGCAGATGCTATCTTACCACCACCATAGCTTGCTTAAATAAAATATTTTGGTTTTCATTACATCAATAGATTCAGGATTTTCTTGTATCAACACCAATAACCGTAGTAAATTCTGTTGTACCTCAAGAAACTGTCTTAGGTCCACTACTATTTTTAATTTAACATAAACAAGTCACCAAATTGCAGTAGTTCAGGAAGAAAAGTCAATTTAATTGCAGACAACTGCATAATTTACAGAACAGTACAGACATTTTAAAAAGAGGGATTTAATGAATTACAAAATGGAGCATGTCTTACCACCCAGAAAATGGCAATTATTAAAAGAAAAATGAATACAATTTACCTAATTCATGGTAAACCGGTAACACAGACTAAAAATGCAAAATAACTAATGAAAAACTATCATAGAATTGATGAAACAAAAAATTAAACAAAGCATAAAGGTTAATTTAAAGAAATTTATACAAATCAAACAGGAACATAAAACTAAAATGTCATTTAACTTTGGATATAAAACATTAAGAAACTAGAACAGACTTAAACTAGAGCAGTGAGATTCATAACGAATATTCACATTTGACTAGAGTAACTAACACTTTTAGAAAAATCACTAAGTTTAGAAACCCTTCAGGACAGAAGCAGTAATACAAAAACAAAACCTAATAAAATACTCGAAAAGACACAAAGATAAATGCACATTCCTTGTTCCATATGCTAGAACAAAATTGTACAAATGCTCCTTCTTTCGTAGTGCTATTAGAGCATGGAATGGGTTGCCTGAGTCAGCCAGAAAAACCAATGTCTTGGCAGAATTTAATTCATTGATTAATATGCCTGACTAGATTGACCTAGAAAGTAATCATATTCTTTTTTGAAGTAACATCTATATTTCATAAGAAAGAAATCTAATTTATATACAGTGGAGTCTTCATATACCAGGATTATTTATGGAGTTGAAGCTTCATATACATACTCTGTTTTTATCCTTGTTGAGGTGTGCTTATTATGAGAGTCACAGATAAAACTTGATGACTATTACAGTTAATTCCATTCACAATAATGTGACTATCTTACAATTAAACCCAGCAGCTGAAGTATTGCTTTCATTGCAGCTTTCTGTGTCAGTCTGCTGGATGTAAATGATGGTTGTAAATGATGTAGACTTGGATCTGACTGACACTCTATCAGCATATCATACTCCAAGTGAACACCTGAAAGTACAGCACAACCTGAACCAACTTCCGTTTTGACAATAGCCGTTGGTTGGTCTGTGATATCTGTATATATGGCTATTTTAGTCCAACTGGTCACTGGAGAACCAAGCTTCTGAGGATCACTTGGATAAAAGGCACCACCCCCATCAATCATGCTGGAAAATGTTGCAGTAAAATTACCTGTACTAAATGTTATATTTGCTGCATGCAATCCTTTGTTTGAGCCATATTGAAATCCAGGATAAACTGGCCCTCTGCCTATTCCTACAGAAAACCATGGTGGGAAAAAAAAAAGTTAATAAATAAAGCAAAATTGGATGTACATTTAAAAATGTAAATTAAAAATGAAGGGATAAAATCAACAGCTAAAGTGCCTTGACAACAATGAACAAAAATATAATCATAATGTAAGATGTATGTATATATATACCAGTACTTAAAATTACTTAACCAGGATAGAAACGCAATTCCCTCTCAGCCATTTTTTCTAAGGGTCCATTTTTATCAAATTCAATGTAGTCACAACCAAAATATCCTCCAGCCCCAAGTCCAAGATAAGAGCCACCACCTAGAACAAAGTCTTTCAAATTTTGCATTCCTTTAGCCCCCAGTCCATTGACAAATCCAGTGGTGTATCCACTGCCAAATGTCAGCAATGCTGCACTGGTCAACTTTGAGCCTGTAGACAAAAGAAATTATCTCATAATAAAACTACTGGTATTAGAATATTCATAAATACAGTATACTGAAATGGAGAGGGGGAAGGAATAAGCTCAAACTCTGTTAAATTTTGATTTTAACAGGAAAGGAATATTGGAAACATATTTATAGATGTATAAAAAGTTACAAGGGATAAGCAGCTACCTAAAATTCAATCAACTTACTAGTAAAAACATGAGGACAGGTAAAATGATGGTAACAAAAATATGTTTTTGATTGTTCATTATTTCTAATTGTTGTAATAAATGTGGGCAGAACTTTCTGGTGTACTATAGAGACTTATTTTTGTTTTCATTATAAAAGTGTAATTTGAAGTCTTCAACTTTTTTTTTTAATGGTGATTTTAGAATATGTTACATGTTTATTTTATAATTAGTATGTAAATTCTAAAATCCCATTTGAAAACCATAGTTAAATAGGTCAAATACCTGTCAATGCTTATTAACCTCACCATGCCACTCGGGTGGAAACGGTCATTAGAGGAGACAATTAGGCCAAATGGGAAGTGAAAAAGAACCCCCTTTGAGATGCCTAAGGACCGAGTCCATTGCACAGGAAGGAATAGAAGAAAGCCCCAACAACCATGTTACTATCCACACACCGTTCTTCAAGGGGGCATTTTTTTAAGGCGGACACCTGCACGTTCGATGGGGTACAGAGAAGAAATATTGGGAAGTTTCCCAGTGTGCTCAGCTGCCTTGAAATATATGAGCCATCGGTATAAGGGATGTAATAATTTACATCTGCTTGGATCTTTCACAAACAAAAGTTTGTTGAGACAGGCAGATGGTGGCAAGCTTCCACATAGGCCTAGAGTTCTAAGAGTCATAGACTTAACTTTTATGACAATTAAAAGAAGAAGGATTGTATACTTAGACTGATTTTTCATCATCAACATTGCACAAATAAAAGTCATAAAAGCATAAAAAAAATATTCCATTTAAGAAGTAAGTTTTACATTTAGCAAAATTACTATCTTCTTATCTTATATAATACAGACGTTACTTTAAAAAAAAAGATGATTATGTCCTATGCGTCATGCATATTAACCAATGACCTAAATTCTGCCAAGTGACTGGTTTTCCTGTCTAGCTCAGGCAACCCATTCCATGCTCTAATAACGCTAGGGAAGAAAGGGCATTTGTACAAATTAGTCCTAGCATATGAAACGAGGAGTGGGCCTTTATCTTTGTGTCTTTCTGAGTATTTTATTAAATTTTGTATTTGAAGATTATGGTTCAGTGTTTTATATATAATCTCTACTTTACTTTTAAGTCTCCTATCCTGAAGGCTTTCTAAATTTAGTGATTTTACTAAAGGTGTTACTCTAGTCAAATGTGAATATTCGTTTGTTATGAATCTCACTACTCTATTTTGTGTCTGTTCCAGTTTCTTCATATTTCTTGAGTTGAGGGGTCCCAAACAGAGGGTGCATATTCTATTATTGGCCTAACCAAGGTTAAATAACATTTTAGTTGTATGTTCTTATTTGATTTATTGAAATTTCTTTTAATAAACCCTAATGCTTTGTTTGATGTTTTGATAGTTTCATTAATATGGGGGTTCCATGACAGTTTTTCATTTATTATAACAGCTAGGAATTTTGCATTTTTAGCCTCTGTTACTGGTTTACCATGAATAAGATAAGTGGAATTAATTTTAGTTTTTTGTTGGTCTTAATAACTGACATCTTTCTGGGTGGAAAGACATGCTCCAATTTGATTCCTAATTTTGTAATTCATCTAATTCTTTTTGTAAAATGTCTGTATCTTGTGTAGTTTTTATTGTTCTATATATTTGTGAATAATCTGACTTTTGTTCCTGAACTAATGCTATTTGGTCAATCATTTATGTAAATTAAAAATAGTAGTGGACCTAAGACTGTTCCTTGAGGTACATCTGAGTGTACTGTTATTAGTGTTGATTTAGAGCCATGTATTATTACAGTTTGTTCTCTTCCTATCAGAAAATCTTTAATCCACTGATGCAATGGACCATCAATACCAAAATATTTTAATTTTTTAAGCAAACTATGGTGGTGAACATTGTCAAAAGCCTTGGAAAAAATCTAGTAAGATAGCATCTTTTTGCTAACAACCATCTAAACCTTTTGAAAAATCATCAATTAGTCCTATTAGTTGAAGTCACATGATCTATATTTCCTAAAGCCATGTTGGTATGGAGTAAGGACATTATGTTTGTCTAAGTGGTTTATGATGTTGCTACATATTATGTGTTCTAGGATTTTACATGTGATGCTGGTAAGTGATACTGGTCTGTAGTTTCCTGGTAAAATTTTCCTACTTTTTTAAATAGGGGGGTGACATTAGCTTCTTTCCAGACCCTTGGTACTCTGCCCTGGTTAAGAGATGCCTGAAAAAGAATTTTGAACACTGGTGCTAGCTCATTGCTTAGTTCTTTGAGTAATCTAGCTGGAATACCATCAGGTCCAGATGCTTTATTCTGTTTGATGTTGGCTAATAGTTTTTAGATTCCCTTTTCTTTTACTTCTATATCTCCTATGTTGTCTACTTGGTTCAAATTAAGTAATATGTCTTTGTCTCCTGGGGCTGAGAAGGCCGACGCAAAGTATTTATTTAGGATGTTTGCTTTAGTTTCATTATCATTATGTGTTAAGTTGTCTTCTCCTTTTAATGGTACTAAGCCTGTTATTTCCATTTTCTTAGACTTAATGTGTGACCGTAGGTTTTTGTTGTTATCTTTAGATATTACATTGTTTATGTATGCTTACGTTTTGGGTTAGGTGTTTAATTTTTATGTACTTTTTATAAACTCTTTCTGCCTTAGTTTCTTTAAATTTTGTGTATATAGGTTTTCCTTCTTTTTACAAAGCTTCTTTAATCTATTATTAAACCAGCATTTATTTATTTTGTTTGATGTGTATTTAGCTGGTATATGATTTTCTATAATGTTTTTAAGATAGTTTTTAATGAAATTCCAAAGGTCATCGACTGGTTGATTAAAGTCTTTTTCTGATAAGAATGTTTGTTGAAAGTTTAATGCAGCTTGGTGTAGTTGTGTTAGGTTGCATTTATTCCAGAGTAAGATTTTTCTTTTGGGTTTTGTATTGGCTACTGCTATTTTAATGATATCATGGTCTGATAGACCAGGGATAATATCATAATCTACTACTAATCCAGGTCTGTTGGTTAAAAAGAGATCTAACATGTTGTTTAATCTAGTTGTTTTTTTTATGATTTGATCTAAACTTAGGTTGTGTAAAGTTTCTATGAAAAGCTCATTTATGTCCTTAAGGTTTTGGTGTTCATCTATGGTTAGTGTTTTACAATTTATATCAGGTAGGTTGAAATCACCCATAATCTGAAAACTGCATTTTTACCTTTTTTTCTTTAAGTGTAGTTAACTGATTACATAGTTCTCGCATGTACTCTAAACTAGAATTTGGTGGTTTGTAAATACTGCCTATTATTAGGGATGTTGAGGTGGTGTTGATTTTACAAAATGTTGATTCTATATTTTTTGAGTTAGGTAAGGTAATTTCCTCTGCTATAAGAGTGTTTATTATTGCTAAAAGAACTCCTCCATGATTATCTGCCCTATCTTTTCTAAAAATTTCATAATCACTATACTAGCTTAAAACATCATCAAAACATCAATATTATTGTCTACAACAGAAAACAAGATAATTTATAAATCTAATTGTTAGGCCAAATTAATAGTAAAACTAAATCTAGTAAAACCTTACCTTCAATTATATCTTCAGCAGAAATAAGATCAACTTTATATATGTCAGGATCTAAATATGTTTTGAGTGAATTTAGAAGATGAAAGTATCCATTTTCATTGGACCCAAGACCACTGTAAACAAAAACACCACTTGGAGACATGGCATGCTGGGAAAGAAAACACAAAATGTTACCATAAAACATTTCTGTATCACAGGCTATAAAGTCTTTTTTTAAAGCGTAAAACATTATCTTTAATTATAAGTTGTTTACTTTCTTCCTAACTACCAGATATTATAAATGTGAAATACTTCAAATGACCTTTATAACATTCTTGAGATGAGATAAGCCATAGACTCCAGTTGTCTTACAATGAAGGCAGTATTAGGCATTATAAATATATTTATAAAATAAAAAGCTAAGAACAAAGTGACCTGGGATGAAGTGACTGGAATTCACATTGGCCTATACCTAATTCTGTTTGGTACTTATTACTGGAAGTGGTAATGAAAATTAGCACTCCAGTAGCCTACCTATAAAATACTTGCAAAGGCATACAAATCCTCTGACAACCAGTCTTACTGCTGGACTTCACATGAGGCTCAGATATTGAGTCTGGCTGAACTGTTATCACTGATAAAAGAAGGGGGAAAAGTGAATAACTGGTGCATAAGCAAATATATAAGCTTCAGACAGGAGGGGCTCGTTAGTCTTGTGAGAAGGAGAAGAAAAACTCCAGCCTTGCAGCTATAGATACTCAAACATGGGAAAGGCTGATGAAAAATCAGGAACTGGTGAGCCTTAACCAGCTTGAAGCACAGTGTTAAACCCTGACAGAGCCTGTGATGCAACTGATCCTAAATTGTATTGGCTCTTGTCATTTCACAACTGGAGGAGGCCAAATATACAAAAAATGATCCCCACTGCTTCACTTTTTCTGGCTTCACCATTTTGTGGGTTTTCAATAAATATTAATGATAAAAATAATTCATGGATCTTTGCTCCTTTCTGGGGAACTCAATTGGCAGATTTTTCCATAAAAATATCTAAAATTATATAAAAAAACCAAATAAATGTATACAAATTTATTACAATATTAACTAAAAAAAAAACAAATAAATATATACAAATTTATTACAAATATTAACTAACAAAAAACTTAATACCTGCAAAAATCGAGGGATCACTGTATATAATTATATATAAAAATAAATAAATAAATATATGACTATATATATATATATATATATATATATATCTTATCTTATCTTATATAATACAGACGTTACTTCAAAAAAGAAGATGATTACGCCCTATGCGTCATGCATTTAGTCATGCATATTAACCAATGACTTAAATTCTGCCAAGTCACTGGTTTTTCTGGCTAGCTCAGGCAACCCATTCCATGCTCTAATAGCACTAGGGAAGAAGGAGTATTTGTACAAATTTGTCCTAGCATATGGGACGAGGAATGTGCCTTTATTTTTGTGTCTTTCAGAGTATTTTATTAAATTTTGTTTTTGTATTTGAAGATTATGGTTCAGTGTTTTATGTATAATTGCTACTTTACTTTTGAGTCTTCTGTCCTGAAGGATTTCTAAATTTAGTGATTTTACTAAAGGTGTTACCCTAATCAAATGTGAATATTCGTTTGTTATATATATATATAACTAATCTTTATTATCTGTGAGGAAATTTGTTTTACAGTTGTTCATTACAAAATAAAAAACATTACATGTGAAATTTACAACGGTAAATTACATTTTGTTCAATGATTTAATTGTTAAAGGAATCAAAAAGATTTTGTGTCTATTTGTCTTTGTTATCACAGTTTCTTATATCTTCTTTGTGATGGTAAAGAAGAGGGTGATTTTTGTATGCTTAGATATTTTCATAGCTTTTTTTAGCAATATATGTTTATCTCCAATCTCCGTGTCCAAGAGATGATTGTTTGTTACCTATGATCTTATAACTTATTAGCAGCATTTAGAATTTATTAAAGTTAATAAAGTTTATTTTTATGTTCAGATCGATTGCCATACCAGGCAGTGATGTTGAAACTTAAAATACTGCAGATGTGAGCATGATAAAACACTGACAAGGTTTTTTCACTAACACTAAACTTTTCACTAAAGACTAAAGGAGGACATTTTTCTTAGTAAATAGCCTTATAGGCTTATTAATCTTTGTTTGTTGCCCTTTTTTATATATATTTAAATCTATTACTATTATATATTTTTTTAATGTCATTATGATATGATTATGATTATAGATTTTTTTATTATTCTAGCTAGATTGTATAATTAGATCTATAACTTAAAACTTAAACTAATGCTATAGAGATTGCTTATATTCATAATCAAATTCACTAACTAAACCATAGATCTAGAATCTAGTCTAGTAATAAATTTATAATTTATATAGATCTATTGATGCCTAGATCTAGATCTAGACCTATATATGTCAGTGAGAACAATGTCCCTGAACAGCTTCTATTTCATTTTTTAAATATATATGTCAGTGTCAGTCTTTATAAAACTAATTCTTAGCAACATTTGAAACGAAATTTCGTTTCATGATAAAGACAAAGCTACTGCAGCAGTCTATGAAATAATGATAGATCTAGATCTAGATCTAGCTTTGAAGTTACAGATTCAATTATAAAGTGATCGCAACATTATAACTCTTGTGATCATGGAAACTACCTCCCTTGCACCGTCTTTGAAAAATATAGCTCCGCAACAGGAATATTTACTACAGGTGATAGTACTGATACTTACTCAACTTACTCAGACTTACTGTCATTACTGATGATTATTTAATTTTAATGATTATCATTATTATGATAATATAATATCATGATTGTATTTGATTAATAAAATAAAAAATGATGATAGAATTTGATAGATCTATTCTAGATTAGCCCATTCTAGATCTTCATCTTGAGTTGAGTGATCTTGATAATGAATAATTACAGATCATGAGATGATACTATATTAATTAGGGAGGCGAACAAAAAAATTTTTTTTTGAAAAAAAAAAATTTGCTTAGTAAATCATTAAAGTACTTTATTAGAACTGTCCATCGATGTAAAAATTATGACTGTATGTTTAATAGTTAGAAAGTTATGATTTTTTTTGTGTCGTTTTTGCTTAACATAGGTTGACATGGAAAAAGTGTGATGAGAGCGTCTCGGTCGCTTAGCCAGCGAGACACACCCCCCGCTCAAAAAGTTAAAATTTGGAATTGAGTTTCGTAGGGGATAAATCTACTTATTAAATAAGAAATTTAATAGTAGATTTAGTATTCATAGTGAATTTCTAGCTCACAAATCTGATTTCATTTGTATTTATGAACTTTACTTGTTTAAAATGTAAATATTGATGAAATAAACAAATTATCGGGTCTAGATCTACAAGAAATGTCAGAGAGGCGGGGACAAAATGGCGGCGTTGTGATGGCAGAAAATAACAAAATATTTAAAAAGTAGGATCAAAATTGTCTGAAACAATTATTTTTCAAATGCGCTTTAAAATTAATGCGACGACGATTAATTCACGAAAACTATTTGAATATATCCAGAATATTAGGCTTTACATGACATCAAGTGGTTATAAATTGATGACGAAATTTCCTTATCAAAATTCACAAAAACTGTAAAAATCCCATAGCACACAATGATAACCGTATTTTCAAGTTTTTGGGCGATGCGACGGATAAATCGCGATAAAACTTGGTAGAATTATAGCCAGGCATGATATCTACCTTGAAAAAAAAAATGAATGTTTGATGACTTTCCTGGACCCTGTATTGCTAAAAACAAAAAATGAGTATTTTTTATAATAAATATAAAAATGACAAATAACTTTTAAAAAAAAAACTTAATTAAGCTTTATGTAGGCCATTGTCTTAAGTAATCGATAACACAAGTTTAAAACTTTTCACATTTCATTCAAAAGTGTAATAAATTTGCAAGTGTGGCTTATGTGAAAAAAAAGTCAAAAACGCAATCACAAATTTATCGGTCATTTTTTCCTTTTTCACTTCCGCGTATTTTCGGCTCCCTATATTAATACATATGAGATAATCAGAATGATGATAATCAGCTAGCTAGATCTAGAAAAATCTAGATCATTAGATCTGTGACTAGATCTACTATAACTAGAGTAGTTTATGCTATTCGGACACCTATAGCCTATATAGACCCAAATTTGAAAGTTTGACTTTGACAGCGAATTATTTTACAATGATTCGACATAGAAAAGCAAATGACGTATCAAAATCTTCTTTAGGTAAAGGAGAATAAGGATGACTACTTATATTTGTACCCCTAGCCTATATTTGTTATTATATTTAAGGTCAAAGAGGGCGTGTGATTTCATTTAATTCTGACAAATTTGACCCACATTATTTGATTCCGAACACTATAAGGCGGAAAACAAATTGAGCTCTCAACATTCTACTTTTAGGACCATTTTTTTGACAAATCTCAAATTGGCTATTATTGACATATTATATATCAAATTTATTTCCCAAGAATAGAGGAATTAAAAAAAAATAAAATCAGAAGCAGCAGACAATTATTTAACTTGAAAAAATGAGGTCAAACACACTTACCCCTAATAATGAAAAATCCATCACTCACAGAAGATATGTCCAATTATCCATCAATTTCACAAATTCACAATATTATTAATAGATGTATCACAAAGTAAAGTATATTTATAGAACATTTGAAAAAAATATATAAACAAGTGTTTTAAGACATTAATGCCTATTAATTGAGGCCCCCCCCCCCCCCCCAGACCCCACCCCCTCGGTAAAAAAAAAGTTGCAAATTATACTTTAACATCATCCTGAATAACAAAACCATTATCAGTTTTGACATAATGTGTATCAATTTTAATGCCCAAGAACAGAGGAATCCAAAAAAAGTAAATTCATTATCATCAGACAAGTATTTAACATAAAAAAATGAGATTAAACACACTTACCCCTAATAGTGAAAAATCCACCATTCACAGAAGATATGTCCAATTATCCATGAATTTCACAAATTCACAATATTATTAATAGATGTATCACAAAGTAAAGTATATTTATAGAACATTTGAAAAAAATATATAAACAAGTGTTTTAAGACATTAATGCCTATTAATTGAGCCCCCCCCCCCCCCCAGACCCCACCCCCTCGGTAAAAAAAAAGTTGCAAATTATACTTTAACATCATCCTGAATAACAAAACCATTATCAGTTTTGACATAATATGTATCAATTTTAATGCCCAAGAACAGAGGAATCCAAACAAAGTAAATTCATTATCATCATACAAGTATTTAACATAAAAAAATGAGATTAAACACACTTACCCCTAATAGTGAAAAATCCACCATTCACAGAAGATATGTCCGATTATCCATGAATTTCACAAATTCACAATATTATTAGCATAAAACTGTGTCACAAAGTAAAGTACATTTATAGAACATTTGAAAAAACAAACAAACAACTTATTAAAAGTATTTATAACTAATAAATAAGCCCCCTCTTCGGCCCACCCTACCATAAAAAGTCACTTTTTTTTTTCTTATATTTATCTTCATTTTTTTACATAAATACAGTATAATATACTATTTATATCAATATCAATTTTAGATAAAGGGTATAGATGTATTTTAGACTACAAAAGATCTAATATTAAATGAAATATTATCAAGATATAAATAAATCTAGTTCTTGATCATTTCTAGATCTAGGCATTCGAGGTCTAGACCTAATAATAGGCTTAAGCTAGAAGTGCATAGTGTTTTCTGTTTACTATCTCAAATAATCTCAATTTTTGTATCTGTTGTAAATGTTGCTGAGAAAAGAAATAAAAACATTTATTTGGTTTATATGTGTTTGTTGTTATTTTTAACGATGTCTTTAAGTCATAAGTAGATCTATTCTTCTATAGTCTATAGAGATTTAGAATTTACTATTTAGTCTTAGATCTAGACTAATCTAGACTCTAGATCTATAAATCACAAACATAACAATTATTATTAGATCTAGTGTCTAGATTTACAATGCTTTTTTTTTTTTTAATGTAGTATCTGCGTTATTTTGGTAGTTCTAGTCTAGATCTACTAGTACTAGACCTAGATCTAAACAATGGAAGGGATACAGCACTCAATTTTTTACCGGTCAGCATTTTTTTAGATCTAATCTAGCAATACCGTAATTAATTATTAATTTTAATGTAAACATTTAGATTTTTAGATTCTATATTTACAATCCAATCTTTTATCCCAATCTTGGTTTTCTCGGCGTTAGTAAAAAGAATTTACAAAGGAAAAAAACACTCGTAGAGTAAAGGCATCCAGAGACTATCCCTCTTGAAAAAATTAGCTGGCTCAGATTGGGGAGCAAATCACAACATCCTGAAAAAGACCTATACCAGTTACGTGAGACCTGTATTAGAATATGGTGCCACAGCATGGGGCTCAGCAGCCCAAACCAACCTAAGAAAAATAGACAAGGTTCAAAATATTGGTCTAAGGATAATGACAGGAGCAATCAAAACAACACCCATAAGAGCTATGGAGGAAACCGCTGCCCTGATCTCTCTGGATGAAAGAAGAGAAATAAAAATCCTTTCCCAATTCACTAAATTGGAAACCATGGAGAGGCACCCACTCAGAACAAAAATCCATAAAACTGGCACCAAAAAACGCCTCAAAAGTACCAATTTCATACAGGAATATCTAAACCTAAAAAAGAAACACCAACTTGAAAAAATTACCCTGGAATCCTCGATACACTATAATGAATCTCCACCCTGGGACGAAAGCCCTCTTCCTACTATAAGGGACCATATTGAAAGCATTAAAAGAAAATCTGATTACAGACCAACAGAGCTCAAGAAAATAGTGAACTGTTTTCTACATACCAATTATCCTACCAATCAGTGGATCAGAGTTTACACAGATGGCTCAACCCATAAAGCCACCACAAATGGAGGAGCTGGAATACTTATCGAATGGCCAGATGGAGGAAAACTAGAAAAATCTATTGCAACTGGAGAGCTCTCTGACAGTCACAGAGCAGAAAGGGAAGCACTAGCTGCTACCATCCTAGCAAATCATCCAAATTCCCCACACAGTCAGATTGTCTTACTAACCGATGCAAAAACAACCCTCCAAAGCCTGCAAAACTCTGATTCCTCATATATTAATAACCTCAAAACAGCACTTACAAAGCTCAACAACAACAGCAAAAAAACTGTAATTCAATGGATCCCAGCTCATATAGAACTAGAAGGAAATGAGAAGGCTGACACACTCGCCAAGAGTGGGAGAACTAACACACTAATAAACTCTGCACTCTATCCAGAAGAATTGAAGAAATTAATAGTAAATAAAATAAATGAGAAATGGACGAGCTCTCATCCAAATCACAAGAAAGATGACGCTTACTATAAGCTATCCCGACAAGACCAACGTCTAATCTTTCGACTCAGGACCGGACACAACAGAATGCGACAACACATGTACCGGAAGCTTAAAATTGGAACCAGTGAAATCTGCCCATGTGGAGAATCACCAGAGAATACAGACCACGTCCTCCAAAACTGCTCTCTATACCAAGAGGCCCGTATAAGACATTGGCCCCAAATCACCCCACTAGAAAGGAAACTATATGGAGAGCTCCCTGATCTGGAAACCACTGCGCATTTCATCTCATGTATTGGTCTACTCATCTGAACACTCCAACATAACAATGAGAACGAAGAAGAAGAAGAAGATCAAGTCAAGTAGATTAATCTAGATCTACTAGATCTAGCATCTACGATTGTCAACTTGATTCTGTTCTGAAATATTCTAGTGACTTGATCTATGTCTATATAATATTTATATCTAGATCTAGTAGACTTGATTGGCTTGATGATATCAAGATTAAGATATGGTCATGATGATAATATTGAATCACATCATATTGAAAGACTTGTGATGAGTTGATCAAGTCATTCTAGATTACAGGTTAAAGAGCTATTGAAACATGTATTAATTATTTAGAATCTAATTGTTATAGGGATGTCTATGAGGAGAAACTTCCATTGTCTATGAAAAATCTGAATATTTCAGATAGTCAAATCAAGATATATAATATTTACTTGGACCTGGCCTGCTTGTGTGATTTAGACACTAAGCCCTGGAAAATGTATTTATTGTACCAGCACTGACCTGCCTGTGATGGGCTTAGTAAAGGCTTTACTGAAACTATGTGCTTTGGTGAGATGAAGCTTTTTTGTCAGCCTAGTAAGACAAATCTTCCAAGATAAAGGTACTCAGATTTACAGCCACTGCTCTTTTGCTTTAGGAGTCAACCTCTGTGAAAAAAAATGAGAGGTGGAGTCCCTAAGATGTTGAGACTATCAACCGATCCTGTAGCTTTTGATTGAGACATGCTGGTCAAAGCAACTTTCAGTCTCAACAAAGCATGTCTTAATTATGTTGTTGGATTTAAAATCTGTGAACTTTACAAACATTAGGAGAAGTTGATTCATTTTAAATATATCTAGGGTCAAGCATAACAAGAGATGGAGGGTCAATAAAAAAGATAAAAACCCATCTAAGCTTGCCCTCTGTTGCCATGTGGAAAATCTGGAAGATTTACATCAGCTTCCAAGTAAAATTAAGACTATATTCTTCACTCAGAAAGTAGAATTCAAGCCTTTGAGAGTAAATGCTACAGAAAAATATTTGGTAATCCATTATCCATACAGAGAACGAAAGCTGAGCTGGTTTGGTCATATGTAAGACACGACTCACTGTCTAAAATCATCCTTCAAGGCACAATGGAGGGTGCACAAAGAAAGGGTCATCCGAAGAAAAACTGGCTGGACTTTTAAAGAACGGATTGGCCTCCATCTTGATATCATACTAAGAACAGCTGCTGACCAGGAAAATTGGAGGGATTTGGTTGCACAAACTGTCACAGCACCCCTACATCAAAAGTCAAGAGATAGATGATGTTGATGCCCTATAATTGTAACTAAGATTTTTTTTTTCTTACAGAAATCAAAATAAAACCTTGACAAACTGAATTCTGATCAGATTTGTGTGAGAACATGTACACCGACCTTAACTGTCATTTTAATCAGTATTTGTCATTTACCTGACAAAAAAAAACATGCTGAAAATTTTTATATATTTTTCTTCCAACTCTGCTGGGTAGATTCATATTTTATTTTTGTTCAACTCTGCTGGGTAGATTCATATTTTATTTTTGTTCAACTCTGCTGGGTAGATTCATTTTTCTCTTATTTCTTCCAACTCTGTAGGGTAGTATTCTTGATGCCAACAGAGATGTTTTGCTGCACCGGTTAAGGGGACTTTGTGACAATGCTGAAAGTAACTTTGAAACTTTTGCTGATTATGAAGCAGTTTATGCGTTAAGTAAGTGTTATGCTTTTTGATACTAACATTCTTTAGAACAAATAAGTTTCACTTTGAAGTTTGTAGGACTATTCAAGAAAGGTAGAACCCTTTTGAATGGTTTGTAGTTTATGTACATTCTCCATGGCCATTACTTTCTCCAATATTTATTTGTAACCATAAGCATAGAGAAAGTACAGTTTATATTTGTTCTGCTCTACAGTTTCTAAATTACATTTGGTGTTAAAAAACTGAAAATTGATTTATCGCAGTCTTGTATTGCATTAAATGAAGATTAGAACTAGGACACAGCAATCAATCAATAACTCAAACTTTGATTAATTGAAAACAATGTATGCTACTAAAAAGGACAGCTGTTTCCACAGTAAATGAATGTTTTAGTTGAAAGAGCTAAGTACTGCGTTGACTGATATACAATTGAAATTCATAACCTGCAAACCCTGGTTGGTTTAGGAAGTGGGAATTTTCAATTCTTTTTAATAGAACATCTGGATGAATTGAAAAAATGTATTTAATTAACCTGTTTATTTGATGTGCATTTGAGTCTTCATACTGGTAAACAAAAATTAAAAGTTAGTTTTGTCCTTAATGTACAATCTCTTAGCTTATTATGGCTATTTGTTTGTTTGCTGCTTTTTTTATTTCTTTGGTTTTCTAGAAAGTTCTGCTGTTCAACAGAGTCAGGCTGTATCATTTCGTGTCAGGCATGCACTTGATGACCAAGAAGCTCCTGAGTATGTTTATTTATAGATGTTTTTTTTTCTTCTCAGTTTTCAAAGGATCTATGAACATTTTACCCTTAGTTTTATAGTTGACATGAATGGCTTAAATTCTAAGTTTTAGAAAGTGCATGAATTGTTTCCTCTAAATTAGATTATAATTCCCATTTTTAAAAAATTCCTACTAATTCATGATAATAAAAAATTAAACATTAATTTTGACTAGTTTTCATTATCTTGTTAAGTAGAAATGTCTAACATAAACTCTGGTGCTGCGCTGGAACACATTTCATTCAAATTTCAGAGAGATCACTTCATTAATTATTGAATTCATTTTAATTCAAAATTATTTTTTTTTACTGTTAAAGCTTAATATGCCTTTTGCTTGCATATGCCCCCCCCCCCCCCCCCCCCCCCAATGGAAAGATACAATCTTTCTTTTATTTATATCTCTCCAAAGTATGCATGACACCTTCATTGACCTTTACATCATCTGCCCTATAGACCACAAGGTCTGAAAGGGGAACATGTTGTATAGTATTTTATATGAATTGGTTTCCTGTTAAGTGAGAATAGTTATAATACATAGAAAATGCAGGATAAGAATCCCTTTCTATTTTGCCACTGGTGTTGTATCATTTATCTCTAGAAATTAGAATTTGTTATGAAATTGTGAAAACCAAAATATTAATATTTAGTAACAAGTAGGAATTATTTCATCTTTTAATTGTCATTATATTTACTTATGTTTTAAAATCATATCTTTTGGTAACTTTTTTAAAGTTTAGTAATAAATGCTTCTTTGGTATCGCCCAGTCATATTCGCTACATAGGTCAGGCTGAACTTGGTGATAGAGCCAGACCAACATTAGTAAGAGCATGTCTCGATGTGGCCTGTTCCAGTAATGTTAGAGAGTTCTTGCAAGAGATGGGCTTCAAGTGAGACTTTATCATCATTATTATTATTATTACCATTTTGCCAGACTATAGATTTATGTGGCAATTACTGATTGAATTACATTTTTAAAAATCTCTTTTTATTATTTTGCGGTGCTAATTGGAATTTTTTTTTTTTTAATTTGATTAGAACGGATCTTATAAGTTTTTAAAAATTGTTTCCTACTGTTAGTGTCAACATTTTTGTAAATGAAAGAAGAAAATAATTGGTAACTTTGATCACTGATGTTCAAACCTAAAAACACTTAAGGGCTTAAAGTGAATGATCAGATCCTGACAGGCTTTTTCAGGTTTTAATCACTGTATTGAAGTAACTGTTTTTGTTACTTTTTCTTTTAGATTGGATTACGACTGTGTTATGAAAGGCTACTTTTTTCATAAAGGTCGAATGAAGGTAACTGTTTATAAAATATTCAGGGTAAGTTGAAGCATTTTTGTTTTTTTTAAACATCAACAGAGCTGTTTTTTAAGACTTTGATAAGACTTATGTGTTGTTGTTTTAAATCCTCTTTGCTGCACAATCATGTGTAAAGTGCTACTGTTAAGATGTGTCTGTCTTTTGTAGAATTTAATTAGTCATGAAATGTTTGAGTGTTTTGTTTAGGGCGAGATTAAAAGGCTAAACACAGTACAAAAACTACAAGTGAAAGACTAAGTGTCTAGCCGTCTACAATGGAAAAATCTTTAATGTAGAATAAAAGGACAGTTTTTGTCACTAATAGATGGTATCTAAAAGTCATTATACCAACTGATTAAAATAATTCATAAATAAAGAAAACTCATTATCAGTGACGTCAATAAATGTCACGTTCAAAGCACAAAACACATAGCACAAATTCAGATTTTTTTTGTTATAATGGAGAACAAACTCTTGTTACAAACCTTGTTTGGTAATACTAGGGCTAAATTTAGATTCTCACTCTGCTTCAGGTATTGAAAGGTTGACCATGGTTTTTATCCTTTTTTTTCCTTAAACATAATTTAAACAATTTTTTTTACCAAAATTATAACTTAAAAAAAATAACTTGGTTAAATATATTCCCTCGTAATAAATGTTTTCCACATATAGATAATTAATTTTTTAAATATTATTATTTATGAAATATATTATTTTTGTACCATTGCACCTACTGGGCAGCTCTTCTTTCAAACTAACTAGGATCTTGTTCTAGATCTAGTGTCAATCATTGTAGACTAAACTGCTGGTTGAAAATAATATAATTTTTAAAGTTTGTGGGTCTGGGGGAGAAATAGGGAGGCGAGGGGGGGGGGGCTGCTGTAGAAGGTAAAGAATAAAAGACTTGGATGTTAATGCTGTTGGTTTTTTTTTTTACTGAGCTTATATCAACTCCGTCTGTCTGTCTGGTCAAAATCTTGTACATGTTATTTCTCCTTCTTCCCATTCTTGGATCAAGTTGAAACTCTGCACAATTAGTCATTGTCACACATGAATCAATAAAATAATCAAGCAATTAGTTAACCAATTAATCATAATTAATTAATTTAGTTTTATATTGACTAATGTACAGAATTAGGTCTTTTGCTAAAAATGTAAAACTAATAATAGACTAATAAAACCTTCTATTTATATTAGTGCTTGAATAGCAGAGTGGAAAAACATGTCAGCCTTGCTTCATGGATGCTCGAGCTAGAATTCAGACTCGAGCAATTTTTTTTTTTATTGCTTTTGAAAAGTCAGCACAGAAACCTTCTCCCAGAACCCCCCCCCCCCCCCACCCCCACCCCCATACCCTCACTGGTCCACAAAAGTGACTGGACCATAGAGCACTGAGCATGATATAAATTTGTGCTAAACCCAGCTATAAAATGCACTATTTACCAAGTTATATATTGCAGCTTTGTATTTAATGATCTAATATAAAATTTAATAGGAGAATTTCCTGGACTCTAATTAAGAGTCAGATAATAAAAAAACAAATAGGGGTTGTTTGGCTACACATTGATTCTTGAAATCCCTGTAAGCTTAGGCTATGGACTCCTTTAGTCATTGAAGCCACTATGGATCATCTCATTTCCATGAGATGAATGCTTGGGGATTTTTCATCAGGGTTGACTTCAGAAGCATATCCCATATTTGGGTATAGCATAGGCAGCAGAGGTTTGATAATAAGTGCAATATTAATTCAGTGACTTGACATTGGACTTGGCTGAACTAATATACACACATTGTATTCTCAGCTTCTTCAGCCTGGTAAAACTGATAGCAGCAACTGGGAACCACTCAGCATGTCTCACCTTGTTGAACTGAGTGTTGTGGCTCCTTTGGGACAGGAACAGATTGGAGAAGATATGAAAAACTTTGCTGAGCAGCTGAAACCGTATCTTTTTGTTGAATTATAGTTGTATATGTTACCGTACCTAAAAGATTTCAAAATTGATGATCAATCTATAACACATAAAGCTCTTCTTATCTGACTTAACAGACTGATGGATGCAATTGAGACTTGTTTTCTGCCTTTTCCCTTTCTTTTGTTTGTCAGATGTTCCTTCAGAAATGTAAATTATTACATCTCAAATCTCTTGCAAGTCCTATCTCAAATCTCTTTCAAGTCCTATCTCAAATCTCTTTCAAGTCCTATCTCAAATCTCTTGCAAGTCCTATCTCAAATCTCTTGCAAGTCCTATCTCAAATCTCTTTCAAGTCCTATCTCAAATCTCTTGCAAGTCCTAGTTCAAACCTCTTGCAAGTCCCAGTTCAAACCTCTTGCAAGTCCTAGTTCAAACCTCTTGCAAGTCCCAGTTCAAACCTCTTGCAAGTCCCAGTTCAAACCTCTTGCAAGTCCTAGTTCAAACCTCTTGCAAGTCCCAGTTCAAACCTCTTGCAAGTCCTAGTTCAAACCTCTTGCAAGTCCCAGTTCAAACCTCTTGCAAGTCCTAGTTCAAACCTCTTGCAAGTCCTATCTCAAATCTCTTGCAAGTCCTAGTTCAAACCTCTTGCAAGTCCTAGTTCAAACCTCTTGCAAGTCCCAGTTCAAACCTCTTGCAAGTCCTATCTCAAATCTCTTTCAAGTCCTATCTCAAATCTCTTTCAAGTCCTATCTCAAATCTATTTCAAGTCCTATCTCAAACCTCTTTCAAGTCCTATCTCAAATTTCTTGCAAGTCCTAGTTCAAACCTCTTGTAAGTCTTAGTTCAAATTTCTTTCAAGTCCTAGTTCAAACCTCTTGCAAGTCCTATCTCAAATCTCTTGAAAGTCCTAGTTCAAACCTCTTGCAAGTCCCAGTTCAAACCTCTTGCAAGTCCCAGTTCAAACCTCTTGCAAGTCCTATCTCAAATCTCTTGCAAGTCTTAGTTCAAATCTCTTTCAAGTCCTAGTTCAAACCTCTTGCAAGTCCTATCTCAAATCTCTTGAAAGTCCTAGTTCAAACCTCTTGCAAGTCCCAGTTCAAACCTCTTGCAAGTCCTATCTCAAATCTCTTGCAAGTCCTAGTTCAAACCTCTTGCAAGTCCTAGTTCAAACCTCTTGCAAGTCCCAGTTCAAACCTCTTGCAAGTCCCAGTTCAAACCTCTTGCAAGTTCTAGTTCAAACCTCTTGCAAGTCCCAGTTCAAACCTCTTGCAAGTCCTAGTTCAAACCTCTTGCAAGTCCTATCTCAAATCTCTTGCAAGTCCTAGTTCAAACCTCTTGCAAGTCCTAGTTCAAACCTCTTGCAAGTCCCAGTTCAAACCTCTTGCAAGTCCTATCTCAAACCTCTTGCAAGTCCTATCTCAAATCTCTTGCAAGTCCTAGTTCAAACCTCTTGCAAGTCCTATCTCAAATCTCTTGCAAGTCCTAGTTCAAACCTCTTGCAAGTCCTATCTCAAATCTCTTGCAAGTCCTAGTTCAAACCTCTTGCAAGTCCCAGTTCAAACCTCTTGCAAGTCCCAGTTCAAACCTCTTGCAAGTCCCAGTTCAAACCTCTTGCAAGTCCCAGTTCAAACCTCTTGCAAGTCCTAGTTCAAACCTCTTGCAAGTCCTATCTCAAATCTCTTGCAAGTCCTAGTTCAAACCTCTTGCAAGTCCCAGTTCAAACCTCTTGCAAGTCCTAGTTCAAACCTCTTGCAAGTCCCAGTTCAAACCTCTTGCAAGTCCTATCTCAAATTTCTTGCAAGTCCCAGTTCAAACCTCTTGCAAGTCCTAGTTCAAACCTCTTGCAAGTCCCAGTTCAAACCTCTTGCAAGTCCTATCTCAAATCTCTTGCAAGTCCTAGTTCAAACCTCTTGCAAGTCACAGTTCAAACCTCTTGCAAGTCCTAGTTCAAATTCTTGCAAGTCCCAGTTCAAACCTCTTGCAAGTCCTATCTCAAACCTCTTGCAAGTCCTATCTCAAACCTCTTGCAAGTCCTAGCTCAAACCTCTTGCAAGTCCTAGCTCAAATCTCTTGCAAGATGGGTGTGGATGGCAGGGTTTGAACCTAGCACTAATGTGGCTGGCATGTTATTGTGTATTTATATAGGATTAATGTGTTATTTATATTTAGCAATTAAACATTTTTCTTGACTATGAGATGACCATTACAAAAATAGTTTTATAACGGTTTGGTCATCACAATGGTATAATTAATATTGTTTAGTATTCTTGGAGAAACTTATGTAGGCAAATGCAAGCTTACACTTTTATTTCAATGATGCACCTGAAACAACAACCTAACCCTATAGCCAAACTTTCTTATTAACTATAAAATATGAGAATCTTCCATTCCTCCCAATGAGAGTCACATTTTCTAAATTAAATTCAAAGTTTCAAAAGTCAATGAAATGTTGGTAATTATCATTTGAGTACATTTTTCTGTTGCCTAGTTCAATTATTCGTTTGGTAAGATTTTTAGAAACATTTTAACATTTGAACTTTGTTATTCTTTAACTTACTACAGTCTTGTTGTGCTTGAAAAATTTGACCACCGGAGACTTCACAACTAACCTGCAAACTTTGATATGCATTATTTTATCATAAAACACTGTAAAAAATTCATTTTTTGTACATATGTCATGTGTAATGATCTGGTTAATAAATGTTTGCAATATTTAATCTGTTCAGACTGTTGTTGTATTTAAATCTAATGAAAGTATTTGAAAAGTTTTACTGTTACACCAACACTTCCTGGAATAATGAGTTGAAAAAGTAATTTTTAAAAATTTTCATTTGATGGGGACGAAAATCCAGAAATTGATAGTTATTACTCTGGGTTGAATTATTGAAATATATTAATCTCATCATAAATATTGGTTTAAAGATGATTTCATTGATTTAAAGAAACACAAATTTTAGTAACTTTATTACATCTACATTGTTGTTCTTAGACATTCACAAAGATCCTATTACACTACATTAAAATGAGTTGGTTTACAAGAACTCTTGATAAATGCAGTAAGCTTTGTTTTATAAATATTTTAGATAGTTCTTTCTATGTCTGTGCAAAATGCTCTTCTCAGCTTTAATACTTATGAGTATGGGCCTTTTTGGCTATCATGTTGGTTGCAGTTAAACATGCTCTTGAGCAGAAAGTTGGTTTGTCCTCAGATTTATTTGGTAAGATGTTTTCTGCTTGCCATTTTTCAATTTGCTTCACAACTGGCATTGAGATCTGGGTAACCCCAACTCTGTGAATTGCTGTTTACATCCACTATAGCTTGAAATTCTTCATTGTTGATAATTTGTATTTGATGAAGGTCAAGTTCTTTGTCCAGTGGGCAGTAGCAGTTCAAAATTTCCTTTCGGTAGTATGAGCTTTTGTGCCCATTATTTCTGATTCTACTGAATTGGGCAACAAGTTACATCTTCAAGGGTTTGGAATGTCATTCTTATTAAGAGCGAGGATTCCTCCTTTGGGTCAGGGTTTTTTTTTTCATAGGCTCCTCATAAAGAACATGTGAAAGTGTTAAGATTGGTAATAACTCTATGTACTTCTAAAGATCTAAATCAATAGAATGTCATAGTATTCTATTAACAAATTGAATGGCATCTATTATTTTAAATAGGCTAGTCATTAAGAACATGATATATATATATTTCTCCTCCTTTGTGATAGAAGATGAGCACATTTCTCATTACTTGCAGATGGCTATAAAGTCCAATCCTCCCTTTTAAAAGCTGGCCACATAGATGGCATGGGTAAGTTGGATCTACTGCAGATAAGCCTGCTTCTTCTCTCCAGACTTTTGTTAGTTCTGCAATCTTTCATCCTGAATATTCTCCTCGTATCTTGAGACTCTGACACAGCTACACAGCTTAAGGATTGATCAAGAGCTAGTGTATCTCAGCTGTGAATGTTAATATCACACTCCTTGAGGGAGCTTTTAAGGGTGTCTTTGTAACGCTTGTGTTAAATGCCATGAGAGCACTTTCCTGCACATGTCTTTGGCACCTGAATCTTTCCATTTGGATAAACTTCAACAATGTAAAAGCTTAATCTATAAGATTCCTTTATTGCATTTTCATTTTTAGTCAATATTATAAATAGAAGTCTGGGCTTAGGGTTAGGTTTTTTTTGCTTTTACCTAAGAATTAAACCTCATTACACTAGTACTTGAAATGTTTGTGAAACACAGATTAAAGCCTCACTGAACATTAGTGTTCCACAGTAGTTTAGTTTAGTTTAGGGAGTAAGTTAATAGTAATCAAGATAGAAATACAAGTCATATTTTTGTTAACACATCAGTGATATTTAAAGCTTGATGTAAAACTTTTATTGAGCACTGTTTTACATTTCAGTTTACATCTTTCATTTTGAATTTTATTTTCAATCAGCGATGACAGTTAATTTCAGACAGCAGTTAGACGTGAATATAAAATGGTTTGAACAAACTAGCTTAAAGCAAACTCAAATGAGAATTTAGTTAATAACAAAATGAACATTTCATCAGCTTCTATTACAATTATGTTTTCCACATTGGACTAAAAGATTAAACAAAGAGTTTTTAAAAAAATTAATTGACCAACAAATTTTGCTATTAGAGAAATATATTGGTGTTGATGTTTTGTTACAATTCTACATCAAAGGGAAATTATTTTCAGTTTAATAAACACAAAGTCCTGTAGAAAATCAATTGTATACAAATGTAAAGAAAACATTTTTTTTCTTGTAATATTACATTTAAATATTGTTTACTCTATAGAAGCAAGTTGGGCAACATTAGTTTCAGGGATATTCAAAAACAACTATTTCAACATTTTTTTTGTGCATAAGATTCAATGACTACTTTAGATCAGTATGTTTGGATAGTTTGATCAATCATCAACAGCTTATAGGCATCTTGAAATAGAAAAGATCACTTAATGGTTACATTAGAAATTATATCAACTAATCAAAGACCACTAAAATCAAATAGTCTGATGGAAACAAAATAATGGCTCAACAACACATTTTAGATTTCAGCATTCAGGTGATTAAAAAGAGGCTAAAAAAAGAAATAAGATTTTAAATGTAAATACAGGTCAATGCAGAAAGATTTATTTTTTTAAATTTCAAATGTAAGTAGGCCTACAGGTCAATACAGAAAGATTGTTTATTTGATTTCCAATGTAAATAGAGATCAATACAGAAAACTGTGTTAAAACCATGTTTATTTTCTACAGCTCTACATGCCTGAGATGTGTAGCTGCACCTTTTAAAACCTTTAGTTCCTCAGAACATCTATTGTGTATAAGGGAGATGATGACAACACTAGTCACAAAACACTCTTCAGTGTTGGAGATAAAAAAAAAAATTGACCAGTTTCATGGAAATCAACCTTTACATACTGCGACCCCACTGTAGAAAGACACTTGCAGAAGAAAAGACTTGTAGATGTAAGAAACACAAAAATCAATCCAATTAAATTGAATACAATTTTAAAGTCAGAATAAAAAGCTAATTAGATTTCATGGTGTACACATTGACATGTTTGTTGCTACAGAAACATTTAGAAGTATACATTTTTCTACATTCCGGCAAAAATGTATAAAAAGCTCAATACTAAAATGCTGTATCAAAAGTTTGTTGTTAAATGTTTTACATGTTTCGGATGTTCCTTCAGAGTTGAAGATAATTACTTCCTAGTCCAAACCTCCCGCAGGGGGATGGGAGCGGGCAGGGTTTGAACCCGGGACCATCGATAAATCTGAAAGACAGTCCAGCGTGCAAACCGCACGACCAGGCAGCTATTAAAAATTTGACACTGAACTCAAGCTCAAAACATTTTTTATAAATGCTTTTACTCAAACACCAGGACATATTATTTAGTCCATATTTTAAGGTTCTATGAAACTTAAAACATAAACATATTCTCGCTATACAAAAGTCTATCATAAATTTATAATAAACATTTAAGGAGAGAAATCAATTGTTAATTTTAGATGCTGATAATGTTGCCAACTTTTTTTTTGTGATGAAATCCATTCAAATGTTCCTTGGCTAGTTGCTTTGAGGTGAAAGAAACATTACAAATTTTACATTGACCTCTGCCTGAAGCATCTAAACTATAAATATCATTGCCAACTGCTTCCGTCAAGGCAGAATCGTTCAATTCTACATTTGGCAAATCTATATTTAAAGTAAGAAATTTCTTCTTATGACTTTTTCCCTCATAGTGTTGTTTAGCAGTTTCAGGGGAGGTGTGTGTTACCATACAGATATTGCAATGATTGGGATCTCTTTGGTCAGCAGAGTTGATTGGATCTAAAGAATATTTGGGAACTGCTGCAGAAGACATTGGCTTGTTGGCTTCAACTTTCTTTTTGTGACTTCTGCCATCATAATGTTGCCTGGCATGTTCAGGGGAGGTAAGTGAAAGATCACAAACATAACAATACTTGACATCTTCTACCTCAGTGGGTGACATCTTAATGTGAGGACTTTCATCCAGAGATGACCTTTGTAATTTTTTACTATGGTTTCTGCCTGTTATGTGCTGATGCATGTGCTGCTCGGATGTCAAATCAATGTTGCAGAGCAGACATTTTCCTTTGCCTTCTGTTGCTGACCATTCCACTTTGTTCTCAATACTCAGCCTTGATAACAAGTTCTCAGTCTCTACGTCAGCGCAATCATTTACAACAGAATTCACTCCAAGACTTGTGTTTTCAATAGAATCTGCGACAAGACTATCATTTATACCAGAATCTAACAGGCTATGACTTACACTAGACCCATGACTATCATCTGCACATGACTCTGAATTTAGTAGGCTATCATTCACATCAGAATCTGAGCTATCATTTAAAGCAGGAGCCAATGTGAGACTATCATCAATGGTTGAAGTGTCCAAAGTGTCATTAGTCTCAGCAACGGTCAAAACATTTGGTGCTGTTGATTAAAAAAAAAACGATTGATATGTTACTATCAAAGTGCAAAATCCAGCATTCTATAGAAAGCCTAGGCTGAAACTTCCAGGCAAAGTAAGAAATGATTTCACCATTTCCTACTTTGCTTAGACATTGTATAGAATGTCTAGGCATTCTATAGAAATAACTACAACTGCTTTAGGCATAGTGTTAAATGATGATTTAAAGTATTTTATTAACAATGTAAATTTCTCACAATAATATGTCTATTTGCCAGTAATCGAAATATTCTAGTATTGTTTCTAAAGTGTGGAGTATGTTAAATTACAACTGTCTAAGTGTGCATGCTTTGTACAACTTAATTGGACCAGGTAAAAGCTGATCCAAAAGATGTTTCCTATTGTGTTGTGTGAAAGGCAAAAGACAATAGGTCTATTATTTAATCAAGGCAAATACGACTACTAAGAAGAAACCACTTGACTAGATAGTGATAAAGCTGATAACATGTTTTGCTGTGGTGATCGTGGAAAACACAAGAGGTTAATTCATTGTGTTAAACAAGGTTCAGTGCAATTCATTTTTTGTCTGAAATATTGACACATATTTTGCCATTGAAAAAAGAAAGTGCTTATAAACATACTCTATAATTGTACAGCCTAGGTTGGATCTCTTTTAGTGACCTTTGTTGGGTTTGAACAAGAGATGGGAAACCAACCAAATCCGAACCTCACTTACGACCAAACCAAACCTGATCTTTAAATTTGATCGGTACGCACCGAACGAACTGTCCTTACCTTGACCGAACTGAATCAAAGATTTTGCAATATTTTTTAGTAAGAAAAAATAAAAACTTAGTATCAGTGAGATGATTTGACAGTTATTTTTAATTTTAGGAAAACTGGATTATTTTGGTCGTCTTCTTTTGATTCACAGTGAATGGTACCCTAACATTTAATATTTGTGCGTTAATGAAATGGGAGAATTGAAGAAACGAAAAGAAGACTCTGAATTTAGAAACTACCAGGAAAAGTGGACAGATCTTTGCCATTTTATGGAGCACAAAATAATATTATTTTTTGGTATAGAGCTGTTTAAAAAAGAAAAAATTGCTAAGAAACGCCTGAAGATTAAATAATTGACGAGAATATTTACCAATTAAGGGACATTTTAAGTAATGAAATGAAGCCTTTTTTTTTCAACATGTGGTGAATGCTTTAAAGGAGGTTACTATCAGTGATGGAAGAAATGTGCCATGAAAATAAGAATGCAGTTGAAGCTGCTACTCTTTCTCGCGTGACTATTAGAAATCTCAAAAACTAAGAGAGCAGAAGAACTGGAAATGTTTACTATTAGCGCCAACATATCTGATAGCATTCAACTCTTGCTAGTTGTTAGCAGTATAAAAAGCAATTTTTAAATCACAGAAAAGATATCTGCTATGAGGAACATGCATTGGGACCACCACTGCCAAAGACTTGTTCAAAGAAATTTCAGACATCATGCAGGAGGAGGTTTCTTTCCTTATCTTCTTATCTTATCTTATATAATACAGACGTTACTACAAAAAAGAAGATGATTACGTCCTACGCGTCATGCATTTAGTCATGCATATTAACCAATGACTTAAATTCTGCCAAGTCACTGGTTTTCCTGGCTAGCTCAGGCAACCCATTCCATGCTCTAATAGCACTAGGGAAGAAGGAGTATTTGTACAAATTTGTCCTAGCATATGGGATGAGGAATGTGCCTTTATCTTTGTGTCTTTCAGAGTATTTTATTAAATTTTGTTTTTGTTTTTGATGATTATGGTTCAGTGTTTTATGTATAATTGCTACTTTACTTTTGAGTCTTCTGTCCTGAAGGCTTTCTAAATTTAGTGATTTTACTATAGGTGTTACTCTAGTCAAATGTGAATATTCATTTGTTATGAATCTCATTGCTCTATTTTGTGTCTGTTCCAGTTTCTTAATGTTTTCTTGAGTTGAGGGGTCCCTTAGGAGAAATTAGTGAGAGTGATTACAGATACCGCCAGAAGTATGGCTGGATGACATAGCGAACTGGCAGCAAAAGTTATCAGAAAATATCTCAAGTCAAACGGAGCGTCTGTGGCAAAAGGTTGAATCAGGCTGACATATGCGCCTTCTAAACAAAATTGCAACTCATCTTTTAGCAAGCGGAAAGGGGCGAAGCCATTGTGGCATAATCGCCTTACAGACGAGCATCTAGATTTAGTGCTTCAACTTGGTGTGTCATCAATGCAGTGGGATCTTCAGAAGTTGGTTTTTGATAATTTCCGAGAGGTCCCAGGTTTGAATCCTGGCGAAAATTGAGATTTTTAATTTCGGGATCTTAAGGTCACCTCTGAGTCCATATAGCTCTAATGGATACCTGACGTTAGTTGGGGAAAAGTAAAGGCAGATGGTCATTGTAATGGTTATATGACACCCTCGTTAACCGTTGACCACAGAAATAGATGTAAGGTTTCTTTTTCTGTTATGTGGCCTGTGACACGAGTGTTGGAAATTAAAATGGCCCACCTGCCAAATAAGGTTTCACATCGCTGTTTTCTCTAATTAATAATTGAATTAAACATAATTACATGTACCTAATTTTGCTATAGCTAATTTCATAACATCAAACCGAACCCAAACTTTAGACCTGACTGAACAGAACCCGAACTATACTTGCCATCGAACTGAACTGAACCTGAACTTAAATCTGAACAAACTGAACTCCAACTTTAAAAATTGGGTTTAATTCACATCTCTAGTTTGAACGTGTCTGGTAAGCCTCTGTGAGTCTCACAGCATGTTTTTCTAAACATAATTTATAAGAACAAAGGAAAAGTTGGAACTACAATAAAAATGTGTGCAAATAGAAAATGTAGACTTTTCTTTGCTTTATCTGCAGATTTAAAAAAATTATCCTTTCATTTTAGAAGTTAAGATAACTGATTAGAACATTATTATATTTATTTTGTATTTAAAAAGAAACTAACAAAAATATTTCAAAATAAGAGCAGCATTTAAGAATTACTTTTTCTGTTGTGTGTAGACAGTTTTACCTGCTCAATATTTCAGCATCTTTAATTAACATTTTAGTCTACTTAGAAGAAACTAAAGAATTGTATATTTACTAATGTATATTACTATTTTAAAATAGATTGTAGATTTTAAAAATTATTTGATTTTTTAAACTTTGAAATAGCAATTTGTTAGGGTATAAAAACATGGGTCTACAAAGATATAGTTAAAGTCTGAAGAAATCCTGTTGTTTAGTTATGTGTTTTTTTTTCAATTATTTATATTCAATGTATAAATATCTTTCTAAATAAGACATTTTTTTACTTTGTCTGATGCATTCTAGAGAATTTTATCATTTTTATATAACTAAGTAAATATCATCAATAACTCAATAGTACTAAGGTAATCAAAGAGAAATTTTTCAATGGCTACTTTCTGAATTTAAAAAAATTCTTTTACAGATAAACTTATATGAGAAGTCAAGAATTTAATTATGAAGTAATGATTACAAATGTTCTCTGTTATAATCTTTAAAAAATGATTAATAATACTTTCACATAAAAAATTTCTTTAATAATTAAGTTTATTATCAGATAATATAATTAATTTAATTTCAGCTACAGCTAAAATAGATTATCTATATAGTATAATAAAATAATAAACATCCTACCATCTCCATTAGCAAGCTTCTGTGGTATAGCTTCGGTCACAGCTCTCACACTCTGTTCATAGTCCTTAACAGGTAAATATAAGTTTGAGTAAAAAAAATAAATGCAACAATTATTTTATATTTAATCATGATAGTCTACAATAAAGTCAAACTCTAGCTTATAAAACATAACATTTCAATACCTGTAGATGCTCAGTTTTCCATTTTTCATCATGTTTACCTGTCAAAAATAAAAGATAGACAACGAATCAATAATACTTAGAGGGAACTGTTTTTTACTTTACTTAGAGTGAACTGTTTTTTGCTTTTTTTGCTGACTAGATTTTTTTAGTTTTCTTCAGTATTTCTTTTTACAAATGTCTAATTTTGCAGTTAATGAACTAATAAAACTACTAGTATTCCAAAGGCAGAGCCAAGTGGTAAAGCATTTGGTTTCCAAACTGAAGACTCAGGTTTTGATCTTGAGGATTTTCAGAATGTGTCCACCCAACTCTAATAGGTACCTGACAAGCATATTTGGGAAAGTAAAGTACACTTGGTCATTGTGCTAGCCCCATTACACCCTGGTTAACTGACAGCCATAGGAAACAGATGAGCTCTGTGTCATGCGCATATGAAGTTGGTTCTTTTTATGTGTGTTTCTTTTGTTCACCATAATAGTTTGTGCGCTGTTTCTAAGGACACGCAATTTTGGCGTCATTGCTTCTTTTTGTTTTGCTTGGGTAGCAGATTCTCAGTTGGAGTTTTGTGTTTGTTGTTTTTCCTAAGTATTGGCGGCTTGGGACTCTGCTGAAGTCAAGCCTGATTTGTAGTTGCATGGACCCTTCTTGGCCATTATCCATGGCATTGGGATGTGGGCATCGAGAGCCCGGATCAAACGGTTTGCACTGTGACTAAGGTGTGCTTGCCTGTTAGCTAGATCTATGTTGTATAATTTCACATAACTTAGGCACACTGTCATATTTATGTCATATTCTATCATTAAATCATTAAACTTTTGTTATATAAACTCTCGTTGTTAACTAGTACACATTAACATATTGCCATTACTTGTTCTCTTATAATTACTTAATATATTAACTGATAAGACTGTCAGGGGTGCCCGGTCAGATGAGCCATGGCCAAAATTACAACCCCGACACTCTGCATCAATAGATCCCAATGTCTTTTTTCCTTTTCTGTTCAAAGACAAGTCTCGGTAACTATTATAAAACTTACTTTGTAGGTCTTGAAAATGTTGAGCAATATGCTGCTGTTTGACCTCTGGATCAGATAAAACATTTATTACACATTCAAACCATCCTTCGTATTTTGGTAATAAGTCTAGCAAGTATACATTAACATCCTCTGGAATCTCCTGTGTTAGACGCTGACGAACTCGTTTCTTTAAAAAGACAGAGAGATAAGCTACACCAAGAAATCACAACTAAACTTTAATATTAAAATCAATGCATCTGAATAAGAGAAGAGCTTAAATCATTCAAAACTCATTATAGCTTACTTCATGATATCTCTTTTGTTAACTTTCTTTAACTATAACATTCATCCTTTTTATGATTCTAAAATTTGGTTGTCTCAAAAAATTTGCTGAATGTAATTCTTCAAGGTATGATATAAGCATTTGAAACTATATTTCCGTAAATATACGACTGTAAGTTATTTTTAAAAAATAATTAAAAAAACAAACCCTACCATGTCTAGATCTGTGAGCACATTAAGGTTGTACTTATGAATACAAAGTAAGAAATTTTGTGGAACAATCATCTTAGTAAAAGAATCCTTGATATATTTAGCTAAACTCAGTTGATAGTCCACAGGATTCGATTGCCTTGCCATGGCAGTCAATCAGAATATCTAATAAAAAGAAAAGTAAACAAATATGCAAAGTCAGTTCAGTAAACAATTTTTATAATAGAAAAAAAATCATTTTTAGAATCATCCAACAGAAATCTCATCTCATCATCCAACTCAGTCCCTATCTAAGGCCAATACATTTTAAGAAAGAGAAACTTTAAAATGTTTCCAGGATGACTTTTCTGTTATGATGTCCTTTTTAATCTCATCAAAAAAGAATGCCTTTGGTACAGGGTCATCCACAAATGGAATAGGTGCAGTAGGCAGTACACTGTCCACAACAGCATTCACCAGAATATTGCTATTTATAGCATGGACTTGTCATCATTGTATGCTCATGATATATAGAGAGATCTTGAGGGTAAAAGAAAGATTTATATAACCAGGGGCAATCATAAAATAGTTAGCATGTCAATGTTAAAAGTGTTAGAATATTTTCATTTTTTGGATGAACAATTACCAAAATATTTGTAACTAAAATAAAAAAATTAAATATTGAAAAAAATTGCAGATAATTTTGCCTCCATTTTTTCTTTATTGTCTTTAAAGGATAAGAACAATCCTTTCTATAAAGAGAAATAAACCATTTGATTCAACTTTTAAAACTTTTTTAACTAAACCACTTGATTCAACTTGTTTTTTTCTTCTACTTGCACATGTGTATTTTTTTAAAAACAATACAACACACCGTACAAGTAGTTTGGGAAATAAAAGACTACTTGATGAATGAATAACAAATTTAAGTATTTGTTGTCACAAAGAGACTATAAGAAAACAATGGTATAATTATGTTTCACAATTACTGCTACAAATTAATAAAGGCATTAAAACTATATAAATTTTAGGTTACTCTGTAAAATGTATGGTATCTGGAAATGTATTTAGCAGATGATGTGGCACTCCTAGATTTGCTTACTAAAATCTGTAAAAAAAAGAGAAAGAAATGCAAAGATAATATTCTAGATCTATGGTAAATGTTTTAAAAAACAACAAAGAAATATTTCATTATTATATTATTATATATTAGGCTATATTATAGGAGAAAGAAAATGTTAATAAGTCTCTCTGAGGCACATATATATGAGACTTGAGAGACAGAGATCTACAGTGCTTTTTTTTGTAAATTAATAGATACTCAGCAATTTTGTCCCCACATTGAAAAAGGTGCAGGTACGCCATACCGGTGTGTACCATCACAAAGTAGGCACTGTATATATACATTTTGTCCATTTTTAATGCCTCGGCCTTGTAATAAGAGGCTTCACTAGTAGAATTTAGATCTATTATATCTATCTGTATTTTCAGTTTTAATACTTTTAAATTTTAATGGATCTGCCTACTTGTTAGAAGAAAAAAACAAGTCAAAGAGATAAAGTATTCTGTTACTTTTACTCCCTAAAAAATTGAATCTAGATTTAGATCTATATTTTATAGTGACATAAACAATAGGTCTAAATTTAATCAACTTCATATAGATCTAATTCTTGATCTTATAATAAGTATAACATGTAGGCTAGATATGGTATAATATATTCTACTATACAAGGCCTATATAATCTCATATAGATCTATAGATATAGGTCATTCTATCTGGGTTGAAGATCTAATCTAGAATAGTATGAATTACATCTTGGTAATCTAAAACAAGTGTTCAAGTGTATCAATATTACCGGGTATTGGCTGGTAGATGTAGATAGATCTAGTATAAGAAACTTTGTCGGCACACATCCCAGAGGGAAGGGTCCAGGGAGAGACGTACGATAGACCTATCTAAGTTAGACAACTGATATTCAAAAAGTTGGTTTCGTTTTCCTATTTTTTCTAGGAAAGCAGACCGATTACTCTTGTTTCTCCGTGATTTCTTTTAAATGTACTTTTTTTTTCTTATTTTCTTTTAAGGAGGGCGGGTTAGATCATTTAACACTTGGTGCTACCCCCTTCACCACTTGCAACTCTCCCTCCCCCCCCCAAAAAAAAATTTAATTAAATTTATCATTTGTTTGTTGAACTTTTAATACAAGGTCCATGATTTTTAACCCGCCACGTTCATTCATCGTTAGTTGTAAAATTTGCGTCGCTTCTATTTCACTATATTGATAAATAATACAGGAATCTAATTGACATAGCCTACAAAACCAAACACTCGAAGACAGTGCTGAAATCTGTGTGTAACGCCACCCTGAAGAAACCAAAAAATACCTTCACGTTTTCCTGCATTCTTAACTCCATGCATTCCATGTCAATTCACATTATTTCTCCTAATAAGAGCATTTAAAAAAAAAAAAAATTAAATTAAATTAAAAAGGGCTCATAAAATTATACTAAAGTGTGAGAGAGATTCGATGTAGAAGAGATGAGAATGTGGAGATGAGAATATGACTTGCGCAATGAAAATGTATTCAAGTGATGGAGATTGAGCTGCATCAGCTTCACTTTCTCTCTCAAGCTAAGTCCAGTGGCAGAACAGAGTCCAGACAACTGAGCTGATTTTGGGTGCAGTGGATGACCAGTGTGTTCTACGTGTCCCACAGTGCTCCAAAAAGTTCCACGGCGACTCCTGGTAGTCTAATTCGACTTGAGCGCCATGCAGCCGCGACTAGTTTTCACATGCTGGTGGTGGACATAGACCAGTTTCCCCCCAGGGTGGATAGGCTACATTTGAAATGGAATAGATCCTCCCTCAATCCATCCTCGTATTATAATATTTTAATTCTAGGTAAGCTATCTCTCTATTTGAAAATAAGAACTTCAGAGAAATCGTTTAAGTGAGTTGGAACTTTGTAACTAAAGAGTTAATAGCGCAGGTCCATTAGAGAAATGTCCAGCACCTTCTCTCTGTCACCAGTAGATGTTGGTTGAACAGTGTAGACTCAGAAAGACACAAAGATAGAGGCACATTTCTTATTCCATACGCTAGGACAAATACGTACAAGTGTTCCTTCTTCCCTAGTGCCATTTGAAAATGGAATGGGTTGCATGAATCAGCCAGGAAAACCAACGACTTAACAGAGTTGAAGTCATTGATTAACATGCATGACTATTTGACACATGAATTGCGTAGGACGTAATTATCTTGTTTTTTTAAGTCACGTCTGTCTGTAATCTAAGATTTTAGGCCTCTCTCTATATATATATTAGCCTATTGTCTGTCTGTAATCTAAGATTTTAGGCCTATATATATATATATATATATATATATATATATATATATATATATATATATATATATATATATATATATATATATATATATATATTAGCCTATTGTCTGTCTGTAATCTAAGATTTTAGGCCTATATATATATATATATATATATATATTAGCCTATTGTCTGTCTGTAATCTAAGATTTTAGGCCTCTATATATATATATATATATTAGCCTATTGTCTGTCTGTAATCTAAGATTTTAGGCCTCTATATATATATATTAGCCTATTGTCTGTCTGTAATCTAAGATTTTAGGCCTCTATATATATTGTTACAAATGACCAGTGACAGGAAGAGGTTAACGTGTGACCCCGACGAGATAACACAGCAGCGGGTGTTCTCTGGAATGTACATGTATAAACAGAGACAGGATGTGACGTGTCCTTACGCGTTATTCCAGAAGGTACTAGCAATGTCCAGTGACAGATAGAGGTCACAACTTGTGACCCCGGCAAGATGACACTGCAGCCGATGTTTTCTGGAATCTACATGTATAAACAAAGACAGGATGTGACGTTTCCTCGCGTGTTGTTTCAGATGATACTGGCTGTGTTTGTGCAACTTTGGAGGAGAGATTAGGGACTCTATATAAGCCAGAGAGTTAATGTAAAAAGTCAGTCGTGAGTGAGTCGTCGGTACTGTTGTCTACTGTGCGAGACAGTAGAGGAAATATGTGTACGACTCGATGCAAGTTAACTAGGGTAGAGTTAACTGGAGTGGACTACTGTCGTTAAAGTCTATACAGCGAACTACAGTGGACTTGAGCCGTTACAGTCGATACAGTCGATGTAAGACGTGTGCGGCTCTGATTCTGTAGACTTGAGTACGACTTGGTTCAGCTTTGGGAGACCTGGAGCGACACTGGAAAGTGTGTCGTTGGTCTGTTCTGTGGAATACGGCTCGATGCAAGTTGAGAAGAGATGAATAGCAACGAAGTGAAGAGATGAATTGCAACGAAGTATAGCTAACTGTAAACTGACAGATATTGTACAGTCTTCTACGCTACATGTTACAGTAACAAATTGTTAGAGTTAATAGTCAATAAAGTTATATGAGGCTGAAAGTTTTGTCGTCAAGTTCTTTACAGTATTTTTATTTGTGTGCCTACTAGTACATTTAGCCAGAAGATTCAGAAATACGTAACAATTGGTGTCAGAAGTGGGATCTTTCTGGCTAGAATGTGTTCCATCAAACTTTTTATTGAACTTGACATGAAAGAACTTAGACAAGAGCTTCGAGAAAGAGGTCTACAGCTTAACGGAAATAAGGAAACGCTAACAGCACGTCTCAGACAAGCCCTGTCGGAGGAAGATGAGAATCCGGACACTTTCCAATTTGAAATAAAACCTAATATGACGGAGCTCCTGAGAACTTTGCAATACAAACTGAACTCGGTGAACGAGAGCATTAAGGAGATAGAATCAGAAATCAACACCCGATTTTCTTCATTTAACCATTTGATCAAAACCATGAATGAGAATGAACAAATAGCTACCACGCCCAACAAGACAGAAGAACAAACAAATACGATAAAATATCAAACTAGAATCATGATTAACGAGCTGCTGAACACCCAACATTATCAGGTTGAGTCGACAGATAAAAGAGCTACACCATTGATGAACAGCGAACAATTGTCCAACCAAGAATGTGGCGATACAGACAATTACGATAAAGATGCTGGTGATGGTTGTGCTGTCTGTGACTGTGATAGCAAACCAAACGAATGTGGCCCACAAGAAATGAAAAGAGACGGTAGCTGTTTCTATTTCAACGAAAAGCAGAATGAGAGCGCTGAAGAAACAGGAGAAGAGACCTATAGTTTGACCGAAGCTTTAGCTACAGATATACCTGATATGAGTACCTCAACCAGCCAAACAGATCAAGACAACGTTGGGTCTGCGTCCAAGACTGTTGCTGTGGGCCTTAAAGACTTCTGTCTATCTGCCAATGTCTACGAGAGGAACTCAAAGCTTGATTATTGCACCCATGCGTTTGACAAGAACTGTACGTACGTAGCTTTACAAGAAGACTGTGAATGCCAAGAAATATATCAGCAAGGTTTGGACTTAACAGAAGCTTGTCCAGCTGTCAAGATCAGCGCGAGAAGCCCTGGTGAAAGTCAAGGAAACACAATAGAATCTGATGCCGAAGTTGATGGACCTTTGCACGTTGAATGTTATCAACCTGCCCCACAGTCGAGTCCTCCAGACTCGGATGAAGGTGCTGACGTGTTTGACAACTTGCCTTCAAGTGGACTTGCAGCTCATTCGCAAAGCATCCATCGAAGAATAATGCCTAAGCAACTTGTTAGATCAACAGTCTTGATGACTACAGCTATGAAATGCCATGCCTTCCTGTGTGCTAAGTGGCTGCCATCAGCATTGATCAACAAGAAAGCAAGCCAACGTCAACGACATCAACGCAACCAAAGAAATATCAAATTTAGGAGGCGGAGAAAGCGACACATGCAGAGTGCAACGTGGATGGCTCCAACAAGATCAAGATACAAACCCACCCCTTCTCCCACTGATAGGCCCCCACCTGCACTGATGAAACTCAACAGCCCATGTTGCTAGAAAAGAAGCCCACCACTTCTCCCACTGATAGACCCCCACCTGCACTAACGAAACTCCATAGCCCATGTTGTTAGAAAGATTCTGTCCGGAACCATCAGACCAAAGAAAAAAAGCCTTACGAATCAGTTGAAAGTGTAAAGCCAGCGCAGCGTTGTACATGTTCTCATGTAAAGCCGCTAAAGAATAATCTAAGAACATTCATGAGAATAGGTTTGATGAAATATAACAGAGGTTTTAGAAGAACGATAATCAAGTCAGAAGCAAGAAGGACAGAATTGTAGTGAGTAACTCTGCGATAGAACTGTACGAATAAAACTGTACGAGAACATCAACCCAACAGGCATCGTACAAACCCAAAGTCAGTTGCTGTTGTTTAAAAGAATTGCTGCATTGTGATGAACCTGTGTATCTCTGAAGAAGCTCTGTAAAAAGATGCTTGGAAATGTAAAACTCAGCCAGTGAAGCACGAACTCGTTAGAATGCTGATGAATTTTCTCGACAAGAGTGCTCAATGTTGTCATCTGGAGGTCGATGTTTCCATACTAAGATTGATGAAAACATTTGTGAGGAACTGCTGAAAAATGAGGATTTGGCTCCCATTCTTCTATGGAAAGAAGATGGACAACTGCCAGATTGAAAGAACATCTCTGAGAAGGGGGCAACCACCAAAGCTTCCTACTTGAAATCGTCGATCGATTTCATCAGTATCGTGGTGAAGTAGAATATGTTCGGGACGAACAGATCTAAGAAGGGGGCAGTGTTACAAATGACCAGTGACAGGAAGAGGTTAACGTGTGACCCCGACGAGATAACACAGCAGCGGGTGTTCTCTGGAATGTACATGTATAAACAGAGACAGGATGTGACGTGTCCTTACGTGTTATTCCAGAAGGTACTAGCAATGTCCAGTGACAGATAGAGGTCACAACTTGTGACCCCGGCAAGATGACACTGCAGCCGATGTTTTCTGGAATCTACATGTATAAACAAAGACAGGATGTGACGTTTCCTCACGTGTTGTTTCAGATGATACTGGCTGTGTTTGTGCAACTTTGGAGGAGAGATTAGGGACTCTATATAAGCCAGAGAGTTAATGTAAAAAGTCAGTCGTGAGTGAGTCGTCGGTACTGTTGTCTACTGTGCGAGACAGCAGAGGAAAGATGTGTACGACTCGATGCAAGTTAACTAGGGTAGAGTTAACTGGAGTGGACTACTGTCGTTAAAGTCTATACAGCGAACTACAGTGGACTTGAGCCGTTACAGTCGATGTAAGACGTGTGCGGCTCTGATTCGGTAGACTTGAATACGACTTGGTTCAGCTTTGGGAGACCTGGAGCGACACTGGAAAGTGTGTCGTTGGTCTGTTCTGTGGAATACGGCTCGATGCAAGTTGAGAAGAGATGAATAGCAACGAAGTGAAGAGATGAATTGCAACGAAGTATAGCTAACTGTAAACTGACAGATATTGTACAGTCTTCTACGCTACATGTTACAGTAACAAATTGTTAGAGTTAATAGTCAATAAAGTTATACGAGGCTGAAAGTTTAGTCGTCAAGTTCTTTACAGTATTTTTATTTGTGTGCCTACTAGTACATTTAGCCAGAAGATTCAGAAATACGTAACAATATATATATATTAGCCTATTGTCTGTCTGTAATCTAAGATTTTAGGCCTCTATATATATATATATATATTAGCCTATGTCTGTCTGTAATCTAAGATTTTAGGCCTCTCTCTCTCTATATATATATTAGCCTATTGTCTGTCTGTAATCTAAGATTTTAGGCCTATATATATATATATATATATATTAGCCTTTTGTCTGTCTGTAATCTAAGATTTTAGGCCTAGATATATATTAGCCTATTGTCTAAGCTCCAATTCTCTTAACTATGTTCTTAAGAGCATGTTCCGGAAACATAGAGTGTAAATGACTAGTTCTTAAATAAAAGATGAGCAGAAATAAAATATTTTTACTGGGACAGGCTCTAATTCACACTAGAAAAAAAAAACAACAACTATACTTGCAGGGCTATAACTGAAAAGGAAACAGGTATATAGCTTCATTGTTATTGGCGATTCTCGTACAAATTGAAGAGACACTCAAAATCATGCCATTTTGCATTAGTAACGATTAGCCTATAGAAAAATAGATGCAAAGTCACTAACTAATTTTAGGCCCTACTGTTTCACTGCGCATTGATTAATAGATTTGTGTACTTGCAAAAAGAAAAATTATTTCACCATCATGGACTTAATAGTAAATATACCTTGCAACTTTTCTCACTATAATATGTCGTGCCTTTAAACTAGTTCAAATCCTACACCCATCTATAGGCTGATTTGAATTCATCTGGTCTCTATCCAAAACCCTTTGCAGTACTTTGCAGACATATTCTATTCTGCTAAGGAAACAAGAAAGGCAGAAAGGTTTATCATTTTGTTTTATTAAGAGCAAGTTAATGACACACTTTCCTAATCACACAAACTATTTGTAAGGAAATAAATGAAGTTGTTAGGAATGCCAAGAGATTGATGAGAACCTCAGTATGGTGGCCAATCCTTGATTGTTTTACATGAATATATAGAAACTACTTTGGTCTGTAACAGTCACCAACTGTGTAAAATAAAAAAAATGTATAAAAGTATTTGCAATGTTGAATAGTCGAACATTTGTTATATTTGCAATGTTGAATAGTGGAACATTTGTTATATTTGCAATGTTGAATAGTGGAACATTTGTTATATTTGCAATGTTGAATAGTGGAACATTTGTTATATTTGCAATGTTGAATAGTGGAACATTTGTTATATTTGCAATGTTGAATAGTGGAACATTTGTTATATTTGCAATGTTGAATAGTGGAACATTTGTTATATTTGCAATGTTGAATAGTCGAACATTTGTTATATTTGCAATGTTGAATAGTCGAACATTTGTTATATTTTACATAACTTCAAACAATAATCACAATGACAAAATGTAAAAAATAAAAAAAAAAAAATAGGAACAGCACTAACAGCTTTTGAATTCACAGCTTGATATAGATGTAGCTCTACTAGTTCTGACCCTAAAAGTCATTGCCTATGTAATACTACCTTGTATCTCATCTATCACTCGGGAGACTGGATAAGCCAATAAGCCAGACAAGCTGTTTTTATGTAGAACATGTGGCTGTAATCCTTTTTGGACAGTTTTATCAAATGTTCTTGTTTTTTTTGTTTAGCTCCACACAGCTTAATGTATAATGATACAAAAATGTGTCTAATGATGTTGGGCTTCAAGTATAAAATGTGTCCATTGATGCAAGTTACTTTTGATGAATATGTAACCCTAACCCTAAAGCCAGAAAATAAACAGCACACATTTAAAAAAAAACAAGGAGCAAATTAAAACATTCAACTTTTCAGTTCTAGAGGTCAATTAGTCTTTAGTGATAGCCTATACATGATCTAAGTTTGTTGGTCTAGTGATATATGTGATCTAAGTTTGTTGGTCTAGTGATATACTGGTAGGTGATCCAAGTTTGTTGGTCTAGTGATATACTGGTAGGTGATCTACGTTTGTTGGTCTAGTGATATACTGGTAGGTGATCCACGTTTGTTGGTCTAGTGATATACTGGTAGGTGATCCACGTTTGTTGGTCGAGTGATATACTGGTAGGTGATCCAAGTTTGTTGGTCTAGTGATATACTGGTAGGTGATCTACATTTGTTGGTCTAGTGATATATGTGATCTAAGTTTGTTGGTCTAGTGATATACTGGTAGGTGATCTAAGTTTGTTGGTCTAGTGATATATGTGATCTAAGTTTGTTGGTCTAGTGATATACTGGTAGGTGATCTACGTTTGTTGGTCTAGTGATATATGTGATCTAAGTTTGTTGATCTAGTGATATACTGGTAGGTGATCTAAGTTTGTTGGTCTAGTGATATACTGGTAGGTGATCTACGTTTGTTGGTCTAGTGATATATGTGATCTAAGTTTGTTGGTCTAGTGATATACTGGTAGGTGATCCATGTTTGTTTGTCTAGTGATATACTGGTAGGTGATCTACATTTGTTGGTCGAGTGATATACTGGTAGGTGATCCAAGTTTGTTGATCTAGTGATATACTGGTATGTGATCTACATTTGTTGGTCTAGTGATATATGTGATCTAAGTTTGTTGGTCTAGTGATATACTGGTAGGTGATCTAAGTTTGTTGGTCTAGTGATATATGTGATCTAAGTTTGTTGGTCTAGTGATATACTGGTAGGTGATCTACGTTTGTCGGTCTAGTGATATATGTGATCTAAGTTTGTTGGTCTAGTGATATATGTGATCTAAGTTTGTTGGTCTAGTGATATATGTGATCTACGTTTGTTGGTCTAGTGATATATGTGATCTAAGTTTGTTGGTCTAGTGATATACTGGTAGGTGATCTACGTTTGTTGGTCTAGTGATATATGTGATCTAAGTTTGTTGGACTAGTGATATACTGGTAGGTGATCCAAGTTTGTTGGTCTAGTGATATACTGGTAGGTGATCTACGTTTGTTGGTCTAGTGATATACTGGTAGGTGATCTACGTTTGTTGGTCTAGTGATATACTGGTAGATGATCCAAGTTTGTTGGTCTAGTGATATACTGGTAGGTGATCTACGTTTGTTGGTCTAGTGATATACTGGTAGGTGATCTACGTTTGTTGGTCTAGTGATATACTGGTAGATGATCCAAGTTTGTTGGTCTAGTGATATACTGGTAGGTGATCTACGTTTGTTGGTCTAGTGATATACTGGTAGATGATCTACTTTTGTTGGTCTAGTGATACATGTGATCTAAGTTTGTTGTCTAGTGATACATGTGATTAAAGTTTGTTGTAAGGTTAAGAGCTATCGATATCAAATTTAAAAAAAAATTTAATGAAGCTAATCATATTTCAAATGCTAAAGCAATTTTTTAAAAATCTGATTCAACAAAAGGTCTGGAATACTTTTGAGGTGTCTTACAATTGAATGACATATAATTGTAATGACATGAATATCTACAAAAGTCATATACTAAAGTGACCAAACAACAGGATAGAAATAGATTATAATGAAAAAAAGAGGTTAAATAAAAACAGTTTTTAGACCATTTGCAGACCTTGACCTTGTAATGTTCTACTGAGCCTGCTACATCAAATAATCGTTTTTTTCAATATATGCTTTTGTATTAAAGAAAGTCAAGGATTAAGTTATAAAACTGTACTACATTAATTAAATCAAAGTAGTTACAATAAGTTGAATTTAGAATTTTTTCTACTTTTTTTTCTTAGGCATAATACATTTCCATTAAATATTTTGATCTGTAAAATCTCAACAAAACTATTGAATTATATAAAAATGGGTATAAATGATTTAGAGTATCAATAACTTCACATACATTTCTATAAATATATTAAGTAACTCATGTTTGACTATATATACATTCACAATAGATAGAACATTCCATCTTGATACAAATGATACAAAACAGCTGTGTATGTATTTTTAAAAAAAAAGGAAATGGGAACTAACAACTTTGGAAACCAAATAAATGTTTAAATGTTGGCCTAAAAAAATTTAAATTACTCAACTCAATTAATTTTAATTATGTACTATAATTTAAAAAAAAATTGTGACACATAGGCCTATGCATATACTTTTTTTGCAATAAGCTTATGTTTATAGAAAAGTTTGTAAAAGTTTTCACCTATTTAATAACAATAATGATTTAAATGAAAAGGGTTGCTCTCACATAAAAACATCACGGATGTGGACGCTGAAGAAACAGCAGTTAGACTCCACTGGCTACATCTGTAGCTTTACAGGCAACATACATCATTGAGTCATAGCCTATTTCTTGGCATTTAAAGTAGCAATGCTGGCCTTGTGTTTACTTCCCTTTAAATGGTCTTCAGCAATACTTAGAGATGCGAATTTGACCTGACATAAATTACAATACCCTTGACCATTTTCATTTAGAAAGTAAATGCTTGGTTTGGGCTCAGGAGCTGGAATGGCACTGGGTTGTGGATTAGCGCTTTGCTGAATAGTGGGTTCCTTATTCTTTTCCAGAGATTCCAAATTTCTCTTATGCTTTTGTCCAGAATAGTGTTCTTCTGCATTTATAGCAGACGTGAACTTGGCTTTGCAGATGTCACAGTAGGACATGTCATGACCAGAAGCACTAAGCTGAGACTGTAACACAGGAGCTGGCTTTTGTTGTTCATTAGGAATAGCTTGTTGACTGGCTGCTTGTACCTGACCCATGTCACTTTTCTTCTTCAGGCCACTTTTTACCTTTTGAGGACCATTAGCTGGTGAATTGGGAACTAGATTTGTTGCTGGATTGACTGGTTTATCTTTGGTAGCAACATCTGGCCTTAGTTTCCCTTGTTTCTTTTTGGGATTGTTGTCTGATGATGTTGGCTGCATGTCTCCATTAGCTTGCAATGAATTTTTGGCTGTGCTCTGCTGAGGTCCTCTACAAGGAGATGCTCCATCCACAGACTGGCTGGGTTTTAACTGAGGTTTCTTTTTATTAGGAGTATAGTTCACTGATAATATAAAAAAATAACAGAATCAAATTATTTCTAGATGAAAACAAAATATGACATCAACAAACAAAATTAATATAGACATTTATAATCAAATTATTCTTAAAATTGTATTTTAGTAAATACAGAATCAAAACAAAAAGTCTTGTTGTTTGCCTGTTTTTCTAATAAAACTAAAAATGAATTGTTTTAACATAGCTAACAAAAATATAAGAAAATTGGAATAGTTACAAGAAATATTGAAATTATATAACTAAAAAGTCTTTTTCTATATAAAAAATGGACTTTAAGTATTATTTCATCTCTAAAAAAATGTTGGTTGATATAAAAGATCTTTTTAAAAAATTGATTGTTTCTCTGCAGTGAGTGCATTAAAAGATATACACTTCAAGATGCTAATATAAAATCCTGTGGGATAATTAGTTTCAGCTATTATAAGTCCAGTTCGCTGGTGAAAAAAAAAAGTATAAAATATACCCAGACATTAATATATTCTATATATTGCTATATATGACTATGGGGCTAAAAAAAGGTAAAATTAGGATACATAGTTGCTTCCCATGCATGATTATAAAATTATGGTTAGTATTAACAAGATAGACAAGAGGGTTTATGTTACACCTGATGGAGCCTTTGGTGTCAGTTGCACTTACACAATACCTCGCACACAGACTCATACCTAAAATTTTGTATTGATGGCTGTGGATAAAAATAACCCAAACTACTGCTGAATTACATAAACTGCCTTTTAAATCTTAGTTTGATATATGTGTATTTGATTTCCGAAACAAAAGACTACACGTTTTTGAGGACATTATAGACCTAAGAGGAAGATTGAAATTTAATTTTCAGTTCAAGATTTTCATACCGGTACGTAGCAGAAAAAATATAAATAGCTACTATTTTGTTGTATCCGATGTACAAAATATGTGTTAGAAGTGTAGATAAGCTATGTTTTTTTAAAAGGTTTATGATTAAATTTGTGCACTTTTTGTCAGAATCAAAATTTCAATGTTTTCCCATTGGAAGCACAAAATAATTTCAGAATGTTGTAAGCTTTAGACCTTCATTCTAAGACGCAAATTCAAACTTAAATAAATACACATGCGTAGCCTAATTAACCAGTGATAGTAAAAAAATAAATTGTGATATGAAATCAACTGCCACTAATGAGATTTTGTTAAATTATAGTTCAATTTTTTAAACGATGAGAGTCAATTTAACGTCTTGACATTATTTGGTTTATCAAAGAAATCAATAAATGCATTAAAAACGTTTGTCAAAAAATCATGCAAAGCTATTTATATTCTTATAAAAATAGTTTATATGTGCATACAAAATGCAACCTTCATATTTGATTTAAAAAAAAAAAAAAAGACATTGTTTTTTGGTCATGATGAAGGAGATGGTGAAATGAGATTATGAATAGTTTATTATGTTTCTGATATCTAATTGTTACAGAAGGCCAATAAAGATAAAAAGACTTTATTAAATTGATATTTTGAACACAATGGTTAATATTTTCCAAACTAATTTAGTAAAGCAACAAAGTGATTTTTTTTAAATTCTACTCCATACAATCTGTAGACCTTTTAAGTTTTAACCCAGATCAAAACATCTTCTTAGAAATTGTTATAAAAAACACACTCTTTTTAACTGAATTAAATACATTTACATTCTAAACTGTTTAAAAATTTATTTTTTTTAAAATCCCAAATTGTTAAAAAAGAAAAAAAGTTCAATCAATAACAGACAAAAATGCAAATAATTAAAAAAAAAGAAGAATATCTTGACATACCAGTTGTTACACATTCAAGTCCAATTTAATTCTATTGATAGAAACAGTTTCATCAAGTGGTAAACAAAACAATTCATTCAGAAAGTGACACATTAAGTTGAGCATGTAAACATAATAGATAGTGTCTCTTATCTTACATTGAAAGCATGTTTTATGATCACTGATTTTACTTGAGGGATTTTTGAACATTTTTTTTAGATGTATTGCAAATGAGAAGCTGACATGAACTTTAAAAAAAAAAATTTACGGAAACTCAAAATAAAGAGTTGGGGTACAAATACTGGGAAAAAAAAAAAAAGAAATTAAAGTTTCAGTTTAAGCCAACATGTCTTTCTAACTATGTATACAATGTAATAAATAGGAATCAGTTATTTACAACCTACCACTGTCTGTTGCTAGTTTTGGAGGGACCTCTGCTAATTGGCTTTCAACTACAGGCTAATATGAAAAAAAAAATTCATACATTTAATTCTCCTAAATTCAGTACATATGTAATTTAAAAAAAAAAAAAATTCATGTTATTGAAGTAAGACATATTTTGATTAAGTAGAAAGATACCCATTTCAAAGACTAGGTTTTGTTCTGATACACAAGTAAGAATTAATACACCACTTTCCTCACACATGTAGGTTTTTTGTTGTATGTGCTTAACATATATATATATCCTATACTCTTAAACAAGCAATTCTTGTATGTATGTATATATATTTATATACATATACATAAATTTTATTTTGAAAAAAGCTCTAACGATTTTTTTTTTAATTTAAAGGTATGTGTATATTAAGGAGAAACACATTCTCAACTCACTGGCCACATCAGGAAAACTCATTATCGCTAGAACGTTTTATGAATGAGATTTTCTATTTGACGTCAAAGGGAAAAAAACTTGACACCGCTTACATCACTAGGCTCACAGCAGTATACAGTACACTAAGACATTTTTTTGCAAACAAGAACAAGTTTTAATGAATCAATTGGCCTAATTAAACATTTGCACACCATCTTATTATAGATTGATTATGAAACTACGGAAGAAAAATATTGAAATTAAATTTGTCAATTTATGATTAGTTATTGTGTTTTAAAGGCTTCATAAATTGTTTACACTTTATCCAGCTCGCGGTCAACCAATTATCATTACGCTGCCCCCTCTTTTAGTTTAACTATAGACTTCGGTAAAACGGAAGTCATGTTCCAGAAGTCACCCAATAAAATCTACTCAGCCCCAAAGATAACAGTGAATAGGCATCCCTTAACGTGGTAGACAACTTCACATATCTTGGAAGCATAGTATCAAAAAATGCATTGCTTTAAAGGGAGGTAGATATGTGATCAGGGTTAGTCGTGCTTTTGGACGTCTCCATGCGAGAGTGTGGTGAAATAAATTGTTCCCCCTACCTACAAAAGTCTGTGTCAACTAAACAGTGGTTTTCTCAACCCTCTTTATGGATCTGAGAAATGGGTATTTTATAGAAAGCAACTAAGACTTCTTGAACGCCTTCAGCAAAGATATTCGCATACCATCATGGATATACGGTGGCAGAACCGCACTACAAACAGCGATGTCCTTGCAAAATGGTATGAACTTCTTATAGTCTGACAGTCACGCTGGGCAGGGCACTTATCCCATATGGGGGACGAACATAAGCCAAAGGCAATCTTTTTTTAGTGAGCTGAAAGGTGATCGGCATAACAGAGATGCCCCACAATAATGCTTCTTTAGAATACTAATGTGATGTTTTTATGTCTCCTAGGAAAAAAAGCGCTATTCTACTTTGTTACAAGGTACACATTTTACATTGCAACGTCGAGATTTTGTATCACTTGATGCTTCGTATTAAAGCCATAATTAATATACTAATTGCAATATTAAATGTCTGTACGTAACCATTTTAGAAGTTACACTGCAAAAACTTTCTTCCTGCCAATAATAGCCCAATAGTTTTACGCAAATGACATGACATGACATGAGCTGTGGTTGGGGGGACTTAAGATACTTTCTATTCTAATCGCCATGTACAATTACATTGAGAACTAACAGAAAAAAAAGCAACTCTTCACATTGATAGTCTTTACCCAATCGTTCATTTTCGTAATTACAAAAATATTCCCAAAATGACTTTGGGTATATTTCCTTCCTTAAAAATTTTTTCAACCGAGGGACGTTCGGTCACCTGGTACTATATATTTATATATGTATGTATGTATTCCTAATAACTTAAATCTATGAATTTAACAAATGTTTACATAGTAACAGCTAGTATAAAGTGTGTTAAATGTTCTATGTATTTATAATTCAATATTCATAAACAATATGGTTATATTATCAGTTACAAAACATTTATATATAAGCTTTAAGTTTCTACTTTTAAACAATTATTTTTTTAAATATTTATTTTTTTATACTTAACTTAGGCAATTCAAATGAGGTAGTTTCGTATTCCCCCCGAGTCACGTGGTTGTGTGTATACAATGCGCACCGTGCTTAGTTTTAGTTTGTTTGTAGTGGGAATCTGAAGCGTTTTAAGTCAATATTTAGTGGTTTCAATTTACTCATTAGCGCTAAACTATAATTTGTTAATAACAGGAGAATCTAGAGATACATTTTTAAAAATAGTTTCAACTAAAACAAATAGTTAAACCTTTGATAGAAGGTACTGAAGCGTTGGCCTATAAACTGCCATACTGAGATCAAGGTTTCTTGATCTACAATGAATGACTACACTTACAGTTATTAGCGTTCGGGTAACCAGTCCTAGAAAAAAAAGTAACACTTTCATCCCCCCTCCCTTCCTCTCTGCCCAAAAGTAAACAAGCTTGAACTTAAGTAGAACACTAAAAGTTGGATAGCAGACCAGTGTGTATTGGTCAGATAGCTCTAGGGCTAGTGTGTAGTCGATATGTCGACTAGTTGTTATAAAAGATAAAAAAGACTGCAATGAGTTTTCCTTGTGCGTAATAGGCTTGAGTTGTTTAGCGAACATATAACACATCTGATAGTCAAGGATAAATCTAGATCTACTCTTACACAGGCCAAATGTGTCTTACCCCGCCCTTTCATTGTTACATTTGGTTTCTAGGTATTAAAATAGATCTAGATTTTTTTTTGTCGACGCATCTTTGAAACTTTAATGTAACATTTTGTGAATTTCTTAAAAATGATAGAACTTTTAATAACATAATAATACATCATGTATCTAACACAAAAAATAATTCTTAATGTTATCGATGTGCATAATGTATTAAAAATTAGCGGAATATGAAATACATAACGTTAAAAAATAGCTGAAGTTTATGAAAATAACAATGTTTGAACTAATATGCAAAATATCCCATATATAGGCCTTTCTCTCTCTCTCTCTCTCTATATATATATATATATATATATATTATATATATACAATATATATATATGTGTGTGTGTGTGTTTTGTGTAGTTTATACCAAGCCTTTTTTTAATCTTACAAGAACGTTTGTAAAACATCTTCTGAATGCGAATGTAGATCTATCATCGCCAAAGTGTTGACGCTTGTCATGACTATAAAGAGAATATCATTGATAATTTAAACCTATCCTTAAACAGTTCTTGGTCCTTTATGAAAACATTCGTATAATTATTTGAACATTCATGGAGTTCCTTGATGTACTCTGTATATTTTAAAATGTTTGTAAATGTTAAATTCATAAAAATAGAGGAGCAACAGCAATGGAAATATAGGAAGACAATGCCATTCTTCTCTTGTTGTCCTACAATCACGTGACTTTGGTTAAAGTAGGTCAGAAATACGAACTACCTCATAAAATCCACTAAATATAAAAAATATTATTATTTAAGGGCAAACTACCATACCTATCAATTAGTAGCAGTTAATAGAATTGCTTAACCTTATTCTCACAACAAAGCTCATATACAGAAACTTACTACAGGATTTTCTCTGTCAAATTTCTCATCATGCTCCTCTAGATGTGAAAAGAAAAAAAAAGATATATATATATTTTTTTTTATATCAAATTTTGTACTGCTGGTTCATTAATTATATTTTTATATGAACTTATGAACTTTAAGTGTCTTGCTATTAATGAATGTCTTTAATTTCCTTTTGTTAAATTTTTTTATCCTTTATGAGTGTACTCAAAATAATTTGAGCCCTGGAGTTAGATCTAGATGAATCTTGGTAGCCAATGAGTGTTCACAAAGTGGATGAAGGCAGTTTCAGCTTTGTTAATTTTAGCTTCTCTCACCTCCTCTTCATCTATGATTCTATAATAGGTAAGGCATTCTTTTCAGATCTTGGGGACAGATGATATAAATAATAAAGCTCATCTCTGTTTTCATGGCCCATTTTTAACTAGGGTGTCATAATATATGTGACCAGCACTATGAGTAACCACCTTTACTTGCCAAGCAGATGTAAGGTACCCATTAGAGTTGGGTGGACTCAGCTGCATCAGTCTTCATCTGGATTCGGTGTGTACCAAGTGCATTAATACAATAATAGTAAAAAGAAATTTCACTTCCTATAATAGTAAAAAGAAATTTCACTTCCTATAATAGTAAAAAAAATTCACTTCCTAAAATAGTAAAAATAATTTCACTTTCCAAAAAAAACTAATACATCAGAAGTTCTCAACCTGTGGATCGCAACTCCCTTAGGGGTCAAGTGACAATTTGCAAGGGGTCACTGTTTTTTTTTTTATTGGAAGTGACTATTTTTCTAATTAGTTATTTGAGAACAGACAACTAAATCAGATTGGTTTCAAGTATTTAATAGTCCCAGTGTAATTTAACAATTTAATTAATGTAAATTAATGCATAACACAACGAAATCATAGATATTATTTCTATGATAACATTGTGCAGTAATTGAATAGCAATTTTATTATTAATAATTAATATTAATAATACAACATCGTTTTACAGTCTGTGTTTTTATTTAAGGTAATATTTGGATTATGGAACAATCCATAAAATGTATCTTGAAATATAATGATTCGACCTTTTTCTATCATATGGTTTTACTTCAATAGTTAAAGCAGGAACTAAAAAAAATCCCAGTGCATAATTTTAAAGAAAGTTCTATAAGCCAAATCTATGAAGCCGAAATGACCGCTATGTCATTTTGATAACAACCATTAGACCTTTGCCAACAAGGATACCCAGCATTTTAGAGCTAAGGTCAGGTAAATAAATGATGGTGATTTTATTGCTTATTGAACTCATTAATAGCCATGAAGTGATAAATGATTACTTTTCAAAGGCAGTTACACAAATTTGAATTAAGTGCTTTCAGCCGTATCCTGCGTGTTGATATGGTTTAGGCTACCGTTATTTTCAAATTGAGACACAAGTGGAAACAGGAAAGTAAATAAATGCCAGTCATAAAGATAGAATTTTGGTTAGTTGTAATTTTCTTCCTCTACAAGTTGCTGATAACTGTGAATAATATAAAATCAATCACTTGAGCCAGTAGTTCATAAACCTTGTGCTACACAGTGACATGAGGAAAATTAATGGTGCTGTGAAATAGTTTGTTAGGCACTGTTTTTTGTGGAATCTTAATTATCCAGGACATCATGAATTCAATAATTTTGAAAAACACTACCTTAAGAAATTTATCTAGGTAGATGACATTAAACATTAAAAAACAATTTTAAACAATTAAGCACCAAAACCTTACTTTTAACTTTATTGAAGTAGCCAATCAAATCTTTTTGTCTCATGGATTCATCTCCAAGAATCCTTATAATGGCTGGATACCAGTCTTTATAGCGAACCATTAGGTCAAGTATTTCCTGGCTGATTTCTTTATCAATCATTCCTGAATTATGTACTTTTTTTCTGAGGCGAGCCTGAAATAAAAATATATGACCAGCTTTGAAAAATATTAGATAAGTACAAGTGTCACACATTAAAATACATGCATGAATAAAATAAATTATGTTGTCACGCCTCAGAGCTGAGAAAATTATTTTTTTTTATTCACTATTTCTAAATCCATAAAAAAATCCATAAATTAACAAATCAATTATCTGTTTAGATAAAATAGATACCAAAATAATCAAAATCTGTAGACAAAGTTTCCTTTCAATCATGAGGTTGGCAGTGTGTAAAAAATATCTAAGTAAATGGCAAACAATTTTCATTTATTCATAAATGGGTAATGATTATTTCAGTCACTATGAAACTTTATTTGTATATCAAGTGTACAATAGTGATGTTTTTTTTTAACTGTGGTGCAAATTACCAATGATTTTACTTTCCAAAAACCAGAAAAAGAAGACTATTTCAACAGAAGTTTTTTTAAATAGTAATTCAGGCAGGAGAGACAATCTCTATAGGAATATGTTTTTGTTTAACCACCATCTCAGGTAAATTATAAGTTAATAAATAAATATAAATATATTTATTTTAAAAAAAGCTGTTAAAAGCTTAAGTTGACTAGGCAGAAGGACATCAGGTGTCATACCATGTACAAAAAGGTATAGTCCAGACAAGAATAAAAGATTTGGCTACCTAGTAAGTAAGCCTACAAACTACCAGCAATCATCTAATGGATACCTAACAAAAGTTTGGGAAAGTAAAGGCAGTTGGTTGAACTGTGTGGTCATATATATTAGACCATGGTTTTCCGTTGGTGACATACAAATTATACGTAGTCCATCCCATAATTTTTCAACACTCAAACACTCAAATAATCAGCAATAAAGAAAACTTACAACATCATCAGATGTTAGCACATGAGGAGCATGCTTATGAATGATGGACAAAAAGTTAGCTGGAACAATGTAAGCACAAAAAAGTTCTTGTATGGCATACGCCAAACTTTGATTATATTTTATCTTACGAGCAGTCTGGTCCATCTAGAAGGAAAACAAAAAATCGTACGAAAATTTTTTTTTGAATAAATTAAATAATACTATTTAATGCAATACATTTTTAAAAAAGTATTTATCTAATCAATTGAATTTTTCTACCTTTCTATTTATTGTGTAACTTATAATAAATTTTAAAGAATTTACAAAATTGATGGATTTAGTGAATTTGGACAGCAATCATTGCAATATAGATTTATCCAATGAAGTGATTTAATATAGTTTCTGAGTGAAGAGTGAATATGTGCATCTATCCATTGAGTTAACATTTTAGGCTTTTCTCTTCCTTTTTAGGAAGCCTGGAAACAGCAATAAAGTTATACAAATAAACTTTGACTGTGTAGTTGTTGACTATGTGGGTGTACAATACATCATGTATTAGAATCAGCTCAGGGTATCACCCCCCCCATTTCCCCCCCCCCCTCTTTTAATTGTTTTTTTTCCGTTTATATGTTGCGCTGTAATACATAAAGTTTATAATTACATACGTTTTTTGATTGTTCAACTATAAAATGAGTGCCTATTAAATTTTAAAATTCAGTTGTTTATTTCAATTGATCTATAGTTCAATGGGTTTGTGTAATCACATGAAACTCTGCACTCTTTCTTAAGCTTTGGAATTGAAGACATTGCCATTAATCTAAAGTTCAATTTTGAAACAATGCAATCATAAATAAATTACACTGTTTTTTTCTTCTGGATTTCAAACTTGAAAATGTATCATTAACTTCAAGTTAACGATTTCATTTTTTAAAATAAAATTCCCCTTAGTGAAAGTGTCGTTTGTTCCTTTGTCTCAAAAAATTCTTTATTTTTATTTATTTTAAAAATCCTTTTTCACATGAGACGCCATAGATAAGCAGGTGGTAAGAAAGGGTTGAAAGCTTTGTTTTAATGATTTAGAGATAATTTTTAAACTCTTAGTGGTATATGAATCATGCAATGTCAACTTTTATTTTCTTCAAGAATAACTTTTGTTGCCTTTAGATCTCTTCTCAGTCATGGTATTTCTCTTTGAATGTCATCTTTGAAAAATCATCATATACGCCAATATTTTGAAACTGACATCTAAAATAATCGTCTGTTGTTGAACTAAACAATTTTTGGTTGGATTGCTCCAAATTTATCTGCTACCAGTACATCAATGATTGCTTCCAGTAGGAGTTGAAGCTCAGAGTTAAAAAATGATAAATGCACATAAAAATGAACTTCATTTTCTCTTCTTAAATAGTGAATCCAGCATCAAATGCTTGCTCGCCTGACATTTTCTTCATGTTTTTAATATTTGTTTTCTTCTGAATCAGGGTGCTTTTTTTTTGGAAGAGAATATTTTTTCATAACACTTTGATCTAAAATGTTTTGCTTTTGTTAAATAAAAGGTTTAATTAGTCACCACGTTGTCAATAGTTTAAAGATAGGCCAACTCTTGTGTATATTTGAACTACTTGTATATCTCCTCCCCCCACCTCCAAAAAAAAAATAAAGATAGATAAAATAAAACATGTTAAGCTGCACCTCTAGTGGCAATAATTTAAGAACAAAAAAAGTGTTTCAATCGTATAAAAAAATACTAGTCAAAAAGCTTATTTCTGAAAAAGAATGTTGAACACATAGATTGAGTGAATGTTATACACATCTATTAAATAGCTATTCTAATGGTTCTTAATAAATTTCCTGAAATCCTCTATGGTTCCAGACATTGAAGCTGCATTTTCATATCTTTGAGCTCCACATAGAAATTCAAGCTGAAGTTTTTCTAGACATTTTAAAATACTAAGTTGATCTCATCAGCTATTTTTGGTCTCCCTTAAAAAAAGTATAACTTCTGAATCTGATAAGTGTGTGATACGTTAGGTGTGCTATGTTAGGTTTTTTGTCAAACAAAATAGTATAAAATACAAAGGTGCTTACAGTCATTGTGACTTTAATATATCTTTTACGTCGTTTACTAAAACATTTACATTTATAAACTGTTTAACATTACAGTGACTAATGACTAATGATATCATAATAAAATAATATTTCTATCATTGCTTTGATTGAAATTTTATACACAAATGATTGATGATATACTAAGAATTTATAGATCTATAATCTATATCTATATTAAAATAAGTTATACCTCTGAATCTAGAATATTCTAGATTATAGATTTATGCCTAATATAGATCTAGATTTAGATCTAGATGTACAAAAAAATTTACGTACGAGGTCATAGATCTATAAATAAAGTATAAAATTGAAACTGAAAGCAATAAATTACTTGGAATGGTTTTTCAAAAAGTTATAATTTCAGTTCGCAGATTAATAATTTTTCGATCAATAAATCTATCATATCACAGACCTATATATGGTATAATACAGTCATCATGTTACTAAAGTCCGGCATTAAAAAAAATATATTATTGCATCTCCTTAAGTCAATCGGGTTATGCATGTTAATCAATTACTTAAATTCTGCCAAGTCGTTGGTTTTCCTGGCTGATTCATGCAACTACGGTGCTGTCGGTGCAATCGCAATCTTAATGATTGCCTGGCCTATTCGTGTGTTATGTGCTCTAGAGTGTCGTCTCAATGGTCCTGGGTTCGAATTCTGCATGCCATCCACTCCCCCACCCCCAGGACGTCCAGTGGTATATTTGCACTATTTTGAAATATCAATCCAAAACCTGTAAAACAAAACAAAGCAGTTTAATGTATCCACATTCAATGGATAAGAAAGGTCCATTATCAACAAACTAGGCCTACTCGCTTAGGCCTACAGATCTAGTAAATTAAGTAATGAAAATTCCTTCGTGAAAGTTATAATGAGATTCAGCAACGTTCCTGAATTATTTGTGACAAACTGGCGAGGAAATCCGTCATTTTACTGCCTCTCTAGGCATAGGATTCATTTGAGTGTGTTTACACTAGTTCGTCTTCTATAGGACTATAAAAAAATATAGGTCTTATGCAGTTTGTTACTCTTTTATTGTCTAAAGAGAATCGAAATTCATAGTCATGGTTTACGGGTAAAAGCGAATCCATTATTTCTAAATATGTGGCTAGTATCTTATTTTCTTTTCTTATCTTATATAATACAGACGTTACTTCAAAAAAGAAGAGGATTACGTCCTACGCGTCACGCATTTAGTCATGCATATTAACCAATGACTTAAATTCTGCCAAGTCACTGGTTTTCCTGGCTAGCTCAGGAACCCATTCCATGCTCTAATAGCACTAGGGAAGAAGGAGTATTTGTACAAATTTGTCCTAGCATATGGGACAAGGAATGTGCCTTTATCTTTGTGTCTTTCAGAGTATTTTATTAAATTTTGTATTTGAAGATTATGGTTCAGTGTTTTATGTATAATTGCTACTTTTCTTTTGAGTCTTCTGTCCTGAAGGCTTTCTAAATTTAGTGATTTTACTAAAGGTGTTACTCTAGTCAAATGTGAATATTCGTTTGTTATGAATCTCACTGCTCTATTTTGTGTCTGTTCCAGTTTCTTAATGTTTTCTTGAGTTGAGGGGTCCCAAACAGAGAATGCATATTCTATTATTCGCCTAACCATGGAACTATACTAACCAAGGTTAAATAACATTTTAGTTTTATGTTCTTATTTGATTTATAGAAATTTCTTTTAATAAACCCTAATGCTTTGTTTGATTTTTTATAGTTTCATCAATCTGTGGATTCCATGACAGTTTTTCATTTATTATAACACCTAGGTATTTTGCGTTTTTAGTCTGTGTTACTTGTTTGCCATGAATAAGATAAGTGGAATTAATTTGTTCTAGTTTTTTTGTTACTCTTAACAACTGACATTTTTCTGGGTGGAAAGACATGCTCCAATTTGATTCCCATTTCTGTAATTCTTCTAATTCTCTTTGTAAATTTTTTTTTGTACTATAAAAAAGTGTGAACTATTCCATGGCACTATGTGGTTTTTTTTTTTTTTTTTTTGGGGGGGGAGGGGGGTTCGTCTTTGGAGGAGAAATCCTTGCCAGCTTGCGATAAATGTAAAAGTTTCTTTGAACATGAGTGAAGCGTGCAGTCTTCTTGGTAAATGTATTCATGTCTTTCGAAATTGAGGTCGGAGTTAGCGCTTGATAAAATAGCAGGTTAAACATGTCCAACAGTTGAAGAAGGCAGAATTTATAATCAAGTTCTTCACCGTCGTCCGAGTCAAAACTTTGATTTGGATCAACGAAGCACTTGCAGCAGCAAGAAACTGAAACTGTAGATATCTCAGTCACTGAGCAGATGTCTTTGGACGTTTGTTCGTTGATAGCGATTGTATTCGAGAAGACTTCATTGGTTTTGTTCTGTCTCTAACGTCATTGTCAGCGAATACATTATGTACAGTCTAGACATGGACAAACTACTCGGCCAAGACTACGATGGCTGCCCCGTGATGTCTTGCATTCAGAACTGTGTTCAGGCAAGAATTCGTTAAAAAAAAAATCCAAAAACAGCGTTTGTCCATTGTGCGTCTCACAGAATTAACCTTGTTAACAATGACCCGAACGACGTTTCAGATATACGTTGGTGTCATCAAGAAGACTGCCTACTTCTTCCGTAACAATCCCATTTTAACTATTTTGTCATAATAGACTGACAAATACGAGCCCAGTCATTACTTTGAGAAGATCTTTGACTGTTTGGCGGATCTTAAAATAACGGCTACGAGTGAAACCAGATTATTTGCGCATGTTTAGTAAGTGCCTGCTCCTCGTGTGTTTCTGAGTTGTCTTTTCACTGTCGTCAATTCCAAAACCAATTTCTCAGATATTTCAGTCTCATAAGCAAATCAGCACTCTCGCTGACTGATTCGAAACCCAACTTGACAAAGCTGAGACAAACTTCAGAGATAACATCTTAATACTGGTGATAGACAAACTTGATACTCAGTTGGTGCTGCCGAAAATTAGCAGTCGAAACAGAGTAAAAATCAAATGTTTTGATTTTGGGAGTAGTACAGAACATTTCTTTACAATCCGTAACTTGATTTATTTTCTTCATTAACGTCTCCTGTTTCGAACATTGAGAAAGTTCAGTTCAACCTGTTTTTGTCTGCATCTTAAAACGATGCAGGAGCTGGAATGTGAAAAAGAATCTTAGCACTGTGCATGATAAGCGTTCATCGCCAGATTATCCATTGCGCTGAGAAGCGATTCCATTAGTTAAGTTATTGACAGTTTCGGCATACATAGTCGAAGTTTGCAACTTTTGTTTGACCAACCGTAGAGAGACAATGTCCGCACGGATCAACTTAACAACGCAAATACTTTGTTCACATTTTATTTAAATATTTAATTTAATTTACACAAGTATTTACAGTGCACCTAATATCGCACATGGATTTTTTTTTTTGGGGGGGGGGGGGAGAGGAGTTGAATTCCAATCGCTTTAGTAATCCTGTCTCTAATCTCTTCGTTTGTGATGTGGTCTTTAAATGCGATACCTAGAATCCTTCTGTAGCAGCTCAATTCCATTGCTAGGATCCTCCTCTCTAGCTCTGCAGGCAGCGTCCAAGATTCGCAAGCATATAAAAATGTGGCCATGGCCAGGGAGCGCACCAGTTTGACTTTGGTGTCAAGGGCTTTGTCTTTGTCTTTCTATATTGTTTTGAGTTTTGCGAGTGCTGCTGTGGACTGCAATTCGGACCAGTAGTTCAGGTGTGGTTCCCTCCTCTGAGACGATAGCTCCGAGGTATTTGAAACTACTGACACTGTCAGCTTTTCATTTTCAATACTGATGTTCCTTTTATAGCCCTTTTGGATATTTTTCGGCATTTATTTGCAAATCATATACTGCGGAAGTCTTGTCTATGCGCATCACCAGGTCAGCTAGTTCTTCTTCTGTGCCTGCTATGCCATCTATGTCTTCAGCGAAGCGCAAGTTAGTAATTCTTCTTTCTCCAATGTTTATAGTAGCTTCTACAATCATAGCATCATAATCCTTTCAAGGAAGATAATGAAAATAATTGGTGAGAGTAGGCAGTCTTATCTTACCTCAACTGTGGTTTTAAACCAGTCTCCAATGTTGTTGCTGGAGTACGCCGCACAGGAGGCCTGCTTGTAGAGGTTCTGGATAACTTTAATTATGTTTTTATTTATGTTGTACTTTTCCATTCTCGCCCAGAATGCCCCATGCCATACTCAGTCGAAAGCTTTCTTGAAATCAAAAGACATGGAAAACATTCTCTTGGTGTTGGAGGTATTTCTCGCAGTGAATTCTGAACCTACATCTTAAACCTCAGAAAACTCTGTGAGAAAAGTACTCTGTAGGCCTACATAGCTTTTTTTTCTTTTTAATGTGAATGGCATAATAATAATAGTATTATCTTATCTTATCTTATATAATACAGACGTTACTTAATTTAATTCAATTGATTAATTGAGTAAAGTATTATATTAATGTGATATATTAATGTGATGTTTTGTCTTCAAAGCAGAAACATTCTTTTTTTTTTGTCAAACACGATGGCCACAAAATGGATTCCAAAGGTTCTTTGAAGAAGACATTTCAAAATCCTACATTCTATTACCCTTTTAGGTCAAAATGAACAAAGTTCTCCCGATAAAAGGATAAATTCAAGATCATTAAAAAAGTACACTCTCTATTGCCTCGAATGTCTCTCACACTTCAATATCGACATTATCGCTCCTTTTTAGTTTAATTTTATTTTAGCTGTAATCTTCTTACAAGGAGAAATGTTCAGAAATTATTCAGAGGTTCCGAAATGCATGAAAAGTTTGGCGCCCGGAACTCAGTTCTGAACCCCGCTGCTGGAATTTTGGCACTTCCCCTTATCTGAAACCCTTGTCTTGACGAGCGACGTGCTGAGACCTTTCCTTTAAAATACGTGAAAGGAAGTGGCCACAGTGTTTTGAAGTCTATCTGTCCCCATACAAGAAGTCGCCTGAATTTTAACATGTACCAGCCCTCTGTCTATTGTATCCCTATCGTGCAAGACATTATATTTCGTAGAATCTATAGTGGCGACCTCTCAAATCATGATTCTCTCTGAATCGCCCCAAAAAGTACGCGCCTATTTTTACGGACTCTAAGCTGGGATAGGACGGTCTGTTCTTTTCCCTTAAGCTGCTATCACGCATCTGGTTTCTTTGTCTCCATCCCTCTCGAACAGAGAGACTGTAATCCATTTGACAGCGCACCACTAGCGGCTCCAGTTAAGGGTAGCGATTTTTTCCCTAACGCCCTGTAAGCGTAAGCCCTAACCCTACTAAAAGCGCTCGCGTACGTACGCGCACACACACATATATATATATATATAACTAGTCAACCGCGGTGTACGCCGTTATTTAGCTGGGTCTGCCTTAGGCCACTGCAACCTATGCGACTCAAGTGGGTCCCACACTAATTCTAGATGTAAATTATTAAATTAAACCATTTTATGACTTATAATCGATTTCCGCGGCCTCTTGATTTACCAGGTGCTCCTGGAAATCTCATGAAATTCTAAAATATACGAAAAAGTCATGGACATCTCCGGAAATTATTAAAATCTTTTGAAAACTCATAGAAATCTCCTGAAATATATAGACAAAATTGTCATTTTGGGGTGTCCTTCAATATGGAAAACTCCAATCCGACGCGCGATTAAAAAAACAACAATAAACAATACCCGTAATTGTGGAATCTGGTGAAAGAAGCTTCTCGCGTCTAAAACTAATGAAGAATTACTTTGAGGTCAACAATTCTCGAAGATAGATTGAAACATTTGGTAATTCTTGTTATTGAGCGTGATCTAAATCTATGTAGGAAACAGAAGTTTTGTAAAAATGTTTGTTTTGTAAAATGTTTTACATGTTTCGGATGTTCCTTCAGAGTTGAAGATAGTTTACTTCCTAGTCCAAACCTCCCGCAGGACGACGGGGGATGGGAGCGGGCAGGGTTTGAACCCTCGACCGTCGATAAATCCGAACGACAGTCCAGCGCGCAAACCGCACGACCAGGCAGCCATTTTATGATATACTGTATGACTTTGCTACACAAAAGGCTCGTAAAATAATTCTGTACGTGGTAAAGAATGAATAAAATGCAAAGAAGAATTTATTTTCTAATACAAACTCTTAATTTTCACTTATTATCCGTATCCCTGCCCAAACTGGGCCCCGCGCAATCCGTTTCGCATAAGGCCCCGCAATGGTTAAGTCCGGCCCTGCTATTTAGTGACGGGTGAATACATAGATTACTTGTTTCCCCCCCCCCCCCTCTTTTTTTTTTCGCCGCATAAGGTACTTAGGGTAACTATTGTTTCAAGATGCATGTCCCTCATGGTCGGGCGACGAAGAGATTATATGGAAAATGGGGGGGGGGGGGTTAAACTAAAAAAAAACAATGGACCTCATTCACCAAGCGTAAACAAACAACATTTAGTCACGTGATCTTATTGATAAAAAAACGAAATAAACTGTCACGTGACAGCCATCATGAATTAAACATGAGATCGTAAATTATATAGAAGAGGCTAAATGTTGTTTGTTTACGATTGATGAATGAGGTCCATTGAGGACTCTCATAAAATTGACTTTTTTTTTTTTTTTTTTTGAAACGGGGTGTTAACTTCAAAACCCCCCAGGACGGTATTTAAACTCAAAAGCCCCCTTGTCTGCGCTAGGGCAAGTGATGGTTGAACATTAAAATCTCAAAACTCCACACACACCCCTGCGACTACGCCCATGGTGTGTGCACGCTACAAAATACGGTGTGCACCCGCATTCAGATTGCGTGGAGGGGGGGGGGTCCCTTTTATGTAAATATAGCTAGCAATGGATTGTACAAGATTACTACTTCAATAAAATCTGGTCTGGTGTAATCACTCCACGACAAACTTGATTTCACAAGCCCCGAGTTTCTTAGGAATTAAGATCAGACAGAAAGATTACTTTCGTCCAGACCAGTGGTGGGGAACCTTTGCGTTGGCAAAGTGTCGTTTAAATAGGTAGACTAATGACACTCTAATGTATTCATTTTTAGAGCAAATGGTTTGATTCATGTAAATATGTGTGTGCAGTATGTGGTGGGAGATCTGTGTAAGTTGTGCCCTAGTTTCCCATTTTCAGCGAAGGCAATGAATACACATCAGCTAGCCTACGTCTAGCACAGCGTGAGAATTTCACTGCGAATAGTGTATAAATATTTCTATACATTAGAAATGAGTGGAAGAAAATTTTAACTATTATTTTTCTTTTTTTCCAGTAACAAAAGTCAACAAATAGTCTCATTTAAAACCATTTTCCCATTTCTCTTCTCTCTAGACCCGCTATTCTGCCCATGTGGACTCTTGGGGTCACGTGAGGTCATTCTACTTTACCTATACAAGTACCTTGAACTTTCGGCCTTGAGCAAAACATTTCGAATTTAATTAACAGTCAAAATAATTGTTGATAACCCTCATTAGAAAGTACCATTATTGATACTAGATATATCAAGCTATAACTGTATACAATGAGGATGAAAGAATAAAACAAGAGAGAGAGATATCATGTTTGGTTCCTTACGCTCGCGAAGAGTCAGCTGGTTCGCAAGAGCTACTGTGTGGCTGTATTTAGATCTAGGTGTCTGTTGTGTCTGGTTCATGACAAGGGCGTTTATATAATGGGTTTTCACAATATCCCTAAAAAGCATCTTAAAAAATACCCAGTTTGAAAAAAAAATCAAGATTGATACAATATATGACAATAACGGAGTTTCAAGCAATGAAACAAATGATAAATAATAATGAATTATAGCCGTACTAGGTACAATATTTATTAAGAGAAGAATGTAAAGCATAATACTTGGTTGATCTCGGAGGTCAGAGTTCGAATCCTCGTCAGAACTTATTTCTGTTTAACCACATTTTCTTTACTTTCTTCTCCAAATAGAGTCTAACTGTTTGCAAGATGCTTTCAATAATAGACAAATTCTAATTATGTAAAAAAAAATTACCGAGCGATGTTTTAGTAAATTATATTGGCAATAAGTTTAAATTTAAAGTAATGTTCTTTTTTTTTACTCAATACTTAATAGACTTTTCATTTCTATTGCGTTTTGTTTTGTTAATATTCAAGTAAGAAAAACTATTTTTTTTAATCAGAACTGAGATACGTAAGAAGTCAAGTAAAGTCAAAGAACACACAGGTTTAATCAAGATTAAATTAATGACGAAAAGTAGGCCTAATCAGCTCAAAATGAAAAAATTGTGTTTCTTGAAATTCAAGCAGGTCTGGAACAAATCAAGAGGAAAGAAAAGACAAGAATAGACAGTATTGTTATAGAATTAACAATACGAAAATAATAGCCGCAGTGAAAGTGATTCAAGAGAAGCTTGATCCTTTTTTTTTAATTAAAGCTAAAATCCCAAGGTCTGGGTGGAGTCCCCAGGCTTTGGTAGCACTGCGCATAAGTAGAACAGTATTCCCACACATACCGTCGTCTAACTAGTGTCACACACGCTGCCTGTGTATGTGTTTGTGTGTGAAAAGAAATGTAGGTTGCCAGATTGAACAAAAAATAAAGTAGGCGAATTTTTATATGTAACAAATAGAAACATGGCTGCAGGAATATGACCGACATTTGTGTGTCTTAAACTATTCCAGGCATTTAGACTAACCAATCGAACAGTGCCATTCCATTGTGTAACTCTGACGTCTAAAACTAGACTATGGATCTATGTTTATACATGTATGTGTAGATTTTATCATTGGATCCATGACATTCGATTTCTATGGATACATTTTTTAAAACCCTTACCAACTACACGTGACCTGTGTTTTGTGTGTAACACAGGTCAATGACTGAATGGAAAGACACATTTCTTGGATTTAACCGCTTATATCAGTGAATAATCAGTGATATCAGTGTCATGCCTTTTAGGATAAAATTTGTAAGAAAAATATAGATCTACTATGATCTAGATCTAGAATCAAATCTAGATTTAGATTATTAAGGACTTGACATTATTTTAGCGGCTTTAGTATTTTAGAATTTAGATTACTGATTAGATTAGATTTATAATTTAGATGAGATCTGAATTCTGATAGTAGTGATAGATCTAGATCTAGAATTAGATCTACTACTAAAATAGAGATTTCACACAGTCACGGTATAATTCATAATCGTAGGTCAACTAGCAAGCAGGATCAGACAGTCTGGATATAGAATCTATAGATCTAGATCTTTATCTACGACTTGATCTACCGCAAGTGTGTGGATGTGATGTGTTAGGAATAACACAAGTGTAATAACTGAGTTAAACTCTGCAGGTAGGAGCGATACCCATTCTCATGTCTTATTATTTATAATTTAGACTTAGACTTTGTAAATATTGTTATTAAATAATATAATCATGGATCTAGGGTTAGGGCATAGGCCACTTAGGGGTCATAATCTACTTTTGATATTAGGTTTAAATCTTTTAATAAGATAAATAAAGATTTAATAGATTAGAAAAATCAACTCTATCCTATCATCCTGTCCAATGTCTTGTCTTATGTCATGTAGTCTATTAACTACTTATTCCAGTCTAGTTTTAGATCTAATTATGTAGATCTAAAGCCAGTATGAAAGCCAAAGTTGGATTTGAACAGTTTCTTTATCTATCTCATATCTATATGATTTAACGTACAAGGCTAAGGCTAAAGACGCTTTGTAAACAAATCCCAATATCCAGAGAAAGCGCGCAGGCTTTGGCAACACGTAGGCTCTAAGTAGGTCACTATTTCTAGACACTACACATCGAACTACACAGCACAGTAACACACGTCTTGCGTGTAGATCTATATATGTACGCTTGAAAAGAATTGTGGGTCTAGAACAATTATATAATATTAATGTAGTCAATATCGAATTTATACTGTCATTTGTTGTGTTTTTGTTGTATCTTAATAAAGCATTGATTAAAGCAGGACTACACATGTTTTACGTAAGCTGACCCCATATACCGATATTGTCAAGTCTAGTCATTCTAGATTTTATGTCTAGTCTAGGTATAGATCTCTAATAATATATGTTTGCAACATATTTCTACATGTACATTTTTTGTTTTGTTTTACATCGAACAGGCGATAAAATGAATCTACATTTTTAAGTACCGGTATATCTTAGAATTATTACGGGCTGTAGTATATTATATAGAATATAGACAGGGTACCGTAGTTAAACATAAATAGTAAACAAGTAACATAGATCTAGTGTTTTTTTTTAAGACGTTACAATTCTTCTTTTATGACGTTGATTACTTTGCTAATTAATTATAATAATACTTTAGCTTGTCTTTGAGTGCAGTATATCACGTGGCTACGCAGCCCCAGCTGCGACCTACATATTTTGCCACATGCAGCGCAGACATAACCGTTGTCCGCCGAGGTCGATTTCGATTCTCTTTTCTCTATCTACTTCTGTCCTCGGCAGCTGATTTTCTTGTGGTCTCAAATGTGTATTCCGCCGCCTTCGTAAGTGATATTCAGACTTTGGCATACGTTCGTCCCCCATACGGGATACGTGCCTTGCCCAGCGTGACTACAAGAAGTCCCTCTATACTGTCCATACCGGCCTTCGCAATTACATACTATAGCAGTTTGTAGTGCGGTCCTGCCGCCTTACGTCTAATACGGCCATGAAGGATCGAGAGAACCACTGCCTGGAAGACAATGAGTTTTGTAGGCAGGCGGAGTGATTTGTTCCGCCACACTCGCTTGGAGGCGTTCAAAAGCAGTTAATAATTTATTCTCCCACAGATAAGCATAAACTGCCCAATTTCTAGCAAAATCGTTAGAGCCGTTTTCGAGAACCATGTCCACCACCCAGGTTTTTATTCTTTGTTTTTACCGATGAAGAATTTGAAGGCTGAACAGAGGATTTTGATTTTTTTAAACAAATTTTTATCACCCCCAAGCCCCTCCTCACACCGAAAAAAACCCTGGTTACATGCATGTATAAACTAATAAGAGAATATACAATTTTAGTCTGGTGATACAGATCCAGACATAGCCAAATTAAAAGACCGTGATCTAAGCTAGAAATATGGATCTAGATATATTGTATAGAAGATTCTAGTTTGGTGAATGGCCAATAGATCCAGACTTAGAAGACGTTTCTAAACGTCTATTTAGTTAGTTCACTCCGATAATGAACACAAGCGGAAATACCCGCTGACGTGGTGTGTTCAAGATATATACAGTGTCTAGACTCTCAGACAAAATTTAATTTTAAGTGAATTCTATGTTCAATACTGGTCAATCAGATAGTTATCCCCCCCCCCCCCCAAATATATATATATACTAGGAAAATCGTTATAGTTATAGCCGTTTTTTTTTTAGATTCGTGTGCACCCAGGTTTTTTTTGTTGTTTTTTTGAACCGATGGAGAATTTGCAAACTTACAAGAGGAATTTAAAAAATGGATATAGATACTTAGTAAGCTACTGGAGTATTATTGAATAGATCTAGAGCTAACACTGTTAGAGTTAATAAATTTGTGTCTGAGCACATCTTGCTCTGTGTGGGCACGATATGGCCTAAATTGTGCCGATGTACCAAAAACCCAAACTATCAAACAGCATGTCCTGTGAACAATGCAAATGGTTGACTGGCCGTGTGGACTGGACTCTGGACTGTCGCCTCGACAGTCCCCACTACGAACCCAACCCACCGGGAGGTGCAGTCATGCAGTATTAAAAACTAACGCTTACTTATACTCCCTCCCTGGAAATATTCCTGAAAAGAGTGGAGGGTTGAAAAGGAGAGAGAAAGAAAGGAAGCTGAAATGACTTCATATATACATATATATATATATAGGACTATATAAAATAAAAAGCCATTATCTTGAAGTTCAATCAAATTTTTTTGTTTCGATGCCACCTCGATCTAAATGATAAATATATCTGCATTAAATAGAATCATTGTAGCGCTACAAGCTCTATAGCCTATTATATCCATTTCCAATAGCTTTACTAGACATCTAGCTCTAGCTTAATAATTGACTTCTCTTGTGTCACTTATTGATATTTTTAGCTTTTCTGACATTGTCCTCTTTCAAAGTCTCAGCTAGCGGCTCTGGTTTACAGCAGCTCAAGAAATGTAAGCTTGTAAAAATATTGCATGGCGGCATCGGTTTTACTGTCACCACTCTCCCCCCCCCCCCTTTTTTTTTAGTCAATTCTTTTCCCAGTGAACCAAACAAAAAGAGCATGGTGATAGTTGATGTGCCACACAGAGAGGGGCGTAGGACCCCACCCCCATTTTTTCCCCCGGTTTTAACATCTATTCTCTCTATATATAATTCTCTTCATGGCTCAAGAGTTTGGACACCATGTAATGGAAAGATCACTCTTTTATTTTTGCTAGTCGGACGGAGTAGAGTTATCCTACATAATTTAAGAGGTGAAAAAAAAAGAAAGGGGGTGGGGAGAACAAGCAGTATTTACCTGTCACTAAATAGCTGGGCCGGACTTAACCATTGTGACCAAGAAGTCATGGAAAGAGAACAAGTAATCTACTCTGTATTCACCCGTCACTAAATAGCTGTGCCGGATTTAACCATTGTAGAGCCCTAAGCGAAATCGCGGGGCCAAGTTTGGGTAAGGATACGGATTATAAGTGAAAATTAGGAGTTTGTATTAAAAAATAAATTCGTCTTTTCATTTTATTCATTCTTTACTACGTACAGAATTATTTTACGAGCCTTGCGTGTAGAGAAGGCATACAGTATATCATAAATATTTCCTACAAAGATCACGCTCAATAACAAGAATTACTAAATGTTTCAATCTATCTACGAGAATTGTTAACCTCAAGTAATTCTTCATTAGTTTGAGGCGAGAGAAGCTTCTTTCACTAGATTCCACAATCACGGGTGTTGCACAATGCCGTTTTTTTTTTTATCGCGCGTAGGATTGGCGTTTTCCATATTAAATGACACCCCAAAATGACAATTTTTGTCTATATATTTCAGGAGATTTGTTTGAGTTTTCAAAAGATTTTAATAATTTCCGGATATTTCCAGGACTTTTTCGTATATTTTGCAATTTCAGGAGATTTCCAGGAGCTCCTGGTTAATCGACAGAAGGCCGCGGGAAATCTGTCGTAAGTTATAAAATGGTTTAGTTTAATAATTTATACACCTAGAATTAGCGCGGGTCCTATGAAAGTGCGGGGCCTCCTGCGGTCGCATAGGTTGCAGTGGCCTAAGGCTGGCCCTGCAAAATAGCGGCGTATGCTACGCCGCCGGTCGACTAGTTTAAATTATTGCACAAATTAAGGCGACAGTATTTATTATTATTTTTTTGTAGCACTAGATGTTGTGACAAGAGGTTTGAACTCGAGACGCTGACCAACGATTAAAAGAAAAATCTTAAGCAGTTTGTCGTCAGGTTAAACTATATTTCTAGTTCAACAGTTGACTTGTTGACGCCCCTTGATACATAGATTGAAAGAGCATTGCTGATTGAAAGAGGATTGCTGATTGCAAGAGAATTTATAATTGAAAGATGGTTGGTGATTGAAAGATGATTAAAAGATGGTTGCTGATTGAAAGATGATTGTTGACTGAAAGATAATAGCTGATTGAAAGATGATTGATGATTGAAAGATAGTTGCTGATTGAAAGATGATTGATGATTGAAAGATAGTTGCTGATTGAAAGATGATTGATGATTGAAAGATGGTTTCTGATTGAAAGATTTCTTATTCCCATGCACCTGGAATGTTTGTAGTTCACATAAGTAAGACGTAATTTGGTCCTGAAATCTTCACTATGAACGTTGCTTCAGTTGTTAGTCGGATAGGTTTCTTGCCCTTGGCTGGTCAAGCGAGACTTAGGAGTTGCCATCTTCTCGTGTGTGTGTTTGTGCTACACATTTATTCTTGAAGTTTCAACCTTCACTAGGCTCAACGCAACAGTTTTAAACTTTCTGGCTCTTTACTAGGGTCAACGCAACAGTTTTAAACTTTCTGGCTCTTTACTAGGGTCAACGCAACAGTTTTAAACTTTCTGGCTCTTTACTAGGGTCAACGCAACAGTTTTAAACTTTCTGGCTCTTCACTAGGCTCAACGCAACAGTTTTAAACTTTCTGGCTCTTTAATAGGGTCAACGCAACAGTTTTAAACTTTCTGGCTCTTCACTAGGCTCAAGGCAACAGTTTTAAACTTTCTGGCTCTTTACTAGGGTCAACGCAACCGTTTTAAACTTTCTGGCTCTTCACTAGGCTCAAGGCAACAGTTTTAAACTTTCTGGCTCTTCACTAGGCTCAACGCAACAGTTTTAAACTTTCTGGCTCTTTATTAGTCTCAACGCAACAGTTTTAAACTTTCTGGCTCTTTACTAGGCTCAACGCAACAGTTTTAAACTTTCTGGCTCTTTACTAGGCTCAACGCAACAGTTTTAAACTTTCTGGCTCTTTACTAGGGTCAACGCAACAGTTTTAAACTTTCTGGCTCTTTACTAGGCTCAACGCAACAGTTTTAAACTTTCTGGCTCTTTACTAGGCTCAACGCAACAGTTTTAAACTTTCTGGCTCTTTACTAGGGTCAACGCAACAGTTTTAAACTTTCTGGCTCTTTACTAGGCTCAATGCAACAGTTTTAAACTTTCTGGCTCTTCACTAGGCTCAACGCAACAGTTTTAAACTTTCTGGCTCTTTACTAGGCTCAACGCAACAGTTTTAAACTTTCTGGCTCTTTACTAGGGTCAACGCAACAGTTTTAAACTTTCTGGCTCTTTACTAGGCTCAATGCAACAGTTTTAAACTTTCTGGCTCTTCACTAGGCTCAACGCAACAGTTTGGAGAAGAGTTTAAAATGTTTTTCTTTAAAGTTTTATTGAATTAAGGTGAACAAGAAAAAACATAGCAAAATAAAAAAAAAAATAAAAAAAAGCTTATACGAAGTGTAATTGTATCAATTAGTTTGGATCAGTCATGTAATTAAGTTTGTAATATATTTAGGCCAACAATAATAAATCTGTGTGATTAGAAATATTTTTACCAATTGTTTTTGTTAAGCGCTATTTCAGCTTTCTCTCTCTACAGGTACGACATGGCCTAAATTGTGCCGATGTGCCTAAAATCAAATCAAAATCAAGTTCAGCTTTCTCACTACGCTATAATCCTATCACTTATCTGGACCAGTTGGGATACTTGGGGGGAAGGGGAGGGATATCTGGCTACTACAATAATCGCTTTTTAAAAGCATTTATAAAATAAAAAATTGGAACGACCAACGACCTGAATTTGAACTCATGGCTAAAGTCGACACACTAACCACTCTGCTAGTGAGGTGCTTATGAACATAGAAGATTGTATGGTTATATGGTCTATTGTTTGTTTCAAACTTATTTTAAGCGGCAATCTATAAAAGGAACTAATTCGGCTTAAAAAAACCCTTTCAGTCAAGTACAATTTCTTTCCCTTGTTCGAGATACCTAACAAAATAATTAATTATCAATAGTTAATAAAAAAAATTGGTTAATTTGTAAAAATATTGATTCTTGTGTTGTCAGGTAAAAGAAATAATTGTGCAAAATTTCAGCTTGATCCTCGATAGGGTACAAACTTTTTACCAGACAGACATTGTGAGTTAGAATTTAGTTGTCGCGCTTGTTAAAAAAAAGTATAAAAAGCTACGCCTCTGTATTATCAGATTGACATTATAGAGTAATGAATATAGAAATGATTATCACCACTTTATCCCAAGTTTTCTCTGATGGGCAAAAGAAAAGCCATTGTACCCCACCAAACAAATGGGTTCGTCTCACCTTTTGAATATGTAAATGCTTAATACACATGCTGTTGTTCACAACTCAAAGAGTCATTACAGCACAAAGAAATATTGACCTGTCATGATGATTGAACTAGTTTATGAGTAGTACTGTAGCTATCAACGTTTTGCATCAATAGCCTTTTCGTGCACAGGATCGTTTCTAGTTAAGCGTATTTGTTAGCCTATATCTTGTAAATACCATCTAGCTCTATTGATTGGGCACGGCAAGTTGAGGATAGCTGGAGAACGTCTTCAAGTTGTTAAGAGTGCACACTGTGACTTGTGGATTGAAGTTAGTCTGTCGTTGAATGACAGCTTGTTGGGTTGAAGGTTAATACGCATTCCAATCCTGACTGGATTGGCCTAAGCTATGACCCTGACTTCACGTCAGATGTCAGACATTTTAATGTTACGTTCAAAAGTATGTAAAAAAATTAACCCTAACCCTATTTAGTACTAGAACGACTTTAAAACTAGGGTTTGTGTGCATTTTAGCATTGGGGTCTCGTTTGTATTTTTTTCATGGTCGTGACTTTTTTATTCTTTGACTAGTCAAGTCTGTGTTTCATTAGGTCTCTAGAAACATTTGAAGTGTTTCATTAGGTCTCTAGAAACATTTGAAGTGTTTCATTAGGTCTCTAGAAACATTTGAAGTGTTTCATTAGGTCTCTAGAAACATTTGAAGTGTTTCATTAAGTCTCTAGAAACATTTGAAGTGTTTCATTAAGTCTCTATAAACATTTGAAGTGTTTCATTAAGTCTCTAGAAACATTTGAAGTGTTTCATTAAGTCTCTAGAAACATGTGATGTGTTTCATTAGGTCTCTAGAAACATTTGAAGTGTTTCATTAGGTCTCTAGAAACATTTGAAGTGTTTCATTAGGTCTCTAGAAACATTTGAAGTGTTTCATTAGGTCTCTAGAAACATTTGAAGTGTTTCATTAGGTCTCTAGAAACATTTGAAGTGTTTCATTAGCTCTCTAGAAACATTTGAAGTGTTTCATTAGCTCTCTAGAAACATTTGAAGTGTTTCATTAGGTTTCTAGAAACATTAGAAGTGTTTCATTAGGTCTCTAGAATCATTTGAAGTGTTTCATTAGGTCTCTAGAAACATTTGAAGTGTTTCATTAGGTCTCTAGAAACATTTGAAGTGTTTCATTAAGTCTCTATAAAAATTTGAAGTGTTTCATTAAGTCTCTAGAAACATGTGATGTGTTTCATTAGATCTCTAGAAACATTTGAAGTGTTTCATTAGGTCTCTAGAAACATTTAAAGTGTTTCATTAGGTCTCTAGAAACATTTGAAGTGTTTCATTAGGCCTCTAGAAACATTTGAAGTGTTTCATTAGGTCTCTAGAAACATTTGAAGTGTTTCATTAATTCTCTAGAAACATTTGAAGTGTTTCATTAGGTGTCTAGAAACATGTGATGTGTTTCATTAGGTCTCTAGAAACATTTGAAGTGTTTCATTAGGTCTCTAGAAACATTTGAAGTGTTTCATTAGGTCTCTAGAAACATTTGAAGTGTTTCATTAAGTCTCTAGAAACATTTGAAGTGTTTCATTAGGTCTCTAGAAACATTTGAAGTGTTTCATTAGGTCTCTAGAAACATTTGAAGTGTTTCATTAAGTCTCTAGAAACATTTGAAGTGTTTCATTAAGTCTCTAGAAACATGTGATGTGTTTCATTAGGTCTCTAGAAACATTTGAAGTGTTTCATTAAGTCTCTAGAAACATTTGAAGTGTTTCATTAAGTCTCTAGAAACATGTGATGTGTTTCATTAGGTCTCTAGAAACATTTGAAGTGTTTCATTAGGTCTCTAGAAACATTTGAAGTGTTTCATTAGGTCTCTAGAAACATTTGAAGTGTTTCATTAGGTCTCTAGAAACATTTGAAGTGTTTCATTAGGTCTCTAGAAACATTTGAAGTGTTTCATTAGCTCTCTAGAAACATTTGAAGTGTTTCATTAGGTTTCTAGAAACATTAGAAGTGTTTTATTAGGTCTCTAGAAACATTAGAAGTGTTTCATTAGGTCTCTAGAAACATTAGAAGTGTTTCATTAGGTTTCTAGAAACATTAGAAGTGTTTCATTAGGTCTCTAGAAACATTAGAAGTGTTTCATTAGGTCTCTAGAAACATTAGAAGTGTTTCATTAAGTCTCTAGAAACATTAGAAGTGTTTCATTAGGTTTCTAGAAACATTAGAAGTGTTTCATTAGGTCTCTAGAAACATTAGAAGTGTTTCATTAGGTCTCTAGAAACATTAGAAGTGTTTCATTAGGTCTCTAGAAACATTTGAAGTGTTTTATTAGGTCTCTAGAAACATTAGAAGTGTTTCATTAAGTCTCTAGAAACATTTGAAGTGTTTCATTAGGTCTCTAGAAACATTAGAAGTGTTTCATTAGGTCTCTAGAAACATTAGAAGTGTTTCATTAGGTCTCTAGAAACATTAGAAGTGTTTCATTAGGTCTCTAGAAACATTTGAAGTGTTTCATTAGGTCTCTAGAAACATTTGAAGTGTTTCATTAGGTCTCTAGAAACATTAGAAGTGTTTCATTAAGTCTCTAGAAACATGTGATGTGTTTCATTAGGTCTCTAGAAACATTTGAAGTGTTTCATTAGGTCTCTAGAAACATTTAAAGTGTTTCATTAGGTCTCTAGAAACATTTGAAGTGTTTCATTAGGCCTCTAGAAACATTTGAAGTGTTTCATTAGGTCTCTAGAAACATTTGAAGTGTTTCATTAATTCTCTAGAAACATTTGAAGTGTTTCATTAGCTCTCTAGAAACATGTGATGTGTTTCATTAGATCTCTAGAAACATTTGAAGTGTTTCATTAGGTCTCTAGAAACATTTGAAGTGTTTCATTAGGTCTCTAGAAACATTTGAAGTGTTTCATTAGGTCTCTAGAAACATTTGAAGTGTTTCATTAGGTCTCTAGAAACATTTGAAGTGTTTCATTAACTTTCTAGAAACATTTGAAGTGTTTCATTAAGTCTCTAGAAACATGTGATGTGTTTCATTAGGTCTCTAGAAACATTTGAAGTGTTTCATTAAGTCTCTAGAAACATTTGAAGTGTTTCATTAAGTCTCTAGAAACATGTGATGTGTTTCATTAGGTCTCTAGAAACATTTGAAGTGTTTCATTAGGTCTCTAGAAACATTTGAAGTGTTTCATTAGGTCTCTAGAAACATTTGAAGTGTTTCATTAGGTCTCTAGAAACATTTGAAGTGTTTCATTAGGTCTCTAGAAACATTTGAAGTGTTTCATTAGGTCTCTAGAAACATTTGAAGTGTTTCATTAGGTCTCTAGAAACATTTGAAGTGTTTCATTAGCTCTCTAGAAACATTTGAAGTGTTTCATTAGGTTTCTAGAAACATTAGAAGTGTTTTATTAGGTCTCTAGAAACATTAGAAGTGTTTCATTAGGTCTCTAGAAACATTAGAAGTGTTTCATTAGGTTTCTAGAAACATTAGAAGTGTTTCATTAGGTCTCTAGAAACATTAGAAGTGTTTCATTAGGTCTCTAGAAACATTAGAAGTGTTTCATTAAGTCTCTAGAAACATTAGAAGTGTTTCATTAGGTTTCTAGAAACATTAGAAGTGTTTCATTAGGTCTCTAGAAACTTTAGAAGTGTTTCATTAGGTCTCTAGAAACATTAGAAGTGTTTCATTAGGTCTCTAGAAACATTTGAAGTGTTTTATTAGGTCTCTAGAAACATTAGAAGTGTTTCATTAAGTCTCTAGAAACATTTGAAGTGTTTCATTAGGTCTCTAGAAACATTAGAAGTGTTTCATTAGGTCTCTAGAAACATTAGAAGTGTTTCATTAGGTCTCTAGAAACATTAGAAGTGTTTCATTAGGTCTCTAGAAACATTTGAAGTGTTTCATTAGGTCTCTAGAAACATTTGAAGTGTTTCATTAGGTCTCTAGAAACATTAGAAGTGTTTCATTAAGTCTCTAGAAACATTTGAAGTGTTTCATTAGGTCTCTAGAAACATTAGAAGTGTTTCATTAGGTTTCTAGAAACATTAGAAGTGTTTCATTAGGTTTCTAGAAACATTAGAAGTGTTTCATTAGGTCTCTAGAAACATTAGAAGTGTTTCATTAGGTCTCTAGAAACATTAGAAGTGTTTCATTAGGTCTCTAGAAACATTAGAAGTGTTTCATTAAGTCTCTAGAAACATTTGAAGTGTTTCATTAGGTCTCTAGAAACATTAGAAGTGTTTCATTAGGTTTCTAGAAACATTAGAAGTGTTTCATTAGGTTTCTAGAAACATTAGAAGTGTTTCATTAGGTCTCTAGAAACATTAGAAGTGTTTCATTAGGTCTCTAGAAACATTAGAAGTGTTTCAATAGGTCTCTAGAAACATTAGAAGTGTTTCATTAGGTCTCTAGAAACATTAGAAGTGTTGTTATCTCTTTCTTCGTGTTCATTTCTTCTTTTTTTTGTTCTTCTTTTTCTCCATTCATTTACTCCAAGGTCTCGATCGATTTGTAAATCCTCTCCCCGTTGAATCATTTCTTTGTTATATATTTTGTGTATATGTGTGTGTGTGTTTGTGTAACGATCTAAAAATACATTGTAAAAAATATAGGTCGCGTCGATCAATACACAAATAACTTATAATGGTGTAAGGTACAAACTCGTGTGGTTCAGTCATCTGTTATTATGTTTGTTGATACATTGTGGAGCAACACACACACACACACACAATATTAAAAACGATCTTATATAACACAGACGTTGCTTCAAAAAAGAAGATGGTTACGCCAATCATCTGTAAACGAAACATATATTTTCTTTTAGGGCAGCCGTAATAACTGTATGATCCAGTATCCACCAATATCAACTCAAACCGGGTATTGGTGTATGATTAGACCTACAACAATTTATTTCTTCAATCAAACGAACTCGTACACTGCCTCCATTAGTCCTTAGAAGTCATCACTTAGTACATCTCATCACTATCACTTGCCTAGATCGCCATACTTTTTTCTTTGTTGTTTATTTAAAGAATGTAAGTCGAGACTCTGCGTTACGACCTTGGGTATCCAGAACTGAGTCAAGGCATTTGAACTTGTGACATTCTATGCAGTCCTTCTTTTTTTTTTCCCTCAGTGGTTCTCAATTGGGAATTTTCTAAGTTAAAGTTTCTAGAGTTGTTACTTCATCAAACAGATCAGTTGATCAACTGCAGTTTCAGTCTGACGATCACTGGACCGAGAGAGGGGGATGTCGGACTATCAACGGTTGGTTGTAATGTAACTGCTACAACATTCTATTTAAGATGTACTAAGGTATAGAAGTCTATAAACAATAGAGAAAAAAAAGGTCTTTTCATACATATTTATTTATATATTTCTCATACTGAACTAAATTACAATTACAGTCTAGCTAGGGTATAAAAAAATATACACTACAGAAAGTAGAACTATGGCGCTTAGTAAAAACATAAAGGAATATCAAGTTTCAAGATGTAGACATTGGGATGATATGTGGTGAGATGAAAATAAAATAGGTTTTAAAAGCTTGTGTATGTATATAAGATTAATGAAGGATGCAGTATTTCTCGTGGATACGCAGCCCTAGCAGTGACCTACATATTTTGCCACATTCTAGTCCAAACCTCCCACAGGACGACGGGCGATGTTTCGAACCTTACCAGCTGCCATTGTCCATCGTACTCCGGGAGGTTTGAGATAGGATGTAATAATAAACAAACCACAAACGTCCGTAACGTGTCATACAAAAAAAAAAAAAAGAAAAATATTTCCAAAAATAGATATCTTGGAAACCTATGTTCTTCCACGACGACACCGGAATGTAGTGTTTGTTTCTTGTGGAGATTTCAATGCACTATGGAGCAAATCTCATACGTGCGGTGGCCCGCTACGCTCAAATGTAATGCACACATAGATGTTTTATCTCGGTGACAGGCGTAGAGGACGTAATGAAAACTGGACACTTACTCCGTGCGGACAACGGCTTTGTCTGCTTCAGGTGTAGAATACTATGCAGCGTCTCTGAAAGCCTTCCTGAGAGACAAAAGCGCAGGATAGAGCAGCGTGGCGCCGCGCTCAGACAACTGGGGCCGAGAGGACAAAACACAGCGCTGGCTGAAGAGCCAGAGAAAAAAAAACTCTAGGCAACGGATTCAAGGTCCAGGCGAACATTCTGGGCTGGGCACGACATGGCCTAAAGTGTACCGATGTGCCAAAAAACTCAAAAACTCAAAGTCATTCTGGGCTAACATAAGTCACGCCAGTCACACGAGGATGAACTAAACTGCAGTGCGAAGCCCTCAGCCCCCCAGGACGACGAAAGTGGTCATCATCGAACCACGATGGACGAACTGAACTACATATATCTATAATTGCTTTCCTAACAGTGGAATCGCACTGAACATTAAAAATAATTATTGTCATTAACAGACTTAAGGGAAAAAAAAAAAGTAGAAGAGAATCTTTGTCGATTTGTTTTGCAATCTTTTTTGGACATAGTTTGCCCCCTCAACATAGCGTGATCCCCTCAACATAACGTGATCCCCTCAACTCAACGGACAGCCTGTGTAATAGCATGTAAGTGAACATCTCACGCGTACGAAATAATGAAGGGTTGGGGAAAAGTGGCTAAAATAAAGGAGTAATTGTACCAGCAGAGACGTGTATGGCTGTGATTTGCATCTAATAAGCCCGCTAATAAAGAGCCCAAACCCCCCTTTCAACTTGCTTAAGTAGGAGTGTTCATGTCTGCACACAATTCTGGATGCTAAATAAATAGAAGTACAAACTATAAAAGTACCGAGAACAATGTCGCGTATCTAGCCAGATAAAGAATCGAACAAATTGTCATCTCTCCGTTGAGGTGTAAGTTGAATTAGAGACCATTTTAAATGCCTTCCCCTACACTTATTTCCGAACACAATAATTGGCTTATAGTTACTGTGTAGCTGGTTACAATTAGTTCCAGTGACAATACTCTGGTGTCTGCCCAACGTTCAACGAGTGTGTTAAATAGCAAACATAGGAGTGATAAGAATCGTTGACAAGAGAACTTGCATGAAAACATAAGGAGTGCGCATGCTCTCCGACGAATGGAATTAAAAAACAGAAAATCCACATTAGTGATATATTACGTCATTATTTAATGTTTTGTGAATACCGCTGGAAAGGATGTGACGTAATGACGTGATAAAACTTTAAAATGACAGCTTTTAATGTCCACTCTTACCAAAGATGAAGTCTCTATTAATCTTTATGTTTATTAGTCTAAATTCATATTTTCTTTGTAGTAACATAATATTGGTTGTATTATATTATCCATTCACCTAATTAACACCGGGAAAAGTGGAGGAATTGGGTTAAGCGAACTGCCACAACCCCCCTACGGGAGAGCCTAGGGACAGATGAGAGAGATGTGAGAATTCACATACATTTGCCTGTGATGTGATATCACTTTGTTTTTAAATTTGAAAATAACTTTTGAAGGCAAGACGTCCTATTTGTGCCCAACACTTTTAGAAGTATATATACTAGACGTAACTAGATTATGACCATGATACATGCAGATTGCTATACCGTAATGATACCCGTAGATAACCACACCGAGAATGATCCATGTGGATTACAATATCAGGAATGATACATGTATATAACAATACTTGGCCTAGCTTGTGTATCAAAGTTGAGATTGTATTCACCTATTTTATTTTATGAATTTGTTTCTATTTTATTTTATGAATTTGTTTCTTAAGATGATTGTTTACATATCTTTACTATGAGTTACATACGATTACAGCAACTTCTCAAAGAACAGGGGTGTAGCTAGGAATTTTTCATTCATTGGGGGGCCGGGAGCCTTGCCTTTTTTGGGGACCCTGCATTTTGCATAATATTTGATGTTAAAAACACTCTTTTTTTTTTCAAAATTTCCCCTCTCCTCCCTCCACCCTAGCTACGCCACTGACAAAGAAGGATTATAAAATGTGTAATTTATAAGAAATTGTGTGTGTGTGTTAATTCCTGTTCTGAACAGGAGTTTGGCTATCCCACAATTCAGAACCAGATTTTGAACAAAACGTGATCCAGTTGCCGTGTCGCCCGTAGATAAAATCCAGCCTTTCAAATATTATGTTTAAACCCCAAGCAAAAAAGTTATTTTATTTCATTCTTATTTTCTCGGCTTCTTAGTTGTTTTTTTAACTCGGATTATTTACAATTCGAGTCGAGACAAAAGAATGAATCGGAGAGTATTGATTCATAAAAACTTGCGCTTTGCTCTAGAATCTCATTTCACAAGGCAAATCTATTTAGTTACCTTTATCATATTACGACATCCTGATTGATGGAATTTTTTAACGTTTGACTGATTTCTAAATTATAAGTCTTTGAGCTGGAAAACGAGGCAAAGCTAATTTTTCAATGTCGTAAACATTACCATGGCAACGCACCAGAATGAAACTAAAAATATTGTTATTTAGAATCAATGAAAACTAATACTATGCTTGTAGAACTAATAAAAAAATCAGTTATATAATATTAAAAAGTGCATTGACTTTGACATAGATATAGACTGGACAATGAGACCATTTTTATTCGCTCGATTTATTATGCAATCCAAAATTGATAGAATAAAACGAATTGATCGCTAAATTGATTCCATGACTTAGCTCTACATTCAACACCCTTATCTTCAGTTCAAATCTAAAAAAAATAGTTTTTTTTTTTCCATATTTCCGAGAGTTCGCTTAAAAAAAGCAGCAATTTTTTGTTTGCAAGCAATCTACTTTTTAAAAATTTCTGGAAATCGTGACATAACATGGCTAGTGCCTCATCGCTTTCAGTTTTTAGCTCTAGATCTTGGCCAAATCTTATTGCAAGATAGATATGTTATCACGTTCCTTGTCGTATAACTTGAGTTAAAGAGTACTGAGTAAGATAAAGAGATGTATATTCCAATCAGGTAGTTAGTGGTAGCCGCCCCCGAAAAGGGAAAGACCGCTGCGTGGTCTGTCTGTCCATCCACATTTTTGTTTGTGATGATTAGATCTCAAAAACGCTTTTGAAAATCAAATCGGAGTTCATGATAATTTTTAGCGTGCTAATCATCGATGCAATGGCTTCATTAAAGTTTTGGAAGCGAACTCTTTGTTTTATTAAAATTAAATATGCTGGTTTTTTTTCCTTACCTATATACCAATGTTAAAAGAAGGCAAAACGTGAAATAAGTAAATATTGTTGTTGATATGCTCTTATCAAAGAGATACACGAAAAGGCCGATGTACAAAACACACACAGGCTATATTCAACCATACGTTTATCTGTTCATATAATTCTCTTCATGGCTCAACAGTCTTGAAAGATCACTCTTTTATTTTTGCAAGTCGGACTAGAGTTATCCCACGTAACTGTAGCGGCGAAAAGAAAAGGGGGGGGGAGAGAACAAGAAGTATTCACCCGTCACTAAATAGCAGGGCCGGACTTAACCATTGTCACGAAGAAGTCATGGAAAGATCGCTCTTTTATTTCTGCAAGTCGGACTAGAGTTACCCCACGTTATTTTAGCGGCGAACAAAAAAGAGGGGGGGGGAACAAGTAATCTACTCAGTATTCACCCGTCAGTAAATAGCAGAGCCATACTTTACCATTGTGAGGCCCTATGCGAAACGGATTTGGCGGGGCGAAGGGATATGGATAATAAGTGAAAATGTGTATTAGAAAATAAATTCGTCTTTGCATTTTATTCATTCTTTACTTCGTACAGAATTACTTTACGAGCATTGCGTGTAGCGAAGTCATACAGTATATCGTAAAAATTCTATTTCTTAAATAGATCACTCTCAATAGCAAGAATTACAAATGTTTCAATCTGTCTACGAGAATTATTGACCTTTAGTTAATTCTTCATTAGTTTGAGGCGCGACAAGCGTCTTTCATCAGATTCCACAATTACGGGTATTGCACAATGCCGTTTTTTTTTTATCCCGCGTAGGATTGGCGTTTTCCATATCGAATGCCACCTCAAAATGACAATTTTTGTGTATATTTTTCAGGAGATTTTTATGTTTTGAAATGATTTGATAATAATAATAATAATAATAATCTTTATTGTCCGTAAGGACGATTCAGGACTTTTTCGTATATTTTGCAATTTCATGAGATTTCCAGGAGCTCCTGGTAAATCAGGAGGCCTCGGGAAATCTGTTATAAGTTATAAAATGGTTTAATTTAATAATTTACACCTAGAACTAGCGCGGGTCCTATGTAAGAGCAGGGCCCACTGCGGTTGCATAGGTTGCAGTGGCCTACGACCGGCTCTGCAAAATAGCAGCGTGTAGCATACCGTGGGTCGACTAGTATTAGATAACAAACAGCAACACACACTTCCTAATCCGCTAAGGGAACTCTCACACAACATTACATCACATAAAAACAACTTTGACTAAAAAAAATGTCTTTTAAGTAAAGGAATACATACAGATATAATTAACATATTCTATACTGTTTTCTTTGTCTTTACGGGACATGAATTTGAGACCTAAAGAAAGCCCTTGCCATAGACATTTGCAGACGACGAAAAAAGTGTTTAAATAGACCCCTGGTGGACGAGTTTGCTTACATTAAACGTCATAATATGCAGGTCGTAACTGTATTTCTCTTCACAGTGTGTGTGTGTGTGTGTGTTTTTATAAAAATGGTTAGACTGCAATAACATGCCATCTCATGTTACATGCTGTTTTTTTTTTTTCTTTTCGTTCTTTCCAACTAGATCTGGGTTTAGGAATGCAGTTAACTATTAGCCCTACCGGTTTACACAGCTGCTGCTGCAGTATTATTTATTTTTTTTTGTTTAAATTCTTTTTCCAGTTCAACGGTTAACTAGTGTTTTATTGGCCTTGCAACTTTCTTAGCTTTACCAAGCCGACATCAGAAACCTATTGGATAGGCCACCCCAGAAAGTGTCCTATTGCATATTTATACATTATTTATTTTAATATATAAAGAACCCCCACGTATAAGGGATTAGGTGTAAGGTTTGTTTACTTAAACTTGTAAACTTGTACTTAGACCGACACTGAAGAAAGAAGAGACCCCACTTTGTGAGTATTGTGACTCTCGCCTCACAATGGAACATATCCTCATCGACTGCCCCAGATACCAGGATGTCAGGGAGAAATATTTTAGAGCCACTAATTTAAAAACACTATTCAATAATGTCGACCCTGGGAAGGTACTGGGCTTTATCCGGGAAGTGGGGTTGTCTGCGAAGATCTGATTTGTGAATTCTGTGAACATGTGCTATTTACATTAGATTTTTGCCAAATTATTAAATTTTTACTACCTCTACTATTTTAACTGTGAATAGATCTTGATTTTAATTATTTGACTGTATGGAATTTGGCCCTTGTTGTGTGGAGGGAGAGTGGCCCTTGAGGGACTGCAGGCTCGACATGGCCTAAATTGTGCCGATGTGCCCAAAATAAAAAAAAAAAAAATCTTAAACCGAGAAAATACAATCCTTATAACTGGACTTAGTTTCACTCAAAAGACATAGAAGAGTGACCTAAGGTGCGGTCAAGCACAGATAGGGATGTTCACAGTTGTCCTCAGTTGTTTAGTCAGAGCTCATCAGTCTCAGATGAGTGTGGCACTACAATCCAGCAAACTTTATTGTTTTCTTGAGACCAGCTTCTGGAATTTAAGACTTGGCACGGATGGCGTCATACTTCTTGCTCCTGGCCTCTTGTCTTACTTCTTGCTCCTGGCCTCTTGTCTTACTTCTTGCTCCTGGCCTCTTGTCATACTTCTTGCTCCTGGCCTCTTGTCATACTTCTTGCTCCTGGCCTCTTGTCATACTTCTTGCTCCTGGCCTCTTGTCATACTTCTTGCTCCTGGCCTCTTGTCATACTTCTTGCTCCTGGCCTCTTGTCATACTTCTTGCTCCTGGCCTCTTGTCATACTTCTTGCTCCTGGCCTCTTGTCATACTTCTAGCTCCTGGCCTCTTGTCTTACTTCTAGCTCCTGGCCTCTTGTCTTACTTCTTGCTCCTGGCCTCTTGTCATACTTCTAGCTCCTGGCCTCTTGTCTTACTTCTAGCTCCTGGCCTCTTGTCTTACTTCTTGCTCCTGGCCTCTTGTCATACTTCTTGCTCCTGGCCTCTTGTCATACTTCTTGCTCCTGGCCTCTTGTCTTACTTCTTGCTCCTGGCCTCTTGTCTTACTTCTTGCTCCTGGCCTCTTGTCTTACTTCTTGCTCCTGGCCTCTTGTCTTACTTCTTGCTCCTGGCCTCTTGTCTTACTTCTTGCTCCTGGCCTCTTGTCATACTTCTTGCTCCTGGCCTCTTGTCATACTTCTTACTCCTGGCCTCTTGTCATACTTCTTGCTCCTGGCCTCTTGTCATACTTCTTGCTCCTGGCCTCTTGTCATACTTCTTGCTCCTGGCCTCTTGTCATACTTCTTGCTCCTGGCCTCTTGTCATACTTCTTGCTCCTGGCCTCTTGTCTTACTTCTTGCTCCTGGCCTCTTGTCATACTTCTAGCTCCTGGCCTCTTGTCTTACTTCTAGCTCCTGGCCTCTTGTCTTACTTCTTGCTCCTGGCCTCTAGTCATACTTCTTGCTCCTGGCCTCTTGTCATACTTTTTGCTCCTGGCCTCTTGTCTTACTTCTTGCTCCTGGCCTCTTGTCTTACTTCTTGCTCCTGGCCTCTTGTCTTACTTCTTGCTCCTGGCCTCTTGTCATACTTCTTGCTCCTGGCCTCTTGTCATACTTCTTCATACTTCTTGCTCCTGGCCTCTTGTCATACTTCTTGCTCCTGGCCTCTTGTCATACTTCTTGCTCCTGGCCTCTTGTCATACTTCTTGCTCCTGGCCTCTTGTCATACTTCTTGCTCCTGGCCTCTTGTCATACTTCTTGCTCCTGGCCATTTGTCTTACTTCTTGCTCCTGGCCTCTTGTCTTACTTCTTGCTCCTGGCCTCTTGTCATACTTCTTGCTCCTGGCCTCTTGTCATACTTCTTGCTCCTGGCCTCTTGTCATACTTCTTGCTCCTGGCCTCTTGTCATACTTCTTGCTCCTGGCCTCTTGTCATACTTCTTGCTCCTGGCCTCTTGTCTTACTTCTTGCTCCTGGCCTCTTGTCTTACTTCTTGCTCCTGGCCTCTTGTCATACTTCTTGCTCCTGGCCTCTTGTCATACTTCTTGCTCCTGGCCTCTTGTCTTACTTCTTGCTCCTGGCCTCTTGTCTTACTTCTTGCTCCTGGCCTCTTGTCTTACTTCTTGCTCCTGGCCTCTTGTCATACTTCTTGCTCCTGGCCTCTTGTCATACTTCTAGCTCCAGGCCTCTTGTCTTACTTCTTGCTCCTGGCCTCTTGTCATACTTCTTGCTCCTGGCCTCTTGTCTTACTTCTTGCTCCTGGCCTCTTGTCTTACTTCTTGCTCCTGGCCTCTTGTCTTACTTCTTGCTCCTGGCCTCTTGTCTTACTTCTTGCTCCTGGCCTCTTGTCATACTTCTTGCTCCTGGCCTCTTGTCTTACTTCTTGCTCCTGGCCTCTTGTCTTACTTCTTGCTCCTGGCCTCTTGTCATACTTCTTGCTCCTGGCCTCTTATCATACTTCTTGCTCCTGGCCTCTTGTCATACTTCTTGCTCCTGGCCTCTTGTCATACTTCTTGCTCCTGGCCTCTTATCATACTTCTTGCTCCTGGCCTCTTGTCATACTTCTTGCTCCTGGCCTCTTGTCATACTTCTTGCTCCTGGCCTCTTGTCATACTTCTAGCTCCTGGCCTCTTGTCTTACTTCTAGCTCCTGGCCTCTTGTCTTACTTCTTGCTCCTGGCCTCTTGTCTTACTTCTTGCTCCTGGCCTCTTGTCATACTTCTTGCTCCTGGCCTCTTGTCATACTTCTTCATACTTCTTGCTCCTGGCCTCTTGTCATACTTCTTGCTCCTGGCCTCTTGTCATACTTCTTTCTCCTGGCCTCTTGTCATACTTCTTGCTCCTGGCCTCTTGTCATACTTCTTGCTCCTGGCCTATTGTCATACTTCTTGCTCCTGGCCTCTTGTCATACTTCTTGCTCCTGGCCATTTGTCTTACTTCTTGCTCCTGGCCTCTTGTCTTACTTCTTGCTCCTGGCCTCTTGTCATACTTCTTGCTCCTGGCCTCTTGTCATACTTCTTGCTCCTGGCCTCTTGTCATACTTCTTGCTCCTGGCCTCTTGTCATACTTCTTGCTCCTGGCCTCTTGTCATACTTCTTGCTCCTGGCCTCTTGTCATACTTCTTGCTCCTGGCCTCTTGTCTTACTTCTTGCTCCTGGCCTCTTGTCATACTTCTTGCTCCTGGCCTCTTGTCATACTTCTTGCTCCTGGCCTCTTGTCTTACTTCTTGCTCCTGGCCTCTTGTCTTACTTCTTGCTCCTGGCCTCTTGTCTTACTTCTTGCTCCTGGCCTCTTGTCTTACTTCTTGCTCCTGGCCTCTTGTCATACTTCTTGCTCCTGGCCTCTTGTCATACTTCTTGCTCCAGGCCTCTTGTCTTACTTCTTGCTCCTGGCCTCTTGTCATACTTCTTGCTCCTGGCCTCTTGTCTTACTTCTTGCTCCTGGCCTCTTGTCTTACTTCTTGCTTCTGGCCTCTTGTCTTACTTCTTGCTCCTGGCCTCTTGTCTTACTTCTTGCTCCTGGCCTCTTGTCATACTTCTTGCTCCTGGCCTCTTGTCTTACTTCTTGCTCCTGGCCTCTTGTCTTACTTCTTGCTCCTGGCCTCTTGTCATACTTCTTGCTCCTGGCCTCTTATCATACTTCTTGCTCCTGGCCTCTTGTCATACTTCTTGCTCCTGGCCTCTTGTCATACTTCTTGCTCCTGGCCTCTTATCATACTTCTTGCTCCTGGCCTCTTGTCATACTTCTTGCTCCTGGCCTCTTGTCATACTTCTTGCTCCTGGCCTCTTGTCATACTTCTTGCTCCTGGCCTCTTGTCTTACTTCTTGCTCCTGGCCTCTTGTCATACTTCTTGCTCCTGGCCTCTTATCATACTTCTTGCTCCTGGCCTCTTGTCATACTTCTTGCTCCTGGCCTCTTGTCATACTTCTTGCTCCTGGCCTCTTGTCATACTTCTTGCTCCTGGCCTCTTGTCATACTTCTTGCTCCTGGCCTCTTGTCATACTTCTTGCTCCTGGCCTCTTGTCTTACTTCTTGCTCCTGGCCTCTTGTCTTACTTCTAGCTCCTGGCCTCTTGTCTTACAACTAGCTCCTGGCCTCTTGTCTTACTTCTTGCTCCTGGCCTCTTGTCATACTTCTTGCTCCTGGCCTCGTGTCATACTTCTTGCTCCTGGCCTCTTGTCATACTTCTTGCTCCTGGCCTCTTGTCATACTTCTTGCTTCTGGCCTCTTGTCTTACTTCTAGCTCCTGGCCTCTTGTCTTACTTCTAGCTCCTGGCCTCTTGTCTTACTTCTTGCTCCTGGCCTCTTGTCATACTTCTTGCTCCTGGCCTCTTATCATACTTCTTGCTCCTGGCCTCTTGTCATACTTCTTGCTCCTGGCCTCTTGTCTTACTTCTTGCTCCTGGCCTCTTGTCATACTTCTTGCTCATGGCCTCTTGTCATACTTCTTGCTCCTGGAATCTTGTCTTACTTCTTGCTCCTGGCCTCTTGTCATACTTCTTGCTCCTGGCCTCTTGTCATACTTCTTGCTCCTGGCCTCTTGTCATACTCCTTGCTCCTGGCCTCTTGTCATACTTCTTGCTCCTGGCCTCTTGTCATACTTCTTGCTCCTGGCCATTTGTCTTACTTCTTGCTCCTGGCCTCTTGTCTTACTTCTTGCTCCTGGCCTCTTGTCATACTTCTTGCTCCTGGCCTCTTGTCATACTTCTTGCTCCTGGCCTCTTGTCATACTTCTTGCTCCTGGCTTCTTGTCATACTTCTTGCTCCTGGCCTCTTGTCATACTTCTTGCTCCTGGCCTCTTGTCATACTTCTTGCTCCTGGCCTCTTGTCATACTTCTTGCTCCTGGCCTCTTGTCATACTTCTTGCTCCCTGCCTCTTGTCATACTTCTTGCTCCTGGCCTCTTGTCATACTTCTTGCTCCTGGCCTCTTGTCATACTTCTAGCTCCTGGCCTCTTGTCTTACTTCTTGCTCCTGGCCTCTTGTCATACTTCTAGCTCCTGGCCTCTTGTCTTACTTCTAGCTCCTGGCCTCTTGTCTTACTTCTTGCTCCTGGTCTCTTGTCATACTTCTTGCTCCTGGCCTCTTGTCATACTTCTTGCTCCTGGCCTCTTGTCATACTTCTTGCTCCTGGCCTGTTGTCATACTTCTTGCTCCTGGCCTCTTGTCATACTTCTTGCTCCTGGCCATTTGTCTTACTTCTTGCTCCTGGCCTCTTGTCTTACTTCTTGCTCCTGGCCTCTTGTCATACTTCTTGCTCCTGGCCTCTTGTCATACTTCTTGCTCCTGGCCTCTTGTCATACTTCTTGCTCCTGGCCTCTTGTCATACTTCTTGCTCCTGGCCTCTTGTCATACTTCTTGCTCCTGGCCTCTTGTCATACTTCTTGCTCCTGGCCTCTTGTCATACTTCTTGCTCCTGGCCTCTTGTCATACTTCTTGCTCCTGGCCTCTTGTCATACTTCTTGCTCCTGGCCTCTTGTCATACTTCTTGCTCCTGGCCTCTTGTCTTACTTCTTGCTCCTGGCCTCTTGTCATACTTCTAGCTCCTGGCCTCTTGTCTTACTTCTAGCTCCTGGCCTCTTGTCTTACTTCTTGCTCCTGGCCTCTTGTCATACTTCTTGCTCCTGGCCTCTTGTCATACTTCTTGCTCCTGGCCTCTTGTCTTACTTCTTGCTCCTGGCCTCTTGTCTTACTTCTTGCTCTTGGCCTCTTGTCTTACTTCTTGCTCCTGGCCTCTTGTCATACTTCTTGCTCCTGGCCTCTTGTCATACTTCTTGCTCCAGGCCTCTTGTCATACTTCTTGCTCCTGGCCTCTTGTCTTACTTCTTGCTCCTGGCCTCTTGTCATACTTCTTGCTCCTGGCCTCTTGTCTTACTTCTTGCTCCTGGCCTCTTGTCTTACTTCTTGCTCCTGGCCTCTTGTCATACTTCTTGCTCCTGGCCTCTTATCATACTTCTTGCTCCTGGCCTCTTGTCATACTTCTTGCTCCTGGCCTCTTGTCATACTTCTTGCTCCTGGCCTCTTGTCATACTTATTGCTCCTGGCCTCTTGTCATACTTCTTGCTCCTGGCCTCTTGTCATACTTCTTGCTCCTGGCCTCTTGTCATACTTCTTGCTCCTGGCCTCTTGTCTTACTTCTTGCTCCTGGCCTCTTGTCTTACTTCTTGCTCCTGGCCTCTTGTCATACTTCTAGCTCCTGGCCTCTTGTCTTACTTCTAGCTCCTGGCCTCTTGACTTACTTCTTGCTCCTGGCCTCTTGTCATACTTCTTGCTCCTGGCCTCTTGTCATACTTCTTGCTCCTGGCCTCTTGTCTTACTTCTTGCTCCTGGCCTCTTGTCTTACTTCTTGCTCCTGGCCTCTTGTCATACTTCTTGCTCCTGGCCTCTTGTCATACTTCTTGCTCCTGGCCTCTTGTCATACTTCTTGCTCCTGGCCTCTTGTCTTACTTCTTGCTCCTGGCCTCTTGTCATACTTCTTGCTCCTGGCCTCTTGTCATACTTCTTGCTCCTGGCCTCTTGTCATACTTCTTGCTCCTGGCCTCTTATCATACTTCTTGCTCCTGGCCTCTTGTCATACTTCTTGCTCCTGGCCTCTTGTCATACTTCTTGCTCCTGGCCTCTTGTCATACTTCTTGCTCCTGGCCTCTAGTCATACTTCTTGCTCCTGGCCTCTTGTCATACTTCTTGCTCCTGGCCTCTTATCATACTTCTTGCTCCTGGCCTCTTGTCATACTTCTTGCTCCTGGCCTCTTGTCATACTTCTTGCTCCTGGCCTCTTGTCATACTTCTTGCTCCTGGCCTCTTGTCATACTTCTTGCTCCTGGCCTCTTGTCATACTTCTTGCTGCTGGCCTCTTGTCTTACTTCTTGCTCCTGGCCTCTTGTCTTACTTCTAGCTCCTGGCCTCTTGTCTTACAACTAGCTCCTGGCCTCTTGTCTTACTTCTTGCTCCTGGCCTCTTGTCATACTTCTTGCTCCTGGCCTCTTGTCATACTTCTTGCTCCTGGCCTCTTGTCATACTTCTTGCTCCTGGCCTCTTGTCATACTTCTTGCTTCTGGCCTCTTGTCTTACTTCTAGCTCCTGGCCTCTTGTCTTACTTCTTGCTCCTGGCCTCTTGTCATACATCTTGCTTCTGGCCTCTTGTCATACTTCTTGCTCCTGACCATTTGTCTTACTTCTTGCTCCTGGCCTCTTGTCTTACTTCTTGCTCCTGGCCTCTTGTCATACTTCTTGCTCATGGCCTCTTGTCATACTTCTTGCTCCTGGAATCTTGTCTTACTTCTTGCTCCTGGCCTCTTGTCATACTTCTTGCTCCTGGCCTCTTGTCATACTTCTTGCTCCTGGCCTCTTGTCATACTTCTTGCTCCTGGCCTCTTGTCATACTTCTTGCTCCTGGCCTCTTGTCATACTTCTTGCTCCTGGCCTCTTGTCATACTTCTTGCTCCTGGCCTCTTGTCATACTTCTTGCTCCTGGCCATTTGTCTTACTTCTTGCTCCTAGCCTCTTGTCTTACTTCTTGCTCCTGGCCTCTTGTCATACTTCTTGCTCCTGGCCTCTTGTCATACTTCTTGCTCCTGGCCTCTTATCATACTTCTTGCTCCTGGCCTCTTGTCATACTTCTTGCTCCTGGCCTCTTGTCATACTTCTTGCTCCTGGCCTCTTGTCATACTTCTTGCTCCTGGCCTCTTGTCATACTTCTTGCTCCTGGCCTCTTGTCTTACTTCTTGCTCCTGGCCTCTTGTCTTACTTCTAGCTCCTGGCCTCTTGTCTTACAACTAGCTCCTGGCCTCTTGTCATACTTCTTGCTCCTGGCCTCTTGTCATACTTCTTGCTCCTGGCCTCGTGTCATACTTCTTGCTCCTGGCCTCTTGTCATACTTCTTGCTCCTGGCCTCTTGTCATACTTCTTGCTCCTGGCCTCTTGTCATACTTCTTGCTTCTGGCCTCTTGTCTTACTTCTAGCTCCTGGCCTCTTGTCTTACTTCTAGCTCCTGGCCTCTTGTCTTACTTCTTTCTCCTGGCCTCTTGTCATACTTCTTGCTTCTGGCCTCTTGTCATACTTCTTGCTCCTGGCCATTTGTCTTACTTCTTGCTCCTGGCCTCTTGTCTTACTTCTTGCTCCTGGCCTCTTGTCTTACTTCTTGCTCCTGGCCTCTTGTCTTACTTCTTGCTCCTGGCCTCTTGTCTTACTTCTTGCTCCTTGCCTCTTGTCTTACTTCTTGCTCCTGGCCTCTTGTCATACTTCTTGCTCCTGGCCTCTTGTCATACTTCTTGCTCCTGGCCTCTTGTCATACTTCTTGCTCCTGGCCTCTTGTCATACTTCTTGCTCCTGGCCTCTTGTCATACTTCTTGCTCCTGGCCTCTTGTCATACTTCTTGCTCCTGGCCATTTGTCTTACTTCTTGCTCCTGGCCTCTTGTCTTACTTCTTGCTCCTGGCCTCTTGTCATACTTCTTGCTCCTGGCCTCTTGTCATACTTCTTGCTCCTGGCCTCTTGTCATACTTCTTGCTCCTGGCCTCTTGTCATACTTCTTGCTCCTGGCCTCTTGTCATACTTCTTGCTCCTGGCCTCTTGTCATACTTCTTGCTCCTGGCCTCTTGTCTTACTTCTAGCTCCTGGCCTCTTGTCATACTTCTTGCTCCTGGCCTCTTGTCATACTTCTTGCTCCTGGCCTCTTGTCATACTTCTTGCTCCTGGCCTGTTGTCATACTTCTTGCTCCTGGCCTCTTGTCATACTTCTTGCTCCTGGCCTCTTGTCATACTTCTTGCTCCTGGCCTCTTGTCATACTTCTAGCTCCTTTGCCTCTTGTCTTACTTCTAGCTCCTGGCCTCTTGTCTTACTTCTTGCTCCTGGCCTCTTGTCATACTTCTTGCTCCTGGCCTCTTGTCATACTTCTTGCTCCTGGCCTCTTGTCATACTTCTTGCTCCTGGCCTCTTGTCATACTTCTTGCTCCTGGCCTCTTGTCATACTTCTTGCTCCTGGCCTCTTGTCATACTTCTTGCTCCTGGCCATTTGTCTTACTTCTTGCTCCTGGCCTCTTGTCTTACTTCTTGCTCCTGGCCTCTTGTCATACTTCTTGCTCCTGGCCTCTTGTCATACTTCTTGCTCCTGGCCTCTTGTCATACTTCTTGCTCCTGGCCTCTTGTCATACTTCTTGCTCCTGGCCTCTTGTCATACTTCTTGCTCCTGGCCTCTTGTCTTACTTCTTGCTCCTGGCCTCTTGTCATACTTCTTGCTCCTGGCCTCTTGTCATACTTCTTGCTCCCGGCCTCTTGTCATACTTCTTGCTCCTGGCCTCTTGTCATACTTCTTGCTCCTGGCCTCTTGTCATACTTCTTGCTCCTGGCCTCTTGTCATACTTCTTGCTCCTGGCCTCTTGTCTTACTTCTAGCTCCTGGCCTCTTGTCATACTTCTTGCTCCTGGCCTCTTGTCATACTTCTTGCTCCTGGCCTCTTGTCATACTTCTTGCTCCTGGCCTGTTGTCATACTTCTTGCTCCTGGCCTCTTGTCATACTTCTTGCTCCTGGCCTCTTGTCATACTTCTTGCTCCTGGCCTCTTGTCATACTTCTTGCTCCTGGCCTCTTGTCATACTTCTTGCTCCTGGCCTCTTGTCATACTTCTTGCTCCTGGCCTCTTGTCATACTTCTTGCTCCTGGCCTCTTGTCATACTTCTTGCTCCTGGCCTCTTGTCATACTTCTTGCTCCTGGCCTCTTGTCATACTTCTTGCTCCTGGCCTCTTGTCATACTTCTTGCTCCTGGCTATTTGTCTTACTTCTTGCTCCTGGCCTCTTGTCTTACTTCTTGCTCCTGGCCTCTTGTCATACTTCTTGCTCCTGGCCTCTTGTCATACTTCTTGCTCCTGGCCTCTTGTCATACTTCTTGCTCCTGGCCTCTTGTCATACTTCTTGCTCCTGGCCTCTTGTCATACTTCTTGCTCCTGGCCTCTTGTCATACTTCTTGCTCCTGGCCTCTTATCATACTTCTTGCTCCTGGCCTCTTGTCATACTTCTTGCTCCTGGCCTCTTGTCATACTTCTTGCTCCTGGCCTCTTGTCATACTTCTTGCTCCTGGCCTCTTGTCATACTTCTTGCTCCTGGCCTCTTGTCTTACTTTTTGCTCCTGGCCTCTTGTCATACTTCTTGCTCCTGGCCTCTTGTCTTACTTCTTGCTCCTGGCCTCTTGTCTTACTTCTTGCTCCTGGCCTCTTGTCTTACAACTAGCTCCTGGCCTCTTGTCTTACTTCTTGCTCCTGGCCTCTTGTCATACTTCTTGCTCCTGGCCTCTTGTCTTACTTCTTGCTCCTGGCCTCTTGTCTTACTTCTTGCTCCTGGCCTCTTGTCTTACTTCTTGCTCCTGGCCTCTTATCATACTTCTTGCTCCTGGCCTCTTGTCATACTTCTTGCTACTGGCCTCTTGTCATACTTCTTGCTCCTGGCCTCTTGTCATACTTCTTGCTCCTGGCCTCTTGTCATACTTCTTGCTCCTGGCCTCTTGTCTTACTTCTTGCTCCTGGCCTCTTGTCTTACTTCTAGCTCCTGGCCTCTTGTCTTACAACTAGCTCCTGGCCTCTTGTCTTACTTCTTGCTCCTGGCCTCTTGTCATACTTCTTGCTCCTGGCCTCGTGTCATACTTCTTGCTCCTGGCCTCTTGTCATACTTCTTGCTCCTGGCCTCTTGTCATACTTCTTGCTCCTGGCCTCTTGTTATACTTCTTGCTTCTGGCCTCTTGTCTTACTTCTAGCTCCTGGCCTCTTGTCTTACTTCTAGCTCCTGGCCTCTTGTCTTACTTCTTGCTCCTGGCCTCTTGTCATACTTCTGCGGCATGAAAAGTTTAGGTGCAACGGCTACTTTTGGTTTTCTAAAAGCAAACCATTTAATTTATAAAATTAATTATGGAAGCGATTTTTTCATAAAAATACACCAATTCTAAAACAATTACGTAAATGTAAGGGAGGCAATGTTACAATATGCTAACAAAGATGGACATTTCTTGTGTATTTTCAGTATCACTAAGTCAAATATATTTATAAAATGTACAGGAAATGTTTACAACAAATATAAATAATAGTTTAAGGTGTTTTTTCTGGTCAACTAGCTGCTAAAATTAAAAGAAAACATTTCTGTTTGTTTATTAAGGCTAATAATGCACTTTGTATGTAAATATCACGCACATTTTTAAAAATGGATTTTTTTATGCAGCGACTTTCGTGCAGTAGCGTAACGTCGCAACATGTCGAGGTGCTAAACCAATTCATTAAACTTAAAAAAAAAAGATTTTATTTATTTTTTGTTTAGTGCCCCTATCCGAATAAAAGAAGTTTATTTTTGTGTGTTTTGTCTGTTGGTCGGTCTGTCCGTCACGATTAGATTAACATATAACACTAGAGGCTATTGTAAATCTGATTTAACCTTTAATTTTTCATTCAGAAATATTGCAATAGTTTTAAGTATCTATAATAGATCGTTCCGGATGTTTTGTGAAAAACAAATCAATGCCAATGAATATTTGTTTGCTCTTTTAAGTTATAGTAGATTTTATTTCCATTCTTAAACGTTGCAAGAAACACACGGTCTTTAATATATTGTTCCGGTTTTTTTATGTAAATAGCATATAAATGCTAAATAAAAATATCTATACTGATTTATATTTCATTAACTATAAAGTTGTTCCGGATATTGTTTTATAAAATAAATTATGTCAAATGATTGTTTGAAATCGCATAATTGACTAATATTACACATATTCTTTGACAATTCGTCACTATAGTTTATTTATCAATATCAATTGTTCCGAAGTTTTAATTAAAAACAACTTTATGTCAAATAATTATTTTTTTTTTCAAAATATCGACAATAGGTTATTCAGGATTTTAAAATAAGAAAGTAATTTACTAGAAACGATTATTGAAAATCAATTTTTAGACTTATTTTACATTTAATTTTCTTGCCAAAACATAATAAAAGTTGTTTAATCGGTAAATAATGTTCCGGATTTTGTTTCGAAAAAGAAATCGACTTAATTTTCTTACAAATCTTTGCCAAAAATGATCCGAATTTTATATGAAAATTTAATAACTCTAATAAATGTTTGAAATCCCTCTTCAAATAAATAAAGCAAATAATTTTCTTATTTACGAAAATTTGTTGTTCCGGATTTTTTATGAAAAATAGTTTAACTCTATTTATGTAAAATCGCAAAGTATGGTTTGAAAAAAATCTCCATAAGGCTATGGTACATCTAATTTTCATAACAGACCATCCCACAAATTTAATTAACGGCATTTGATTAATCTGAGATTCTAATTTTCTCTCACTATAAATATATAAACATCCGGAACAATCTATTATAGAAACTTAAAACTAATGCGATGTTTCGGAAGGGAAATTAAATTTTAATCAGATTTTCAATAGCTTTTAGTCTTTTTTTTTCCTCGCTATTAACATAACGGACAGACAGACAGACTGACAAAACAAAAAAAGCGTCTTTAATCCTTTATATATATATATATAAAGTCTAACTAGCCCATCAAATGAAATGCTAAAAGAAAAAACTCGGTGCACCAATGTCTATGATCCTTCGAGAAGCTGCTCGTAAAGATGACATTTTTTAGTCTAACTAGGACGTGTGACGTAATGGAATTTTTTTCCTTTGACGTCATATGGATTTAATTCTTTAAATGAAATGCTAAAAGATCTCACTCGGTGCACCAATGTCTATGAACACTCTCCATATATATTTTAATATAGTATATATAGATATTGAGAGTGCTAAATTAGTAGTTTAATTTAGGTTGATTTACATCCTCATTCTAATTTCATTTAGGCCTAAATGAAAATGCTCAATACCAAAAGATTTTCTAAAATCGCTCTTCTGACATATTGTACATATCCGGTAGTTGTCATTCCGTAATGTGTAGGTATATTATTAATAGTAGGCTATTAGTTTGTAACCAGTTTGTCATTAGATTTAGAGCAATGCCTGGTCGTATACCCTGCTCGATGCCATCCTCAGTCGACCAGCAAATATGCGGATCCGACAGGGATCCGTCTCCCACTGGGGCCGCCTCTTTGTAATCTTGTTTTTTTATAGCTTTAATGTTTCTGCACGGTTACTTCATGTGATGAATACAATTAATGAGGGGCTTCTGACTCCTCAATCAATTCAATTAGTCTCTTCTCAAATCACAAAATATCTCTTAACTTAAAACTTATATACTTCATCATCTTTGAGCATGATAGCCCATCACCGAGTTGTCACGTGGGCGGCAATGGACGGGAGATTGACGTCTGTAACAAAATAGTAATCGATACTAGTTTTGGCAGTTAATTCCACCACCTGGTCCTCATTGTCAAAATGCTTAACCAACTCGTGCTAATAGTACTAAATGCTAGACATGTCACGTGTCCTGAAGTTGTAAGAAGATAATACTAATCTCGTGATCTCGTTGATGGGTGAACGCGTGCGATCAAGTGTATGGTAATTGTCTTGAAGAGATTCTCTCTTCTAGTGACCTGACATTTTGTAGATATTGCCTTCTAATTCCACGCAAAGTGTTTCTCTGTGGTGGGTATGCTGTTCATAACCACATTTCTGTTCACTGTGTGTTTGTGGTTGGGTTCGATGTCCATAACCACATTTCTATTTGTGTGTTTTTCTGTGGTTGGTTGGATTCGATGTCCATAACGACATTTCTATTTGTTTGTATATAGTTCCGAGAATGGGTGTGGGAGAAATAACGTGTGTAAACTTTTCACCAGACAGACAGAGTGATTTAATATGAGCTTTGTAATAATAGTTACTTAGCTCGTATGTATTAGAGGGTGTTTGGTACAGGAATACTTTGGGTGGAGGGAGTCCAAGGTAGTATCTAAAAGGTTATGTGGCAAGATTCATAATGAGTCCACGAAATTGTTAATGTACACTGTCATGACAGCGTTTGCTTTAAAATAAATATACCTTTTTCTGTTGAAACCATTTTGTCACATAATATATGGATCTTCTGATTCGAACATACATGATATTAATTATCTTTTTTTTTTTTTTTTTTTTTACATTACACGTTCCTTAGAGTCTAATTTAACATGTCATGATTCTCATCAGTGTTCGTTTTAAAAGTTGCACTTTTCTTGTCTCTATACTTTCTTTGTTACCCGTCCTTCATTGAGATCGTCTGCAGAATCTTCACTTCCGCTGATCTGAAGGTTGAGCGATGAATCTGAAACATGGCCGACTGTTGATCTTTTTATATAACGCCTTCTCCCTGGGCATGGACTAGCAGCCTTCTTAGTCTATTCAACAAAAATAGTTTTAATGGACGCTATTCTTGGGATATTAATTTGGTCATTAACCATTAATGTCACTTCTTGGTTAAGTAGGTCGTCGACAACATATCACTTGTTTACTAAGGTCATCTACTACGTAGGTCACCTGCTATTGTTTAAGCAGTTCATATTTAATGTTGGTCACCTGCTATTGTTTAAGCAGGTCATATTCAATGTAGGTCACTTTCACTTGTTATTATTGAAGCATGGTCACCGGCAATGTAGGTCTCTTATCGGTTAAGTAGGTCATCGACAATGTAGGTCACATGTTATTGTTTCGTTGACACTTTGTGTATGTGTTTGAGTGGCTGTTGCCTGATCACTAAAAATGCACTGGTCTGTAATGTATACAAAGCAAGCATATCGTGACCTCAGTAATTCTGGAAACGTGATGTGTATTAACAAGAATCACTTTACCAGTTGTCTCAAGTCGATCATAATTATCTGTCTCCAGGAGAGCTCTGGGATCAATGTCTCTTTGTTTTCCCATTTTTTTTAAAGGGTTTCTTTTTTGTCGTCTGTATTTCATGTAAGCTTTCTCTCTTTCTCTCTTTCTTTGCGTGTGTGTGTGTGTGTGCGCGCGCGCATACTGAATGGTAATTATCAATAGATGCGGAAAGATTAACTTTGTATAGACTTGAAGTTAAGAACTTAATTGACTCTCATTGAATCTTATTGAGTTTCAAAATCTTGTCATTTTGTTGACTGTCTGGTAGAGGGTGTGTTTTGTATGCGTATGTTTGTATTGTATGTTTGTTTTAAAAAGAGCAGCCATACTTCTTTCATTCTTGGATGTTGTAGGTCGCAGCAGGCACGATTTAAAGCATTTTTTTTGGACGGAAACATTTATTTCCTTTTTCTCATTTCGCTGTGGCTAAGCGGTAAAGCGCTTTGCTTCCGAACCGAGGTCCCGGGTTCGAATCCTGGTATAGACTGGGAATTTTAACTTCGGGATATATTAGGACGCCTCTGAGTCCACCAGCTCTAATGCGTACCTGACATTAGTTGGGGAAAAGTAAAGGCGGTTGGTCCTTAAGCTGGCCACATGACACCCTCGTAAACCGTGGACCACAGAAACAGATGACCTTTACATCATCTGCCCCATAGATCGCAAGATCTGAATGGGGAACTTTCTTTTTTTTTTTCTGTTTTTGCTGTAATCAAAAACATTTTCTTGTGAGTCACAGCTAGGGCTTCGTAGTCACGTGACAACGCATCCCTCTTTATTCTCGGCCTCGAAGACTTTCCGTCTTATTGCACACGCTATTTGTTTACAATTTTATTTCATAATCATGGCGCTTTTTTTTTTGTTATTGTTGTTGTTGTTGTTCTACGTTGGAAACGTTTCCAGAGCCCGCCCTATCAATGTGAATGTTAAATCGTCATTAATGGTTTCCTAATTATTTCGGAAATAGATTTTCGCTCTAATGTACCAGTTGTTTTTAACGCATTTCCCTTGGGAAAAGTGACATTTAGATGGCAAAGACTAAAAGCGCCATGGAAAAGATTCCCCATGAATGTAGTATGCGCCAAAGGGTGGCAATTTCTTTTTTTTTTCATCTGAAGGTCATCATTATTATCATAATAATTTATTTTTCTCAAAATTAAAATACTAAGTGTTTTTTTTTTCGTATTTATCAAATTTAGAACCAAATTAAAATTGTTAATATACTTTACGACTGTAAACTGACTTTAACGAAAACATAATGGAAAGAGATATTATCCTTTAGCTTACACACTGTGTATTGGAAATAAAAGAGCTTTAGCATTGATCAAATGAACGCATTAAAAATATGTAATCAGAGTATAAAATAAAGGGAAATATGTTTTCTTAGGTGGAGCATCTTATGATCTTCCAATAACATGAACGTTTGCTTATAAAACTATCTATTGGTGCTGCTGACCTACGGGGGCCACACATGAGTTTACGAATAACACAATCTTACACGCGAACTGCCTTGAATATTCATTTTTTTGGTTGTTATTTAGATGCTGAATATTGATGCTTTCGTTATATTACTGTTTTACATTCTCCAGGTAATGAATGCTGCATCAGGCAGAATATCTTTATCTTTGGGACAGCTGCTTTAGGGCCATTCAAGTAAAGCGTTCCAAACCATGCCCCACGGAGCGATCCCGTTTCCATTCGGTGACTGCCGGATCTGCAACGACAAGGCCACAGGCTTTCACTATGGAGTAGCCACCTGCGAAGGGTGTAAGGTAATAGCCATTGCAGTTAAATTATTCTAATAATTCTGTCAAATTTTCTTTTCCTTAACTGAGTGTATATATATATATATATATATATTTGGATAAATGAATGAATGGTATGTCAAAGTAGTGTACTTTTGTTTTAACGCTATTGCTTTCTCTGCTTTGGTTTGACTTTAAAGAAGAGCGGAAAGGTCAAGGTCATGTTTTCAAACAATTATTTGAAGCTTTTATTTAAAACTGCCTTCTCGTGAACTGTTTTGAAATTCTTGTGAGATCTTGACCTACAAATATCATCTCTAGTGAGTCGTTGTGTTTTCAAAATCGCCTCGTGCTGGCACCCTCGACAACAGAAGCTCTTAACCCTAACCCTAACCCTAGTTCTAGTAGCGTACATTCCATTGAACATAGGTGACACAGGAGAACACCCATCTGATAATAAAGAAATCAAAAAAAAAAAAAAAAAATACTCATTATCTCTTTCTTTTTCTCACCCCCCCCCCCGCACCCCGTCCCTTCCTCTCCTCCTGATGAATCAAACCTTGTCATCTCGAGCTGATTTCTTCGAGATTCTCATCCACTAGAAACCAACGATTGCAGTACGTGTTTCTTGCAAGTCAAGTCTGTCAGCGTATCGTGTGGAAGTCAACTATTGATTGGAAACAAAAACTAGAACGTTTTGCCTCACGCCTACACACTTTGTTCCCGACATTTGTTGGATCAGCTGTCTTGTGATTTAAACATCATCAGTTGAACGCAGCCCTTAAATAGAGTTCCAAGTTGTACATAGCTCTCACAACTCGAAATGGGAACGGAAACTCTAATCTCATCTTTGTTTTGCCATTGACTTTGTTCATGTGTTAATTATATGATTAGCTAAACATTTTCTCCTTCCGTTACTGTATTAAGATTAAAATGATGTTTGACAAGGGCGTGTATGGTTTGAGAACTGCTGGGTGAGAAAATTAGAACTGTTGGGACTCTAACAGAGAGAGCACTGCAGGGTGAGAAAATAAGAACGTTGGGACTTTAACAGAGAGAGCACTGCTGGGTGACAAAATTAGAAACGTTGGGACTTTAACAGAGAGAGCACTGCTGGGTCTTAAAATTAGAACCGTTGGGACTTTAACAGAGTGAGAACTGCTGGGTCTTAAAATTAGAACCGTTGGGACTCTAACAGAGTGAGAACTGCTGGGTCTTAAAATTAGAACCGTTGGGACTCTAACAGAGTGAGAACTGCTGGGTCTTAAAATTAGACCCGTTGAGACTTTAACAGAGTGAGAACTGCTGGGTCTTAAAATTAGAACCGTTGGGACTTTAACAGAGTGAGAACTGCTGGGTCTTAAAATTAGAACCGTTGGGACTCTAACAGAGTGAGAACTGCTGGGTCTTAAAATTAGACCCGTTGAGACTTTAACAGAGTGAGAACTGCTGGGTCTTAAAATTAGAACCGTTGGGACTTTAACAGAGTGAGAACTGCTGGGTCTTAAAATTAGAACCGTTGGGACTCTAACAGAAATAAAACTTAATAAGATTGAGAAACGGTAGGTCTTAAAATGAGAACTTTTAAAGATTTGACAAAAAAGAACGGCTAGGTGTTAACATGAGAACTTCTTGAGCTTTGCAAGATGTCAAAACTTAATACCCCCACTAACACACGTGTGTGTGTGGGTGGGTGTGCGCGCGTGCGCGTGCGTGCGTGTGTGTGTGCGCGCGCGCTCGCTCCTTCCATCAGAATGTCGTCCTCAATTTGCGTCTACTGTAACAACACAACACCACCAAAAGTAACAGCAAAACCTCGCCTATGTTTCCTTTTGAATTGGAAACATTCAGATGCAATTTATAAGGGCAAGCGATATTCTTTAAAATGAACACCCGCCTCGAAAGAATAAAGCATTTGAATAATAATTATACATCGAATGAAAAAGTGAACTTGATTACTTTCTTAGCTATCCAATAGGGTTTGTTGCTGAACATAAAAATTATATATGTGTCAGACGCGAATAGCCCAATTTTCAGTAAAAGAAATTCCAAAAGTCGTTTCTCTATAGAAGAAGTTACGAAGGCTATATAAAATACAACCACAGACCTATATATACTACAATAAATATAGGTTTTTGATTGCTAGTTATGATTTATTTAGATAGGTGCTGTTTTACTATTACATACCAAGTATTAGAGTTTAGAAAAACCCAGGTTTGTTTCTTGTGCAACGCTATTAGCTGACACCTCATATCATCTCTCCATTACTAAATTTAGATCTATAATCTAATTCTAGTCTAGATCTATATATAAAAATCGAATAGATCTAGTAATAGTATAGATTCTATCTTGAGACTAGATTGCCGAGTCTAGCCTATTCTATGCCTATAGTCAGTTTTTATTAGAAAAAAGTCTAGATATTAATAAAGACTAAAGTTTTTTAATTATTAGATTATTAGATATAGACATAAGACATAGATCTAATAATACTGTAATACGTTTACTATACTCTATACTTAATCTACTAAACTAGAGATCTATCTATAATCTAGTCAATCTAGATCTATACAAAATTCATTATAATACTTCTACTTATAGTGACATTTAATTTAATAAGTTAGTACTTAGACTTAGATCTATTATAGTTTATTAATAGATTTACTTTTTAATGCCTAGACCAAAGACATAAATAAATATAGACTGGAAGTAGGAAGTTATTTTTATTTGGGGGAAGTCAAATATGTTTTATGTACTATATCTATGTGAAAAACAAATGGCGGCAATTGAGCTATAAATTCTAGGACTAACATTTCAGCCAATATATAATTATGATCTTTAGTTTTGAAAAGTACAAAACTGCCAAATTCCCAATATTTTGCCTTTGTTTCATAATCATAGACATAGGCAAATATATTGTTACGTATTTCTGAATCTTCTGGCTAAATGTACTAGTAGGCACACAAATAAAAACACTGTAAAGATTTTGACGACTTAACTTTCAGCTTCATATAACTTTATTGACTATTAACTCTAACAATTTGTTACTGTAACATGTAGCGTAGAAGACTGTACAATATCTGTCAGTTTACAGTTAGCTATACTTCGTTGCAATTCATCTCTTCACTTCGTTGCTATTCATCTCTTCTCAACTTGCATCGAGCCGTATTCCACAGAACAGACCAACGACACACTTCCCAGTGTCGCTCCAGGTCTCCCAAAGCTGAACCAAGTCGTACTCAAGTCTACCGAATCAGAGCCGCACACGTCTTACATCGACTGTAACGGCTCAAGTCCACTGTAGTTCGCTGTATAGACTTTAACGACAGTAGTCCACTCCAGTTAACTCTGTCAGGTGGGATTTCAGATTAGCTAGGGTATGATATGATATTACGGTCCCGTATCCCCAGCCTGAACAGAGTAACACAAGAACCTAAAGGTAATAGCATGTAAACTACAAACATTGCATAACAGTTATTTAACTGAACATTTAGTGAATAACAACAGTTGCCAACAGGAACAATATTTAATTAAACTTAGTTGTAATTTTCAAACATATTTACATGTACATCAATATCATTGAAGTTCGCATTTGATTACTAATTAGTCTACTATCACACCAACAGGTTTCCGTAACACACCTTCACGCTCGCACTCCATCTCGGCGCCCAACAGAAGCTCAACTCCCTACACCTCAACACCGATAGTTACTACACAACTCCAAGGGCAGAAAGACGACACACTTTCCCATAGCCCAAACCTAACACCCTGAAACGAAAAGAAAACCTAGATCTAGCGATGCCGCTACAAGAAATAACTTTTCAATAGCGACCCCCGTACCGAAAGATCAGCGTACTTAATAAAACTATGTACTTACGTACCCTTACAAGGGGAACCAAAAAAACCAGCTACCCAGCTCACAAAAGCAGCTCTCTCTCTCTTGCGGAAACTAAGGATGACGTAAACACACACACACCCCCAATATTCTTGACAACAAAACGCACTTAAAAGAAACTACTTCCTATACGCTAAAACACCAATATTAAATGCAAAGAAAAACTACAAGCGCGCACGACAAACTCTACCCTAGTTAACTTGCATCGAGTCGTACACATCTCTCCTCTACTGTCTCGCACAGTAGACAACAGTACCGACGACTCACTCACGACTGACTTTCACATTAACTCTATGGCTTTTATAGAGTCCCTAATCGCTTGTGCAAAGTTGCACAAACACGGCTAGTATCCTCTGGAATAACACGTGAGGAAACGTCACATCCTGTCTTTGTTTTTACATGTAGATTCCAGAGAACACCTTTTGCAGTGTCATTACACGTACTGACCTCTATCTGTCACTGTTTATTAGTAACTGTCCCCTTCTTAGATCTATTTATCCCCTGGAACAACACGTGAGCACACGTCACATCCTGTCCTTGTTTATACGCGTAGATTCCTGAGAACACTAGCTGCAGTGTCATCTCGCTGGGGTCACACGTTGACCTCTACTTGTCACTGTTCATTTGTAACACTATATAGGTTTGTGATGCGGATCTATGTTTGTTGACATGGCTTCTTTATTAATGTATGGCGGTCGTCTTATCGATTCAAATTGTTAGAATTAGTTTTTAGTCAAAAAAGTCAAAGAAAATGAGCAGTACGCGCTCTAATGTTCGTAGTACGATAGGCCAAGGATAAATTCTAAAGGTTGAAAAAAAATTGAATATTATACACATTAACTTTCAGTAAGTCAGAATAATTCAGTATCACTGTGACTGTGACTGTCACTAATTTAATATTAGTAATTTAATATTGATAGATCTAAATCTAATAAATATGACTAATATTTGTAATAACTAGGTCTAATACTTTTCATACTTTTTACTACTAACTATTAATCTAGTCAGTCTATCATCTATGCATGCAGACTATAGACTAGATCTAGTATAAGTATAGATTATAGATCTAGTGACAATCTAGTCCTAGACTTATATACTGACTATAGACTAGACTATACAGATTACAATTATAGTTTATAGTATATTAGTATAGTACTAGTAGTAAGTAGTATTTTTTTTACTATAGAGTTTATATAGACTAGATCTAAATCTAGTATTTAAAACTATTTATAATTATTTTAATTATGTAAATTTAATAGTTTTAGTAGGCACGATTAGAGATATAATAATACAGAAGCGGTTCTATCAATTATATAGGTTATGGTTGAAAAAAACTAACTATAAATACTTTTAATTTTACACTGCTCATAACTGCTGTATAACTCATACAAACTTATCTTTTCCCAAATGTTTGCCATAATAATTTTTACTTTATCGTCCAGTCTATATATATATGTCTATGGCCTAGACATAATACTAAAATTGCGAATGATGTCTATAATGACTGATTATTATTTTTTTTATAATAATAGGCCTACTAAATCTAGGTCTAGACTCTCTTAAATCTAGTCTAAAATAATGACTAAGACTCTAGATGATTGAGAAGTTCACATAGAGGTGTTTTTAATAATACGGCATTCGGCTGAAAGTATATAAAGTGCTTTTTTTTAATAAAAATAAAAAAGAGGCTCCGGTACTCAGTGATAGATTGCCTTTCAACTAATAATAAATTAACAATTAATGTTGAATTACAAGAAAAGTAATCATTTTTCCCTGCATTGAAAAAAGGTGCCGGTATCCCGTACCGGTGCGCACCGTCACAAATATATATATATATATATATATCTCAATCTTCTTTCATTTAATTTTTTGTTTTTGCGGGGTTATTGCTACTTAATACATTGATACCGGATCGATTTAAATAAGGCCTAAGTATACAAGCAGGATTTCGAGCATTGGATAAATTTATTTTTTAAGTACAAAGATTTATGGAAGAGGCAATATATTAGTTGTTTTAAGTTTGTAACTTCTTAAATTCAGGCTGAAAATATCGAAGCCTACATTTTTGCACTCATTTCTAAACAATTAGAAAAGATGGACTGACTCATAGTGTAGCTTGTGAACATCTGCAAAAGCACAAGCTCAGACTTTCAAAACTATTAAAAGAAAAACTTAGTGATTATTTTTACTGTATAATTCTATTATTATTCCTTTTTAGAATTAAGATATAAACAAAAATTTGCCATATGACTTTATATAACAAAAAAAATAATTAAACTTACGTCTATTTATGCGGTTATTTATAGTTACCTAGTAATATAAAATATATTGAACTAACACGTACATTCATCATAATGCAGCCATGCGATTTTTCGTTTATAAACATAGCATTATTTAAAGCCAATATTTTACAAAGGCTGCTTGGAGAAATCAGGTATACCCATTAGGAGAAAAACGACCCCTTTACTCAAGAAAAATTTAAGAAACTAGAACAGACACAAAATAAACAGTGACATTCATAACAAAATAATATTCCAAATTTATTAGAGTAACACCTTTTTAAGTAATCATTTAAAGTTTAAAATCACTACAATTTTTTTCAACAATTATTTTTTGTATGAAATTGTGTATCGGAAAATGCCGGGTACATGAAATAAGCTATATAGCTCCTTCTGTCTCGTAAGACAATGGATGCGCCCAGATGAGTCACTGGCTTTGGTTACGTCTTGAGACGGGGCAGAATCTGGAGTGACTGATCAAGCCAATTCTGGATCGGCAGAGTTTGCCACAGTTTGAGCATTTATATTCATCTGTCCTAGGGCTCACTGACAGGGCAGCTTTCTTTTTCTTTCTCTTGACCGATGCAGCTTCATTTCTTTTGCATTCAGCAAAGTTCGTACCAGCACGTACACTCTGTCTCCATGCTGTCCGGTCTTGGGCTATATCTTCCCACATACTTTGGTTGATACCCATGGCTCTCATGTCTCGCTTGCAGACATCTCTGTAAGCTAGTCTTGGTCGGCCCTTGGGTCTGGCTCCCTCTGCTAGCTCAGCGTACAGGATGTCTTTAGGGATTCTTCCATCTGGCATGCGAGTGACATGACCGAGCCAGCGTAGTCTTCTCTGTTGAAGTCGAGCATAGATACTGTGTATGTTGGTCCGTGTAAAAACTTCCTGGTTGGTGACACGATCCCTCCAGGAGATGCACAGTATGCGTCGCAGGCAGCGTAAGTGGAAGCTATTTAATCTGTGCTCTTGACGCATGTAAGTTGCCCAGCTCTCACTGCCATATAGAAGTGTGCTCAGAATGCAGGCATTGTAGACAAGGATTTTTGTTGCCGTGGTCAATTTGGTATTTTCCCACACACGCTTAGAGAGTTTTGCCATTGCTGCAGAAGCCTTCCCTATTCTTTTGGTCAACTCAGTGTCTAAGTTTAGGTCGCTGGCTATTGTTGCTCCCAAGTATGTGAACTCCTGCACCACCGTAAGTGTGTGATTTCCAATGTGTATCACTGGTATTTCTGCAACATCTTGTGCCATGATTTCAGTCTTGGAGAGGCTAATTGTGAGGCCAAACTCTTGACAAGCAGCTGCCAGTGCACTCACAAGCCTCTGTAATCCTTCTTGTGAATGAGATATTAGTGCGGCATCATCTGCGAACAGCAGTTCTCTAATCAAGATACGCCGTCTCTTCGTTTTGGCTTTAAGGCGTGCCAGATTAAATAGCTTTCCATCGGATCTACTGTGGATATATATTCCATCTTCCAGGGATTTGAATGCGCTGGTGAGTACAACTGAAAAGAAGATGCCGAATAGTGTTGGAGCCAGAACACATCCTTGTTTTACTCCGCTCTTGATGTAGAATGGTCTAGAGGCGGAGCTGTCAAACTGTACGGTGCCCTGCATGTTTTCATGAAAAGCTGACACTAGTTTCCGTAGCTTGTTTGGACAGCCGATTCTCTCTAATACGGCAAACAAGCCGGTTCTGCTGACAAGGTCAAACGCCTTGGTCAAGTCAATAAAAGCTATAAAGAGGGGCTGCCTTTGTTCTCTGCTTTTCTCCTGTAGCTGTCGCAGGGAGAAGATCATATCTGTTGTGGATCTACCGGCCCTAAAGCCACACTGCGATTCTGGGTAAACTCGTTCTGCCAAGATCTGTAGTCGCTTCAGTACTACTCTGGCATAAGCCTTCCCAACTATGCTAAGAAGTGAAATGCCTCTATAGCTGTTACAATCCGTGCGGTCACCCTTATTTTTGTAAATCGTAACTATGTTGGCATCCTTCAATTCTTGGGGGACTATTCCTTGCTCCCAGCATAGACTTAGCAGTTCATGGAGTGGCTTGATTAGGCCATGCTTTCCAGCCTGAATGACTTCAGCAGGAATACCATCTCCTCCGGATGCTTTCCCGTGTGCAAGCATGTCAATGGCTGTGCTCAGTTCCTTTACAGAAGGTGTTTCATCTAATTCGCTCAAAACTGAAAGTGATGGGAAGTTAGACAAAGCAGTTGTCGAGATGGCATTTTCAATCTGGTAAAGTTCTGCATAGTGTTCTACCCATCGTTCCATTTGCAGTGCACGATCAGTGATGATTGAGCCATCTTTTGACTTAAGTGGGGCACACTTGCTGGTGGAAGGCCCAAAGGCTTTTTTCATGCCCTCGTATAGTCCTCTGATGTTACCACAGTCGGCACAAGATTGGATGTTTTCACATAGGTCCTGCCAGTATTTGTTTGCGCACTGTCTTGCTATTCTTTGGGCATCATTTCGAGTAGATTTGAGAGCTTGTAAGTTGCTAGGGGTGGGCTCCTTCTTGTAGTTTAGCATGGCTACTCTCTTGCTTTTAGTGGCAGTTTCCATTTCTTGCTTCAAACCAGTCTTCATTTTTCTTTGTTTTGTTACCAAAGACCAGTGATGATGTTTGGTACATAGTATCACGTATGAGCGTCCAGGTTTTTTCTATCTCAGTCACTGAGAAGTTTTTGAAAGCTTCTTCTAATTTCTTTGTGAATTCGATGCTAAGATCAGCATTGTTAGTGTTTGCAGTATTTAGGCGTGCTTTTCTTTTTCCCTGTGATGAGTGGATCTTAGTAGGCAGCAGTCTTGTCCGGCAGGACACTAAAGTGTCATCAGTATCACAGTCTGCACTTTGAAAGCTACGTGTGAGCAGTATGTTTCCAATGTCCCTTTTCCGTGTCAGTATCATATCCAGCTGGTGCCAGTGTCCAGACCTAGGATGTCTCCATGAGACACAATGCTGTGGTTTAGAAGTATGTGTTCGTAATGCAGAGCTTATGGTATGCGCAGAATTCAAGAAGTCTTTGTCCGTTCTCATTCATCCTGCCGATTCCAAAAAGCCCGAGGCAGTCTGGCCAGGTAGTGTGGTCAGCTCCTACTCTTGCATTGAAGTCACCTAGAATAACCATGTGCTCTTTTTGAGGAATAGTCTCAATGGCTTCCCTTAGGTCTTCGTAGACCTTGTCTTTGTCCTCTTGGAGTGAACATAGTGTAGGGGCATAGGCACTAATTAGAGTGACTTTTCCAGATGTAGTCATCATACTTATGCTTAGTAGCCTTTCCGAGCCACCAACTGGAGGGACTATTGTGGGAAAGAGACTGTTCTTGACTGCAAAGCCCACACCATGCATTCTCGTCTGTTCCTGTGCTTTTCCTTTCCAAAAGAAAGTGTAATCAGCCTCGCGGAGCATGCCGTCTTCGGCTAGTCGGGTTTCTTGGAGAGCTGCAATGTCAATGCGTAGTCTTTTCAGTTCGTTGTTTATGACTGCCGTCTTCCTTGCATCGTCAACCTTCTGTAGGTCATCTGTAAGACCAGGACACATTGTCCTGACGTTCCATGTGGCCAGTCGCATAATAGGAATTTTCTTTTTCATTTTTCTTCTTTTGTTGCTTGGTGCAGGTTTACAGCCTACTTGTCGTTTTAAACTAAGCTCTAAGCACCCATTATAGCAGGCAGGCTGTGGCGGATCAGCACCTAACTGTCTGGGGGCTGCCCAGGTTGAGGCGGGCGGTAGCTGATCAGTGAGGCGCTAAGACCTCTCCCACCGACAGAGACAACCCGTGGCGTCCATACATTACGCCAATCAAGTTGGACTTATAACCCGTAACTGTTGTCTCCCGTGTTGTTTTAGCCGCTTTGCAGCAGCACCAGAGTTTCCTCTCCGGGGCGCATTCCTGGGCCTTAGATAAAGGGGTCGTGGGTGGCCCATGCTTCATGATCCCTCTCTTGACCTTGCTGATGTGATCCAAAGGAACGCATCGCGTTACATTTGGCACCAACTTAGTTGCAGAAGCTGCCGGAGGGAATTTCGGAGCTGATACTCCCAACGCCTAAGGGGCTTCACTCCTGATTTATCCTCGAGGTTATCTCCTGAAGCCTTAAAACCGCAAGGCAGCGGGGGTTTGAAGTCAGAGTACCCCTCTCCTAGATGAATTGCCCTACTAGGCTGACGAGCTCCACCTGCCCGAAGCTCCTGGTTTTGTGGCGCCAGGTATCCGCCTTCACCCCTTCACCTGTTAGTAAGAGCAGTTTCGCCGGGCTTAATATCTAAGCCACACGAGCAGGCCAGGTGCTGGACTTAGTTGTCAGAGGCTATCTGAGACGCATGCCTTTAGGAGTATTTTATAGACAATGGGAGCTTATCCCCATTGTCACCCCTGGCCATGACAACCTTGAAACCGTGAACTGAAATAAGCTAGTCCTAAAAAAACAAAACAGATCTTGGGTAAAATATTCATCAAATAAAGTACTGTAAATGTGTAGTTTCACGCGCTAGTTTCAGGTCTTTTCTTTTTATAGCCTCTATCGGGTTATATCAATGTACCCGTATTTTGGTGCATAATTTTTTTCTCTATCAGGTACACTTAAAATTATAGCATAATAATGTCAGTTTAATTTAAAAAGAGAACTGAAAAATACAAAGATATATAGGGAAAAAGCGACTTCCGGCCCAATACTTTTTAATCAAAGAAACGAAACGGACTAGTCCAACAAACCCTATTCTAGTCTAGATCTATATATAAAAATCGAATAGATCTAGTAATAGTATAGATTCTATCTTGAGACAGATTGCCGAGTCTAGCCTGTGCAATGCCTATAGTCAGTTTTTATTAGAAAAATGTCTAGATATTAATAAAGACTAAAGTTTTTTAATTATTAGATTATTAGATATAGACATAGGACATAGATTTAATAATACTGTAATACGTTTACTATACTCTATACTTAATCTACTAGACTAGAAATCTATCTATAGATCTATCTATAATCTAGTCAATCTAGATCTATACAATATTTATTATAATACTTCTACTTATAATGAATTATTTAATAAGTTAGTACTTAGACTTAGATCTATTATAATTTATTAATAGATTTACTTTTCAATGCCTAGACCTAATAATAAAATTGCGAATGATGTCTATAATGACTGATTATTTTAATTTTTTTTTTTTAATAATAGGCCTACTAAATCTAGGTCTAGACTCTACTTAAATCTAGTCTAAAATAATTACTGTCTAAGACTCTAGATGATTGAGAAGTTCACATATAGGTGTTGTTAATAATACGGCATGTCTGCTGTAAGTATATAAAGTGCTTGTTTTGTGCACAAATAAAAAATAGGTGCCGGTACTCAGAAATAGATTGCCTAACTTTCAACTAATAATAAATTAACAATTAACGTTGAATTAGAAGAAAAGTAATCATTTTTCCGGACATTGGAAAAAAGGTGCCCGTACCCCGTATCTTTGCGTACCGTCACAAAAAATATATGTATATCTCAATCTTCTTTCATTTAATTTTTTTTTTTTTTGCGGGGTTATTGCTACTTAATACATTGATACCGGATCGATTTAAATAGGGCCTAAGTATACAAGCAGGATTTCGAGCATTGGATAAATTTATTTTTTAAATACAAAGTTTTATGGAAGAGTTGTCTGAAGTTTGTAACTTCTTAAATTCAGGTTAAAAATATCGGAGCCTACATTTTTACACTCATTTCTAAACAATTAGAAGAGATGGAGTGTAGCTTGTGTACATCTGCAAAAAACACAGACTCTCTTTGTAATCTTATCAGTTAGACTTTCAAAACTATTTTAAAAAAACGTAGTGATTATTTTTACTGTATAATTCTATTTATTATTCCTTTTTAGAATTAGGATATAAACAAAAATTTGCCCTATGGCTTTGTCTAACAGAAAAAAATGAAACTTACGTCTATTTATACAGTTATTTATAGTTACCTAGTATTATAAAATATATTGAACTAACACGTACATTCATCATAATGCAGCCATGTGATTTTTCGCTTATGAACATAGCATTATTTATGACCAATATTTTACAAAGGCTGCTTTGAGAAATCAGGTATACATTAGGAGAAAAACGACCCCTTTACACAAGAAAAATTTAAGAAACTAGAACAGACACAAAATAAACAGTGACATTCATAACAAAATAATATTCCAAATTTATTAGAGTAACACCTTTTTAAGTAATCATTTAAAGTTTAAAATCACTACAATTTTTTTCAACAATTATTTTTTGTATGAAATTGTGTATCGGAAAATGCCGGGTACTTGAAATAAGCTTGTCCTAAAAAACAACACAGATCTTGGGTAAATTACTCATCAAATAAAGTACTGTAAATGTGTAGTTTTACGCGCTAGTTTCAGGTCTTTTATTTTTATAGCCTCTATCGGGTTATATCCCAACTACCCGTATTTTTGTGCAGAATTTGTTTCTCTATCAGGCACACTTAAAATTATAGCCTAATAATGTCAGTTTAATTTAAAGAGAGAACTGAAAAATGCAAAGATATATAAGGAAAAAAGCGACTTCCGGCGCAACACTTTTTAATCAAAGAAACGAAACGGACTAGTCCAACAAACCCTATTACCAGAACTCGCTTCGTCTGTATTTGAATTCAATAGCCATTTTTTGTTTTTGTTTTTGTTGATAAAGTTAAGAAAATAAATTCAGAGAATAAGATAACATTGCTTAAAAATCTCTAACTTAATAATACTAAAAATATTATAAAAAAAACAACAACAAACAAACATAAAGATAAAAACAATTTTCCTCTTCTCTATACAAGGTCAAAGACATACAAGAGCAAGACCGGTTTTACATTTTTACCTTCCTCTATTCTCGACTTAGTCTGACACTGTTGTTGCCTGTACAAGTTGTCTTGATACAGTTGTCTTGTTGGAAATAAGATTCTAGGTATTTACAGTAAAAAACATTACTTCTGATCTACACTACAACATCTACTGTAAAGACTACCATGTTGAAGTTGATTGATTTTTTTCGCTTCATTTATTTACCACTGCATGATTAAACAAAGAAAACAATTAATAGTTTCCGCTTGTCGAGTCTAGTCATGACAATCTATAGAACCAATGTTTTAGTTGTTGTAGACGGGGGGGGGGGGGGGGGGGGGGGGGAGAGAATATACAATGTTTCCTCCACTGGATACTTTGCACTAGATCTGGTTTTTTTAGTTTGATTATTTGATCATGTCTGATGAAAAGTAAAGACTTGTATTGTCCCTGGTAACCATTTTTTGTTGTTAGCAATGACTTAATCTTGAAGAAGAGCTGGCGCTGTTAAATGATTCACTTCTTGAAACATTGATAGAGAAGTGAGATTGCAGTCATAGTTCAAAGACATACACACACACACACAACTCGACAAAATAAAAAAAAAGGTGATGAGGTTATAATAAGCCAACCAGTGGTGAGCTTATGATAAGCAATATAATTAGCCAACCAGTGATGAGGTTATATTAAGCAAGCTAATTAGACAACCAGTGGTAATGTTATAATAAGCAAGCTGATTAGCCAACCGGTGATGTCGATGAGGCTATAATAAGCAAGCTAATTAGCCTACCTGTGGTGAGGTTATAATAAGCAAGCTAATTAGCCAACCAGTGGTGAGGTTATAATAAGCAAGCTAATTAGCCAACTAGGTTATAATAAGCAAGCTAATTAGCCAACCAGTGGTGAGTGTGAGTAGCTAATAAACTTACCAATGGTGAGGTTGTGACACGCTTATTATCCTACTAACCTACATAACACAGTCCGTTTGTTTGTTTTATTTTTCGCTGTCGTCGACATGTCTCTTGTAAGTAAGAATACATTGAAACTTATGCCCCCCCTCCCACCCCAATGCGGTGCAGTTTCAATTGTGACCAGATCTGGTCAGTTTGTGGTCACGTGGTCAATCAAGTTTCAATTAAAGTACTATGTGTGAGCATTCCTAACTTGGCTGGTCAGCAATGTAGTGTAATGGCATGGGGTGGGGTGTCGCCTGGGATCAACCATTTCAACTTGAATGGTCAGCAACGTAGTGTAGGTATCGCCTGGGATCAACCATTTCAACTTGGCTGGTCAGCAATGTAGTGTAATGGGATGGAATGGGGTATCATCTGGAATCAACTGGTTCAACTTGGCTGGGTAAACAAAAATGTTTTTTCTGTTTTAATTCTGTTTCTTTGTTCGATACTTATACTGTGCTAGGACATATTGTGTGCAGTTCATTAGGATAATTGTGAAACATACAGACATGTTTATTGTTTCTGTGAATAATAGATCTACTGTGATAATGTTAAAACGTATTGACAATTGTAGCATTGACAAAGTTTTCCCATTTCCCATGTGTTCAAAGGTAATCATGCATAGACGTTGGCTACTTAACAAAGGAAACCTTGTGAACCAACTGTATTCATAAGCAACATTATGCGCCCTTTGTATGAAATCTCCCCCCCCCCCCCCCAATTGATATGCCCGTATGTATTGCATAGCATTCATATTCATTCATGTGTTTCCAATTGATTCTCTCTCAGGGGTTCTTTAAACGGAGCATCCCTAAGGGAGACAAGTACACATGCTTCTTCGGCGGTCACTGCACCATCACCCCTTTCAACAGGAACCGCTGTAAGGCTTGTCGGTTCAAACGTTGCCTGGACAATGGGATGGCCATTGATGGTGAGTGCAAGCAGTTACGTTGTTATTACACATTTATATCAGCTGACTCTCTCTGGTCAAAAGTTTGTACACGTTATTTCCCCAACATCCCATCTTGAATTAAGGTGAAACTTGGCACAATTAGTTATTTACTTGCTATTATTTGTCTCGGTCAAATGACTTTGTTCTAATATAAATGCACTTTCTAAAAACTCATTTTTTTTTTAGAAACTAACTTGAATACCATCTGCTATCGAAATTAACAGCTTACTCAATCTTGAAAAAAAAACACCTTCATTTGGTCTATAAGAAAAACAGCTTTGAACCAATTAAAAATGCCTTCCTCACTTTGTAGGCTGTACACTGGCGCAACATTCTCTTCGTGTCTTCAGGTTCTGAATCTTAACTTCAGCAATTTTTAAACATCAGTTCAATGAAGAAACCAAAAGCTTTGAAAGTTGAATGACGATTGAGCTGGCCGGGGCGTTTACGGACACAATTTTTTCAAAAGTTTACCTAGGAAAAGAAACGGTTTTAAATGTCTTTCCTGAGCCATCGCTGAATGATTCTCAGTGGTCAAAAGATAGCATCACAAGTCCAAGCGTGGGTTGATTAGGACATCTAATTCATCAAGAACACTAATGACAAAAAAAAATCAATTCAGCTTTTTAGGTTTATAAAGAAATGGCACAAAACTAACTGTTAACTGTGTGGATACAAAACTAACTGTTAACTGTGTGGATACAAAACTAACTGTTAACTGTGTGGATACAAAACTAACTGTTAACTGTGTGGATACAAAACTGACTGTTAACTGTGTGGATTGTGTCGGTTCCAGCCTTGAGCCCAACGATGTTTTGATCAGTTGTCTTTACCGTAAACATTCTAATCAGGCAAAAGAATCATCTGACAATGAAAATGCCAAATCGGATTATTAATTAATTCAATGACATTTTAGGGTGTCCCTGAGTTACACCCATTTTATGTAGTTCCTGATGTTTATTAAGTCCTTTGTACTGGTCACATGACACCCTTATCAATCGTTGGCCTCTCAATACACGAGTCTTGCATCATTAGCCCCAATAACATAGTCTCAAAGGGAAACTACTCTTGCTTGCGTACGGATACTTAACTGAAATTTGTTTTGCTGGCTCATCCATCTTCATTTCTCATGGGGGAGGGAGGACTTTGGTGTAGCTACACTAATGGAATAGAAGAATGAAATCAATGCAACGTGGGTTGAGATGTCCGACTTGATTTCACTCATTTTAAATTAGACTTTGATCAAATAATTTCAAGTCTATTGTTATATTTTATTTTCTGGTTAGGGATATTAGTAACAAGTGTCCAGTTCCGCCTCCTGTGTCTCTTTGATAGTGAACTAGATGTACGTGTCAATTGACTTGTTACTACTGACCATACTAGGAAGGGTCACTGTCCAGGTCAGAGTGTGCTTTTGTAATCTAATTATCGAACAAAGTAGATCTAGATCTCTGGAGCTAGTAGACACACCATCGATTCCTTCTTGCTGCTGTTTTGTATCGACCTCAGTGTACTGTACTTCCTTTAACTCTTTGCTACTGTTTTGTATTGACCTCAGTGTACTGTACTTCCTTTAACTCTTTGCTACTGTTTTGTATCGACCTCAGTGTACTGTACTTCCTTTAACTCTTTGCTGCTGTTTTGTATTGACCTCAATGTACTGTACTTCCTTTATTTCTTTACAGTTCAATTTAGTTTTAAAACTGTGGTTTGGAGATGAATGAAGTGTCTAAAGTTTCCCTTCTGGCACAGTTTGTTACACAGACAAAGCTAATGATTATAGTTTGTCAGGTTTAGTTGTGTTTCTGCTAAATCCATGGTTAAGAAAAGAAAAACGTAGTGTTAAACAAAACATCTCCCTTTCTCTCTCTCTCTCTCTCTCTCTCTCTCTCTCTCTCTCTCTCTCTGCCTTCCTCTCATTTCCCTTCTGTCTCTCTTTTTACAAAGCTTATATCAACTCTGTCTGGTAAAAGGTTTTCATAAGTAATTTCTCCCACATTCATTCTCGGATCAAGCTGAAATTTCGCACAATTATTTCTTTTACATGACGGCATAAGAATCAATTTTAACAGCAGACCAAATGATAGGTGAAAGTGAAAGTGCAGTTTAATGTGAACCTGGCCTAACTAGTGTCTTATAATGAATATCTAATTGTTTGGTAAAGGGTCTATCTCGTATTCAAATCCTCAAGAAAAAAAACATTTCCGTAAAAAGAAAAAAAAAATCCTTAGTTTGGTGTTTTATAGTTCCATTGCACGACTCCAGTTCACGTGATAGTATGAAAAACTACTTTCTAATTGTTGTTTTTAATTATGTCTAAGTAGATGTTTTCTCTTAAAAAAGAAGTAACATTTGGTTGTGTGTAAATGTATAGTAAGTATGACAAAACTGACTTAACTTAGCAATACATTTGTAAAAAAAATTTTTTACAATAAAATAGTAAACCGTTTGCATAATTGTGTTACAAATTTGGTAGATAGATATCTCCCCTACTAAAGAGCCTCCAGTGTTTGCTACTAGTAATAGTGAATAGGTGTGAAAGTGGTGTATTTTCATACAAAAAAACTGCTTGCATAAGTGATTTAAAAAATTAAGATTTTTCGCTTTCAGAAAAGAAAAAAGTTGCCGTTGCATCAGAACTTTAAATGGTCTAAAATATTATGATGTCTGATTTTCACTACCTTTTCTAGTTTACGAGATCTAAACGGGACGGACGGACGGACATTCCACGCAAAACTAATAGCGTCTTTTCCACTTTCGTGGGCCGCTAAAAATTAACCTAATAACTATTCTGGTAATTAATTATTTTGTTTGGTATTTCGAACAAGGGAAATAAACTGTAATTGACTGAAGTGGTGATATAAGCTGAATTAGTTCACTTCATAATTCGTCTGTCTGAGGCTTAGTGAATACAAACATGACTTAGAAACAATAGATAACTATACATTCTTCCATGTTCATATTTTCTTCGCTAAAAGAGTGGTTACCGTGTTGGCTTAAGAAGCCTGAGAAGGCTTTAGCCCAATAGTTCAAATTCAGGTCGTCCACTTTTTTTTTCATAACTACATTTAAAAAGCGATCACCCTAATACCACATTTTTTCTCCCCCACCCCTTTCCAACTGGTCCAGACAAGTGATAGTATCACAGTGTTACGTTTTAATATGTGTTGAGACTATTTAGCGATACACCAACACCAAAACGACAATTAAATAATTTAATCTTACTTAATACTGTGAACACTACTTTGTACAATGTATATATTTCTCCAGTTTGGTTTCTCCCTCCTTTCAACACGCGTTCGCACCATTCTACATTGACACTACGATGCGCACGTAACACATAGCGTATTGAGAAAGCTAAAAGCATGAAACTGCACTAAACAAAAACAATTGGCAAAAATGTTTCTTATCGCGCAGAGCTATTATTGTTTGTCTAGATCTATTACAAATTTAATTACATGACTAATCCAAACTAATTGATACACTTACTAAGAAATGTTAATGCCAAGAAGAAAACCATATATCTAATCTATACATGTTTAACAGTATGCGGAGTAGTCTTCAAAATTGATCCATTTATTTACTTTTGATATATTTTTTTAGATGTCCCCGTATGGACAAAACGTTATTTCGATGTGCTGTTTGTTCGTACGTCTGTTACTCTATCGCGTTTAGTTTTTAAAAATTGAAAGGGCAATTAAACATTCGATTTCACCCTGGTCTTTAGTGTGCTCCATGTAGGCGCAACGGTTTCTTTTATTCTTATCTTATCTTATATAATACAGACGTTACTTCAAAAAAGAAGATTACGTCCTACGCGTCATGCATTTAGTCATGCATATTAACCAATGACCTAAATTCTGCCACGTCACTGGTTTTCCTGGCTAGCTCAGGCAACCCAGTTTTGTTTTTAAATTGCATTTGCATATGTTACAAACCTGTGTAAGAGCATATGTTACAAACCTGTGTAAGAGCATATGTTACAAACCTGTGTAAGAGCATATGTTACAAACCTGTGTAAGAGCATATGTTACAAACCTGTGTAAGAGCATATGTTACAAACCTGTGTAAGAGCATATGTTACAAACCTGTGTAAGAGCATATGTTACAAACCTGTGTAAGAGCATATGTTACAAACCTGTGTAAGAGCATATGTTACAAACCTGTGTAAGAGCATATGTTACAAACCTGTGTAAGAGCATATGTTACAAACCTGTGTAAGAGCATATGTTACAAACCTGTGTAAGAGCATATGTTACAAACCTGTGTAAGAGCATATGTTACAAACCTGTGTAAGAGCATATGTTACAAACCTGTGTAAGAGCATATGTTACAAACCTGTGTAAGAGCATATGTTACAAACCTGTGTAAGAGCATATGTTACAAACCTGTGTAAGAGCATATGTTACAAACCTGTGTAAGAGCATATGTTACAAACCTGTGTAAGAGCATATGTTACAAACCTGTGTAAGAGCATATGTTACAAACCTGTGTAAGAGCATATGTTACAAACCTGTGTAAGAGCATATGTTACAAACCTGTGTAAGAGCATATGTTACAAACCTGTGTAAGAGCATATGTTACAAACCTGTGTAAGAGCATATGTTACAAACCTGTGTAAGAGCATATGTTACAAACCTGTGTAAGAGCATATGTTACAAACCTGTGTAAGAGCATATGTTACAAACCTGTGTAAGAGCATATGTTACAAACCTGTGTAAGAGCATATGTTACAAACCTGTGTAAGAGCATATGTTACAAACCTGTGTAAGAGCATATGTTACAAACCTGTGTAAGAGCATATGTTACAAACCTGTGTAAGAGCATATGTTACAAACCTGTGTAAGAGCATATGTTACAAACCTGTGTAAGAGCATATGTTACAAACCTGTGTAAGAGCATATGTTACAAACCTGTGTAAGAGCATATGTTACAAACCTGTGTAAGAGCATATGTTACAAACCTGTGTAAGAGCATATGTTACAAACCTGTGTAAGAGCATATGTTACAAACCTGTGTAAGAGCATATGTTACAAACCTGTGTAAGAGCATATGTTACAAACCTGTGTAAGAGCATATGTTACAAACCTGTGTAAGAGCATATGTTACAAACCTGTGTAAGAGCATATGTTACAAACCTGTGTAAGAGCATATGTTACAAACCTGTGTAAGAGCATATGTTACAAACCTGTGTAAGAGCATATGTTACAAACCTGTGTAAGAGCATATGTTACAAACCTGTGTAAGAGCATATGTTACAAACCTGTGTAAGAGCATATGTTACAAACCTGTGTAAGAGCATATGTTACAAACCTGTGTAAGAGCATATGTTACAAACCTGTGTAAGAGCATATGTTACAAACCTGTGTAAGAGCATATGTTACAAACCTGTGTAAGAGCATATGTTACAAACCTGTGTAAGAGCATATGTTACAAACCTGTGTAAGAGCATATGTTACAAACCTGTGTAAGAGCATATGTTACAAACCTGTGTAAGAGCATATGTTACAAACCTGTGTAAGAGCATATGTTACAAACCTGTGTAAGAGCATATGTTACAAACCTGTGTAAGAGCATATGTTACAAACCTGTGTAAGAGCATATGTTACAAACCTGTGTAAGAGCATATGTTACAAACCTGTGTAAGAGCATATGTTACAAACCAGGTTAAAAAGTCAGTTTTTTGTTCCCCAGGGTCTTATTTCTGAAATCAGCGTCTGTGTAAAAGCTCACCATTGTCTTGACAGTGCTCAGTCTAGGTACAACGGCGACAGCCTTCAGATAACGTCTTCGTTTGAAACATGAAATATTTTTTATTGCATGTACATTAATGTAGACCATTTTTAAAACAAGATCATTAAAAAGAAATAGTTCATGTAACTCACAGCTAGATCTGCATCCACATATCATACTTTTGTATCAGCAATCATATTGCGCCATCTTTATGGAGATCAAAATAGGCGCAACACCGCCTAGTTGCTTGCACTTTTTGTTCTGGACATGAAATTGTCGAACATCCATTAGTTTTTTATTTACCGTCTCTTAATGACACGGCCTCTTATTGGTCAATGCCTAATTACTTTTCTGAACGCGATCTAGGAGCGAATTTCTGTGTCACGCAAAAGTTAACAACACAAAACTTTGGAGTGTTACTTGCAAGAGGTTGAAAGTTAATTAAATAAATATGAATTACTGAATCAGAGATACAAAAGTCTTTTGTTGCTCTACAATATACGCGTATTAAAACCAGAGTTTTAAAAAATTCGATTTAACTTTTTGAAAATCATCTATCTAAAATGTTTTTTTTTTAATGTCCAATGAAAAATCCAAGGTAAAGTCTTAAAGTCCATTGACTCTGGACATTGGTGATGGTTAGCTTAATGACCAGTCATTCGTGAAAGGCAAGAGATTTGAGAAATAAATAACTGGTAATGTGGCTTCAACTGACTGAGTCAGTAATCCCTTGAACTGAACAGTGATCGTAAAGACCATGGCGCTGAACACTGATCGTCAAGACCATGACGCTGAACAGTGATCGTAAACACCATGACCCTTAACCCACTGAGTTTAAATTCTTACCGTTTTTTTTTTGTTTTTTTTTTAATCCATTTTCGTGTTTCATTTCTTTACACTCTACACAAATATAATCCCACATCCTCACCTAACAGGCATAGGCCTGACACGAAACAACACACACATGTATGATTCGCACAACACTCAACATACATAGGCCTGACACGAAACAACACACACATGTATGACTCGCACAACACTCAACATACATAGGCCTGACACGAAACAACACACACATGTATGACTCGCACAACACTCAACATACATAGGCCTGACACGAAACAACACACACATGTATGACTCGCACAACACTCAACATACATAGGCCTGACACGAAACAACACACACATGTATGACTCGCACAACACTCAACATACATAGGCCTGACATGAAACAACACACACATGTATGACTCGCACAACACTCAACATACATAGGCCTGACACGAAACAACACACACATGTATGACTCGCACAACACTCAACATACATAGGCCTGACACGAAACAACACACACATGTATGACTCGCACAACACTCAACATACATAGGCCTGACACGAAACAACACACACATGTATGACTCGCACAACACTCAACATACATAGATGTCTTTTTTACCATAAGAAACCGACCTACATATATGAAAATATAGATTTCTGAAACACTCATTTAAACATTGATTTCTAAAACACTCATTCAGACTTAGATTTCTAAAACATACATTTAAACATAGATGTTACGTTACACATTGAAACATAGATGTTACGTTACACATTGAAACATAGATGTTACGTTACACATTGAAACATAGATGTTACGTTACACATTTAAACATACATTTGTATAGAACACATTTACCAGCAACGCGTCCCCACAACTCAGATTCATCACCCATACAGACTTCGTTGACTGTTAGGTCTTACTTCTTAGCAACTTCTTTAAAATATATATTTGGCGTATTCTTTTTTTGCGCAACCACAATCAAATTAACACAATGACTGCTATATAGAATCTTCAGGCTTAATTTAGACGATACAGTATATTTCTTTTCGATTTTTAGCGGCCCCCGTCCGGCCGTCCCGTTTAGATCTTGTAAACTAGAAAAGATAGTGAAAATCCGACAAAATGATATTTTAGACCATTCAAAGTTCTGATGCAACGGCTACTTTTTTCTTTTCTTAAAGCGAAAAATTTAATTTTTAAAATCAACTTTAAAAGTAGTTTTTTTCCTTAAAATACTCCATTTTTACAACTATTCACTATTAATAGTAACAAACACGGGAGGCTATTTAGTAAGGGAGATGACTATTATTTATCATATTTCTAACAGATTTATGCAAACGGTTTTAGACTTTTTGTAAAAAAAATATTCTTTTGTTTTGCTAAGTTAAGTAAGTTCTGTCATACTAACTACACATTTACACACAAAAAAAATGTTTACTTATATTTTTAAAGAGAAAAAAATCTTCTTAGTAGGCATATAAGTGGAACATAATTTAAAACAAAAAAAAAATAGGTAACATTTCATAACATTGTCAAACTCTGCACATTGCGAGACCGACCAGTAACACTGAACCAAAGAAAGGGGAGAATTTTTTTATTTTATTGTGGCTTTGAATAAGAAATTGACCCTAAAATTTACAGAACATTTAGATCAATTAGATAATCCTTATATGATACACCAAAAAGCTAGCTATTTATAGTTGTCCGCCATAGATGCAAATGTACAATAAATAATCGTCTTTATTAGATTCCTAGATCCTAGATTAAGCTTATTTCTGATCTGAGATGAACTCCAATTGGTGACAAGGCAGGGAGACCTAGAACTCCCGTAGTGCCCTGGTAAGGAACTCTGCTGTTTGGCGTAGTGCCTCATAACTTCCATACAAACATAGTGAACCACTGGATACCTCTTCCCGCGGCTCACGGAGCTGCGGACACTCTTGCAAGACGTGCGCCACCGTCTCTTCTGATTCCCCGCAGTGTCGGCAACGGGCATCAAAATTTGGTCGGAACCTGGCGAAGTACGCACCTATGGGGCAGTGTCCCGTACGCCACTGCGCTATTGTTGTTTGTTCCGACCTTTTTAGCCTCCACCACGGGTCCTCTCGATCTAGGCGACGCATGTGCTGCCAGACTCCCCTGGCAGTGTTGGAGTCATCCCAGGATTTCAACCAATTTTCATGTACCCACTCTCGTATAACTGTGGTAGCCTGTTTAAACGTACTTGGTGATTCGAAAGTGGGCACGGCCAGCGCTCCTTCTCGAGCTAGAGCGTCAGCCACGGCATTGCCCCTCACGCCGCAGTGCGAGGGCACCCACTGCATAAAGATGACAGCTCCAATAAATAGGCGGGTGTTATTTGCGGCGCCTAATGCCTCTTCCACCAGTTCGGACTTTCCCCCTAAGCCAGCCATGACTTGGAGGCAGGATTGGGAATCGGTAACAATTACAACGGTAGTCGCAACGGTTATCTTTTCACGCAATTTTTGGAGCAGGTATTTGAGTGTATTTGTTATCGCCGTTATTTCAGCATCAAAGCTACATGCAGCGAGGCCGCATGTGTAACAATAAATAACGTTGGCCGGGTAGGTCTTTAATGTGTCCATTGCCATTTTCCTTAGTAAATCCGGGTGTGTGTGTCGTTTTGTGGCCCCATCCAACCCGTGTATGGTTAGATTGATGGGAGGGATGGGCTGTCTCCTCCAGGGCGGGCACGTGCTTATCCGTCGGATTGGGACCCGGTCAGTGGAGAGGCCAGCTTGAGCACTCAAATTTGTTGCGCAGTGCATAAATGATGTCCGTTTGATCCGGTTTTTAACTTTCCACCGAGTGACTAATGTATGGGTCGGTAGCCCTGGTTCGCCTCTTTTGTAGCGTTCCAGTGCCGTTAGCACGGCGCGCTCTCTTCTCAGGCTGAGAGGAGCCACGTTGGACATGATTTCTGCAGCGGAAGTTGGGCTCGCTCTATAGGTGCCGCAAATGAATCTAAGAGCCTGGGCCTGTACACGATCGAGTGATTCGAGGGCCGTCTTGCTTGCGTACACCTGCACGGGCAGGCTGTACTCAATTTGGGACCTGACAGCCCCCGTGTACAGTGTGCGGAGCATGTCAGCTCGGGCGCCCCACTTGGTACTGGCTTTCTGAGTAACCCTAACTTCTCCGTGGCCTTTTTTTCAACGTCCTGGATGTGCAAGTTCATTGAGAGCTTTCTATCTAGGGTGACTTCTAGATATTTTGGCGTGTTTTCACGTTGGAGTCGCAGCCCACCGAGTTGAAGCTCGAATGGGGCCCCAAGAATGTCGATTCCCAGGCTGAACAGGCACCAGGTCGTTTTGGCAACGTTAATTCGTATCTGCCATTTTGATCTATACGAGCAGATGGTATGGAGATCGGCTTGTAATGCTGTCTGTAGTTGGTCAGCTTTCTTCCCGGTTGGCCAGAGGACAATATCATCAGCATATAGCAGTTTGCGACATCGGAGTGAGCTGGGCAAATCGTTAAGATAGGCCATGAAAAGGATACATGAGAGGGCGGATCCTTGGGGTAACCCTCTGATTGGGGTGTTTTCCCCACTTAGAGAGTACTGGAACTGTTCGTGTTTTCCTCTCAGTTAGGAACTGTTTTATCCAGTTATAGGTACGCCCGTGTACGCCCATGGCTCTAAGTTTAAGATAAAGGCCTTGCTTCCACACCCGGTCATAAGCCTGTTTTAGGTCTATAAATACTGCATATGTGCTCTCGGCCCTCTGGAACCCATCGGCCACCTCCTGCATGAATACTGTGACCTGGTCGATCGGGCTCAAGCCTGCCCTAAAGCCAGCCTGCTCTGGCGCTAGGATACCGGCACTCTCAAAGCTCCACACGAGCCGCTCGCTGACCATCCGTTCTACTATCTTGCCGATAGTGGAGGTCAGGGATATGGGTCTGTAGGACTCAACGTTAGTCGCGTCTTTGCCCTTTTTTTAGTATTGGAACAATGGTAGCACAGCGCCAGGCCCTGGGTAGTCTGGACTCTACCCAGGTCCGATTCGCAAACTCAAGGAGTTTGTCTTTCGCAATACCCCCGAGGTGTTTTACCATCTCAGGAGTAACATTGTCTGGACCCGGAGCTTTTCTGTTTTTGCACTTAGCTATCGCTCTGTCCAGCTCAGCACGGCAGAAGGGCGCATTGCACGTGTCCAGGTCTTTCGACCCATCCGGCTCCCTCTCGAGTCTTTTACGCTCCTTTTTGAGGGCTATAGATGTGGCTGTCTTCTTTTCGGACTTGCTTATCGAAGCGAAATATTTTTTAAGCAAGTCGGCCATTTTTTTATCTTTTGTCACTCGATCCCCACTGCGTGACAATAATGGGGTGGCTGTACGCGCCGAATCTTTGGCCTCAAGATTGCGAAGAAGACGCCAGGCTTTGGAAGTATCCCGAAGATCCAGCCCGGCACAGGTATCCCTCCAGTGGTCCGCCCGTACACGTTGGGCCACCTCGCTGGCCTTCCGGCATAATGCATTGAACTCCCTGCGGCATTCGGGGGTCCCCTTTCTTTGTGCTCTGCGCCTTGCCCGTTTCCTGGCCCTGACTATTCGATCTAATTCTCGGGATCAGGCGGGTCTATGCCGTATGCCGGGATAGGTCCGCGGGATATGCTTCCTAGCCGCACCCAAAATCGCTGCAGTGATTTCGCCGTATTTGGAGTCGACTGTCCCTTCCTACATCGCGATACACGACAGGGCGGAGTCGACAGCCGCCCCGTATGCTGGCCGGTCAGCCTTAGTGTAGCTCCATTTTATGGGCCGTTTAGTGGCTTCACCCCTGGCTTTTGAGAGAGCAATAGTGATTTCAATGGGCCTATGATCACTTCCAACATCCTCAAGCACTTTAATTGTGGTTTTCCCCTCTAGATCTGCAGAGATTAGAGTTAGATCAGGTCTCGATAGAGACCCGTTGCCAGTGTGTAGGAAGATTGGCGGGCTATGTTTATTTTGCAGGGAAAATAAGTTCGTAGTGTTGAGAATTTCTTGGACTTTTTGGCCCGAGGAGTCGGTTGTGTCATAGCCCCATGCATGAGACTTGGCATTTAGGTCCCCAGCTAATAGAGTTTTATAAAGAATATTTTTATTGCCGAGGTTAATGGCAAGTTCATGTTTTGGCGGGTTATAGCAGTTTATTACCGTGAGTTTTCTGCCAGCTTTAAAAATATCCAGCGAGACGGCGTCGGTACGCCCGCTTTGAGGGCCAGGATTTTGAGAAACTGTCATGCCGTTTCTGACATATGTGGTGATTCCACGGCACTAATGGTGGCAAGAGCTCGCTTACGAGAGGAGTGGTTGTGTGAGGATTGCTCGATATCCCCAGTATCGAAACTGCTTATTGGGAAGCGCGTTCCTCTACTACCTCACAGGAGACGGGCTAGTTAGAGCCAAGCTCGTGGACGCCAACCAGTCCGCCCGACGCAGCCCGCTAAGGCCGCACCAGTCTTTGCCCAAAGAGAGATCCGCGAATCAGCCGAGTCCCAGGAGAACCCGACCAACCTCGAGTTGGTGTCCAGCGCTATCCGCTTTTCGGAGATCCCGCTAGGTCTCTTACTCACCGTAGCCCCGGGGCCCCACAGGGGGGGGGGGGCTGGACATAACCCCTTTGTTTCCTTTTACACTTGCCGGCTGCTCATTCATCAGCGGCAAGCAACCAGTACTCTTGGCCACTCCAAAAGAGCGGAGTGTTCACCCGACAACCACGATGAGGTGGTACTGGAAATGCCGAGTATTTCTGATCTAGATTTGTCTACTTTCTTTCATTTCACATCTAGATTCGGCTAATTTCCTTAGCTTCAACTCAAAAGCGTAGTTCCTTTCATTTTCCCCCCCTCCTCCCGAGGTTGCACAGGCCAGAGTCTTGCAAAAGCCCGGCCTTGAAGAATGGGGTCAACAATATCTTGGATAAACAAAGCTATGTCCAGCGCTGACATTAAAAGGTTAATGGCCGCATTGACATAGTTCACATTATTTTTGCTACGCTTGTGAGCTGATCAACTGTTCTCAAACTAGGGTATACGCACCTCTGGGAATGCGCAGTAAAATAGTATTACAGACGTTACTTCCTGCCCAGGGGATTCCAGATGAGAGGGGCCTCCACAAAAGAGTTATACAAAAAATATCCGAATTAGCATGGGTCAGAAACGTGTACGTTATTTATTTATTTAATAGTATCTTCTTTTGAAATTCTTTTCGCATTTTTGCCAACACTACTTTTAATCTTACAGTTGGCATCACTGTCGTAATGTGTAAATACAGACCTGGATTTATGGTAGTGCGTCAACCCAGAGCCTTAGCCTTACTCTCCAAATACTTTAAAAAATTTACTTTTTTTTTTTTTCAAAAAAAATATCCATATTAAATATTTTTTTAAAAGAAGGGAAATTAGATTAAATTTAAAAGTACTCTCTTTCTTGTGCAATATGGCATGTTTTTAAATACTAGTACCCTATTATTAATAAGTTAATTTTTATAGAAGCTTTCTACAAAGTGTAAGGGTCTCTACAAATTGTTTTCCGGGGCCTCCACTTACTTAAATCCGGCCCTGCACGCGAAACATGGAAGTCATCTGTCAAATTGAGAAAAACTTAATGTGGCTTAACAAAAAAAATGGCTAAGACGGATTTTAGAAGTCTGTTAAAGAGATCCGGTCTTGAACAAGGAAATCATATGCCGAACTGGCATTCGACCATTAAATGAGGTTTTGGCCGAGCGTCAAATGATGTCTGCGGGACATGTTCTCCGACAGAATGAACTACGCATACCAAGAGTTGCAGTGGCATCGAGGCCAATATGAGGAAAGCGCAAAAATGGACGTCCTCGTGTAACGTTGCGCCACACTTTTATGGAGGACCTCAGAGCAGTGGACACCAGGTGGGAAGAGGCTTCGATATTGCCAGTGACAGATCTTTATGGAGACAACTTGCCGCCCATTGCGCAGAACCTCGGGGGAGGCTCTGAGTAAGTAAAACATGAGCTAGTGGAAAATTGTCGACTCCACGCCCTTTCCAGAAAGGGGTCTGAGGGAGCTTTCTCAGCCGCCAAACACTATTTCCGGTATTGAAAGCCAACAAAATGCATATTCTGAGGTATCTGCAGTGCATTATCCTGCTATTAAAATTTTTTATTTCCAAAACCTAATCTGCTATTCTTACTTACTAAGATCCTCAGGCGCCGTTCGGCGCATTGTCGGCAAGCTGCTTCCACAAAAATCTGTCACTGGCAATGTCCGAAGCCTTTTCCCACTTGCTCTGAATGTCCTCCATGAAAGTGTGGCGCCAAGTTATACCAGGATTTCCCTGTTTGCGCTTTCTTCGTAATAGCCTCCATGTCACCGCAACTCTTAATATGTGTGATTCATTTTGTCGGAGAACATGTCACGCAAACCTTATGCGACGCTCTGTCACGATCTTACTAAGGGGTCGACTCCTAGTTCGGCATAAGATTTCCTTGATTTAGACCCAATCTCTATAACTGACTCCTAAAATCCGTCTTAGCCATCTTTGTTGAGTCACATTTAGTCTTTTTCAATTTCAGCACTTTATTAATGGAGCCCAGCCACTTGTAGAAATGTGTAACCTCTCTTAGCTACGCTCTTGGAATTAAATGACTGTAGTTTGCTTTAGATTTTATATCGAAAAGGGCAGTTTTATCGTCAAAATTATCTCTGGGGGTTTTAAAATAAAAAATCTCTGGAGTTTTTTCTTAACAAATTCAAAACCCCTTTAGCTACGCTCATAGACTTTGGTAAATTTAGTTTGCTTTAGAATGATATTGAAGAAAGAGGTTTTCTACCTCAAAACTCTCTTTAGGGGGATTTTAAACTCAAAACCATCTGGAGGGTTTAAAACTTTAAAAAGAAAATTCTCTGGAGAATGGGGGTTTAAACTCAAAACCCCCCTTGGCTTGGCTACGCTCATAGAATTTTAGTGTGTAATTTGCTTTTTTATATTGAATAGGTGATTTTTAGCTGCAAACCCCGCTGGAGGGGGGGTTTAAACACAAAACCCCTCTTGGCTACGCTCATAGAATCTGGTGACTGATGTATGGTCTTGTATTGAAGAGGGTTTTTTAAAATCAACCCTCCCCCCCCTTTAGCTTTGCTCTTGGAATTTGGGAATAGTCGTATACATTTTTTTTGTTTTGTTTTACAGAAGAGGGGGATTTAACTGCAAAACCCCCTGGTAGGGGGTTTAAACTCAAACCCCCCTTGGCTGCGTCGGAGAAAGTGATGGTTTAGCATTAAAATCTCTCCTAAGATAACAAAATCAAAGCAAAAAATCAGTCACTAAATCCGCCCCCCTTTTGGGGGGGGGGATTTCATTTCGGGAGGGGGGGGTTCCCCTCTCCGGTTACGCCCATGGCCAGTTTTACTTATATATATGCCATTTAATTTTAGTTGTTCTTATATACATATTCGTCCATGTATTAAACCACTCCATCCCATCCCTCTCGTTACTGCACTAATTAAAACCAAATGTATCTGTCACTGATTCAAAGATAATTATCATGACATGACTTTGTAGACTGCCAGTAGGTAGGCATATTACTGGTAGGCATGTCCTTCACAAGCAGCATTACAGTCCAGAGACTGGACTAACAACATGGACAGGAACTAGGAACTACTTGCGAACGTGATAGAATGTTTATTGACATGCCATAAAGCCAGCGTCCATGAAGATATTCAATGAATCTAATAACTTGCTACTACCCGACTTCACATACACGTGTTGTATCCATACAACTACTCGCTATGGTAAACTAAGGGAACTATCTCGCCTGTGACAATATCATCACATCAGATGTGTGAATGCACTCATCGTTGAGGGAAAAAATAGTATTAAACATTAGAACGCAGTGTTTTCAATTTGGCCATGTCACAGAACTGTCCAGCTTGACCGCAGCGACATGGGGATTTAAAGTGCACTGTAAATTGGACGCACAGTTGTCTCGTGTTAGAGTGCACAAAAGTTAGGAAACTGGCTCTCGTGACGTCACAGCGTTTACTGTGACACAGATACCATGGGAAACACACACACACACTATTGTCTTATCGTAGAAGAACGGGTCTGAAATTTCTTTATTTCAAAGTTGTCTACTTCAGAGTTTCATGTGTGTCTTTCTTGTACACTGTGATACTTACCTTATCTTTACTTTAGTAATCTTCTTTCTCCTCCCCCCCCCATTCTCCAGGCTAGCTGCCTGGTCGTGCGGTATGCGCACTGGACTATCATTCAAACGTGTCAATGGTCCCATTTTTTTTAACCTGCCTGCTGCCATTCCCCGTCGTCCTGCGGGAGATTTGGACCAGGAAGTAAATTATCTTTAACATCCGAAACATGTCAAACATTTTAGAAACAAACAAAACATGTACTGCAAAGTGAAAATAAAAAGGTATAAATAAAAATTAGTTTGATAGTGATAAATAGACTGCATTATTAAAATGTAACACTAACTGTATACTGTTTATATTTTTAGCCGTCAAGATGGGTCGAATTCCTAAAGTCGAGAAAGAGAGAGCACTTCTGGAAAATAGGTTGCAGACCAGGTCGGACCATCACATGGAAGTGGAAGAAGGCGATATTAATATGTCCAGCTCGTATAGCTGGTCTGAGTCTACCAGAAGCCAGGACATGTTAGCACAAGAGAACAGTCACGGAGGACACATCTCTAGAATCGACGCTCGATCGGAACACGGGTCAGTCTCGAAAGACTGGACACACAATGACATTCCATTAGGGCCTCCGAAGCCGCTGGCCCACGCGCCAAAACCCACAACCCACGCACACCGCAGCTACAGCTGCGAGGGTCGAGAGATGCCTGAGCTTATCTCCGAGTGGAAAAATTGTCACGATCTCAAATCTTCGGTGGATTCGAACTATAAGGGCGAGACCATCAACAGTCACCACCTTTCAGAACATGCCACATCATTTTCCACGTCGGACCCAGCGCTTTACCAGGACTTTCTTGGCTCAGATCATCTCATGGGTAACGCCAAAGGACACACCACGAGCCGGTCCAGCAAAGGTTTTCTTGAACGTGCGCAGCACAATAGTGCTCGCATGTTTCATTCATCTGTCATCATCAAAACAGAACCAGATTGCTCTTACGGCAACGAACCCAACGGGGAATCGTGGGACGGCTTGTACGCTCAACCGTCTGAAATAAGCTGCCACTCTGCTGGTACAAACTTAACCAGATTTCCCTTAGAAAACTGCGCTCAGCCTCTATTAGGCGACTGCCGTGCAGTTTCCTCTTGGGGAAATTCGTTCGACGATGCCGAATCTGATACGAAATGCGAGATTAAAAGAGTACAACCCATCCAGCCATTTAACCTGGTTGAAAAAGCAGCAGCTGGTTTGGACGTTAAAGAACCACACCGCCTCGACAAGGATAGACATATGTCCGCCTTGACACCCAAAACACCAGCGCCATGTCAAAGCAGCTACAGTCCAGATATAATCAAAGTGTTACTTGACCAGGTGGGAGGAGAGAGGATAAAGGGCATACAGCATCATATCATGACCACAGTGGCCAAGACGTTTGGACCTGAGGAATATGAAGCTACAAAGCAATTGCTCAGCTCCTACACCGAACGTTCGGAACAGAAGCCAACCGAGCCTGCAACGCTCTCTTACCGCGAACCAGACAAGCCCTTTCGTTCTTCTGGCATCTCTCAGGCAGCGGGCAACACATCACAGCCATTTACCACATTCGGCGCGGGGGTAAACGCTATGCAGCCGAAGCCTATGTCAGATCATACAGACTCGATTCCTATCATGAATGGTCTGGCCCTAAACCACCAGGGCCAGTGGTGTGCTGAAACTAATTGTGAAATCATGGGTCCCTTCCCGAGGGATAAGGTCAACAGTTCAAAACATGTTAGTGATGCAGGGCTTCTTTCCAACGCGGAGCTAATGGAGACAGAGGATGGATTAACTCTTTGTTCTTCAGATGAATTAAGTAATGGGTTACTCGGGGATCAATATGAGTCATTGATGAATCTCGGAGCATCTGATAAGGTAAGAACATACATTGACATCAAAATATCACCATAACACGATTGATTCAGTCTTGAAAAAGTGCATTGCCCAGTTATTTATAAGAGCATGGCCCAGTTATTGATAAGAGCATGGCCCAGTTATTGATAAGAGCATGGCCCAGTTATTGATAAGAGCATTGCCCAGTTATTGATAAAAGCATGGCCCAGTTATTGATAAGAGCATGGCCCAGTTGTTGATAAGAGCATGGCCCAGTTATTGATAAGAGCATGCCCCAGTTATTGAAAGAGCATGGTCCAGTTATTGATAAGTGCATGGCCCAGTTATTGATAAGAGCATGGCCCAGTTATAGATAAGAGCATGGCCCAGTTATTGATAAGAGCATGGCCCAGTTGTTGATAAGAGCATGGCCCAGTTATAGATAAGAGTATGGCCCAGTTATTGATAAGAGCATGACCCAGTTGTTGATAGAGCATGGCCCAGTTATTGATAAGAGCATGGCCCAGTTGTTGATAAGAGCATGGCCCAGTTATTGATAAGTGCATGACCCAGTTATTGATAAGTGCATGGCCCAGTTATTGATAAGAGCATGGCCCAGTTGTTGATAAGAGCATGGCCCAGTTATTGATAGAGCATGGTCCAGTTATAGATAAGAGCATGGCCCAGTTATTGATAAGAGCATGACCCAGTTATTGATAAGTGCATGGCCCAGTTATTGATAAGAGCATGACCCAGTTATTGATAAGAGCATGACCCAGTTATTGATAAGTGCATGGCCCAGTTATAGATAAGAGCATGACCCAGTTATTGATAGAACATGGCCCAGTTATTGATAGAACATGGCCCAGTTATTGAAAAGAGCATGGCCCAATAATCGCATCTATTTTTGGCTAGTTTAAATATTGTATTTACGATGTGTATATTTTCCGTTCAGTTTAATGACTTTCAGTTTCTTGACTTCACAAATTCACTGAGAAAATAACCTAATATTTTTTGTTTATAATATTCCTTTAGGTTGTTCAAAACTTTGAATACACACACAGACAGATTTAAATTTTAATGATGATCTGAGAATTTAATGTCAGACACTGTTTACTAGAATTATTTTTCTTTAGAGATTTAGATTTACATCCCTTGTAGCCAGTATCTCTAGTTTTGATCTCGAGTCTTTTCCAGGTCTCATTTATCATTAATCCAACGCTGGACAAAAATACGTTCAAAAATATCTTGTTTACATCACTACATTCACGTCTGTGATAATGGGCACTGACATCTTGTAGCAGCAGCTAGGCATTTACATTTTGTAGCTGCAGTTAGGCAGTGATGCCTTGTAGCTGCAGATAGGCTGTGACGTCTTATTGTTGCAGTTAGGCATTGACGTCTTGTAGCTGCATTTAAGTAGTCTTGGATCTGGGCTGTGACGTCTTGTAGCTCCATCTAGACATTGAAATCTTGCAGCTACTTCTAATCACTGATGTCTTGTAGCTCCATCTAGACATTGAAATCTTGCAGCTACTTCTAATCACTGATGTCTTGTAGATACATCTAGGTATTGACTTCTTTTAATTGAAGCTGGCCTGTTAAGTCTTGTACCTTTAACTAGGTGTCTGTAACAGGCTTGTTGTGTATTGTTGAAGAATGCTGGGTTCGTGTGTCCACTCAACACGTGACAAACATATATATTACAGATTGACTCAAATCCACTTTAGCAGACAAAATATAAAGTTTATTTAATAATAATAGTGGACTTCTTGGTAGTTACATAAACTAATAAGAAACATAATCACATCCGCATAACAGCGGTATTAGATATATCCAACGTGTTAAGTTCTCCAGAATAGCCTACAAGCAACGTCCGCATCACAGCGGGTAACAATAAACAATAGTAATATGTATTCAGCTCCAAATACAAAATAGCTATCAAAATACGTGTACAGTCTTACTGACTTCAAGTGACTAGTCCGCAAAGGACCAAGGTACTACTGACTTCGACTGCTTAAAAGTTACTACTCGACTCTTTAAGTGACCACTATACCCGACTCTTGAGGTTACTACTGACCAAGAGTTAATTTAGTCATTCTTATTTCCTGTTTCTATATCAGGTCTTTCACCCTCACGACCCGAGATGAACATATAACAGGCAATGTCAACCGAGACTGTGACATTACGCCCAAAAAAAGATTTTGCAAAAAATCATTCAAAATTTAAGCATCAATACAAATCATGTTCATAAACATATTCATGTAAGAGGAAATTAATGTACAAATCTTCGCTATGTAGCATGTTATATCAAGAGTCAACAAATTTGTGAGACTAACATATGGTCTCATCTGAGATGACAATATTTAAAAAAAAAATTATATTTGTCTGTGTAGATAATACTCATAATTGTCAACATCATTTACAATAGCAAGTGTTTTATCTTTGCACAAAATGTTCATAGTAAATACTCAATTTATCAACATAATGTTTACTGTGTGTACTTCATTTGTAAATGAAACAAAGAATAAGTATTAGTGCAAATCTTACAGAGAAGAGCTTCTCTTCTATAGATATGGGCGAATGTCATTGAACTGTGTCCAACATAGTCACGTGTATCATGGGATAGAATTCAAATGTCTAGTTGTTTCAACAGAATTGCAACTGTACATAGTGTCGACTGTCCCAAAGCGCCATCAAATGTATTGATTCACTTTGAAATAACGTTTTAGGTGCACTGAGTGAAAGATTTCTTTTTTAATGAAAAAGATTAAAGTGCACTAAGGTCAGGGTTAACTACATTTTTGTTCTCTGAGTCTTGACGGGATTTTTTTATTCTCTTCATCAGCCAGTTACGTTGGTTTTTTGTTGACAAGTATGTGACAGTAGGTTTTCATTCTGACCTAGACTAGACAAGTATGTGACAGTAGGTTTTCATTCTGACCTAGACTAGACAAGTATGTCTCAGTAGGTTTTCATTCTGACGTAGACTAGACAATTATGTCACTGTATGTTTTCATTCTAACGTAGACTAGACAAGTATGTGACAGTAGGTTTTCATTCTGACGTAGACTAGACAAGTATGTCTCAGTATATTTTCATTCTGACCAAGACTAGACAAGTATGTCACCGTAGGTTTTCATTCCGACGTAGACTAGACAAGTATGTGACAGTAGGTTTTCATTGTGACCTAGACTAGACAAGTATGTGACAGTAGGTTTTTATTCTTGCGTAGACTGGAAAAGTATGTGACAGTATGATTTCATTCTGACCTAGACTAGACAAGTATGTCACAGTAGGTTTTCATTCTGGCGTAGGCTAGAGACAAGTATGTCACAGTATGTTTTCATTTTGACGTAGACTAGACAAGCATGTGACAGTAGGTTTTCATTCTGACGTAAACTAGACAAGTATTTGACAGTAGGTTTTCCTTCTGACCTAGACTAGACAAGTATGTGACAGTAGGTTTTCATTCTGACCTAGACACGTATGTGACAGTAGGTTTTCATTCTGACCTAGACTAGACAAGTATGTGACAGTAGGTTTTCATTCTAACCTAGACTAGACAAGTATGTGACCGTAGGTTTTTATTCTGACGTAGACTAGACAAGTGTGTGACAGTAGGTTTTCATTCTGACGTAAACTAGACAAGTATCTGAGTGTGGGTTTTCATTCTGACGTAGACTAGACAAGTATGTGACAGTAGGTTTTCATTCTGACGTAGACTAGACAAGTATTTGACAGTAGGTTTTCATTCTGACCTAGACTAGACGAGTATGTGACAGTAGGTTTTCATTCTAACCTAGACTAGACAAGAATGTGACAGTAGGTTTTCATTCTGACGTAGACTAGACAAGTATGTGACAGTAGGTTTTCATTTTGACCTAGACTAGACAAGTATGTCACAGTATGTTTTCATTCTGGCGTAGACTAGAGACAAATATGTCACACTAGGTTTTCATTCTGACGTAGACTAGGCAAGCATGTGACAGTAGGTTTTCATTCTGACCTAGACTAGAGAAGTATGTGACATTAGGTTTTCATTCTGACCTAGACTAGACAAGTAATTGACAGTAGGTTTTCATTCTAACCTAGACTAGACAAGTATGTGACAGTATGTTTTCATTCTGACGTAGACTAGACAAGTATATGACAGTAGGTTTTCATTCTGACGTAGACTAGACAAGTATGTGACAGTAGGTTTTTGTTCTGACTTAGACTAAACAAGTATGTCACAGTAGGTTTTCATTCTGACGTAGACTAGGCAAGTATGTGACAGTAGGTTTTTATTCTGACATAGACTGGACAAGTATGTGACAGTAGGTTTTTATTCTGACGTAGACTGGACAAGTATGTGACAGTAGGTTTTTATTCTGACGTAGACTGGACAAGTATGTCACAGTTTGTTTTAATTCTGATCTAGACTAGATAAGTATCTGACAGTAGGTTTTCATTCTGACCTAAACTAGACAAGTATGTGACAGTAGGTTTTCATTCTGACCTAGACTAGACAAGTATGTGACAGCAGATGTGACAGTAGATTTTCATTCTGACCAAGACTAGACAAGTATGTGACAGTAGGTTCTCATTCTGACGTAGACTAGACCAGTATGTGACAGTAAGTTTTCATTCTGACGTAGACTAGACAAGTATGTGACAGTAGGTTTTCATTCTGACTTAGACTAGACAAGTATGTCACAGTAGGTTTTCATTCTGACGTAGACTAGATAAGTTTGTTTCAGTAAGTTTTCATTCTGACCTAGACTAGACAAATATGTCACCGTAGGTTTTCATTTGGCGTAGACTATGGACTAGTATGTCACAGTAGGTTTTCAATCTGACGTAGACTAGACAAGCATGTGACATTAGGTTTTCATTCTGACTTAGACTAGACAAGTATGTGACAGTAGGTTTTTATTTTGACGTAGACTAGACAAGTATGTCACAGTATGTTTTCATTCTGGCGTAGACTAGAGACAAGTATGTCACAGTAGGTTTCATTCTGACGTAAACTAGACAAGCATGTGACAGTATGTTTTTATTCTGACCTAGACTAAACAAGTATGTGACATTAGGTTTTCATTCTGACGTAGACTAGACAAGTATGTTACAGTAGGTTTTCATTCTAACCTAGACTAGACAAGTATGTGACAGTATGTTTTCATTCTGACGTAGACTAGACAAGTATGTGACAGTAGGTTTTCATTGTGACCTAGACTAGACAAGTATTTGACAGTATGTTTTCATTCTGACGTAGACTAGACAAGTATGTGACAGTAGGTTTTTATTCTGACGTAGACTAGACAAGTATGTGACAGTAGGTTTTTATTCTGACGTAGACTGGACAAGTATGTGACAGTAGGTTTTGATTCTTACCTAGACTAGACAAGTATGTCACAGTAGGTTTTCATTTGGCGTAGACTAGAGACAAGTTTGTCACAGTAGGTTTTCATTGTGACGTAGACTAGACAAGCATGTTACAGTAGGTTTTCATTCTGACTTAGACTAGACAAGTATGTTACAGTAGGTTTTCATTCTGACGTAGACTAGACAAGTATGTGACAGTAGGTTTTCATTCTGACCTAGACTAGACAAGTATGTGACAGCAGATGTGACAGTAGGTTTTCATTCTGACCTAGACTAGACAAGTATGTGACAGTAGGTTTTCATTCTGACGTAGACTAGACAAGTATGTGACAGTATGTTTTCATTCTGACGTAGACTAGACAAGTATGTGACAGTATGTTTTCATTCTGACGTAGACTAGACAAGTATGTGACAGTAGGTTTTCATTCTGACGTAGACTAGACAAGTATGTGACAGTATGTTTTCATTCTGACGTAGACTAGACAAGTATGTGACAGTAGGTTTTCATTCTGACGTAGACTAGACAAGTATGTGACAGTAGGTTTTCATTCTGACGTAGACTAGACAAGTATGTGACAGTAGGTTTTCATCCTGACGTAGACTAGACAAGTATGTGACAGTATGTTTTCATTCTGACGTAGACTAGACAAGTATGTGACAGTAGGTTTTCATTCTGACGTAGACTAGACAAGTATGTGACAGTAGGTTTTCATTCTGACGTAGACTAGACAAGTATGTGACAGTAGGTTTTCATCCTGACGTAGACTAGACAAGTATGTGACAGTAGGTTTTCATTCTGACGTAGACTAGACAAGTATGTGACAGTAGGTTTTCATTCTGACGTAGACTAGACAAGTATGTGACAGTAGGTTTTCATTCTGACGTAGACTAGACAAGTATGTGACAGTAGGTTTTCATTCTGACGTAGACTAGACAGATCGTTTATTTGTTTACTGCCATGGTGTCCCCCAGGTGGCCAGCTCCATCCCTCACAACTTGGACGTGGACAAGGACAGCACAAGCCCTACAGGCCTGGATGAGTTGTCGATGTCGGCGTGTTCACAGACCTTGCTGAAAGCCTACGAGAAACACATGGACGTCCTGGTCAAGAGATATGACAGCATGAATGAGTTTATCAAAAATAAGGTAATAGATGTTGCTGTCTTGTCTGAGTTTACCCATGTTTATGTCTTAGTTTCCGTCTCGTGAAACACATTCAACAAAAAACATTTTCATACATAGATCTCTCAGCTATTTCCGTTCTAAGTCTGGAGTCTTGATCCCCTTTGCGAATATCGTTCCTTTCAGTTGCGTACTGTAAGATAAGCTGCTGTCCTGCTGTTCATGTTTTCTGGTAATGTCTCTTTGCAGTATACCTAATTTAGTTACAGTACTGCGCTGTTTGTTTACATTTTGTTTCAAAGTTCTGGTTTCGATTGAAATGATTTTTTTAACATGCCCAAAATGTAGGAAGACGGAAACTGTTCAAATCCATCTAGAGAAATTTGGGACTCTAGAGCAGTGGTTCTCAAACTTTTTTGTCTCGTAGACCCCTTGCCATATTTTCTAGATTACGGTAGATCTCCCTGCTTAACTTATATTGCATTTTTGAAAATTCACCAACTCCATTTTTTAAACTATGTCTAACTGCAGTGAGTCCAAGAATGAAAAAGTAATTTAAAGCTACATGTAGAGTTAGAGAGATCTTTTTCATTGGTAAAATTCAAATTTAAACTAATTAAAATAACAGTTAATATATATTACTGGAATCTCTAAACACACTGGAAATGTGTGGGTTTTTTTTTTTTAGCAAAAGGAATACTGAATTCAAACCTCTGCTGCCTTGCAACTATACCCAAACACGGCGACCCTTTGGCAGTTTGCAGCACAGTGCTACACCCTGTCAGAACCTGCGACCCCGCTGATCCCAAACTGTACATGTCGTTTTCAAAGAATTACATAAGCATAAGAAACTTTGAATGTTATAACTCATACAAATGATGTGGCTTTGAACTGTTACTTAAAGAAATTTGTTTAATAATATTAGATGTAGGTTTTTATAAAATAATTAGATTTTATAACTACTTCAACGGCTGGTAAAAATCAATGTTTTATCTATAGTGTTTTCCATATTTGGCTATACGTAAAGAGATCTTGTAAGACGCTCACAAACCACCATCTTCTATATATGATGTTAAAGAGAGATTTTGTGGTGTCTATTCTGAACTTTATCTTTGAGAGTTCGAAAGTTTTTTTCAAACCTTTATCTTTTTATCAGGGTGGCATCATCTCAAATTATCCTCCAGTGTAATTAGTCACTTAGGCAACCGCTTGTTTGACAAGAAAGGAATGAATCCTGATTTTCAATAAATTTAAAATATTTTTTTTTGTTATGCATTGTTTAAATGTAGACAAAATTAAGCTATTTAAATGGGTATTGAAATTAAATACAGCAATTTTTCATTTGATTAGCGGGATATTTAAAGGATTAACTAAGGTACAAATAATATATTCTTACATGAAATAAGTACATTAAAGGAATCTGAAAATTAAAGTCACGACCTGCATAAATTAAATCCATTATTGTAGACCCCCGTGGACATCTCATAGACCCCCAATTTTTTTTTTTACTATCGTAGACCCCTTGGAAGTCTTCGTAGACCCCTTGGAAGTCTTCGTAGACCCCTGGGGGTCTTTATAGACCACTTTGGGAATCAGAGGAAGGACCAAGAGATGTGGTATGAGATGGACATCCTCTAGGACTCAGTATATTATTTAATTTAAAATCCTAAGTTGTGTTACCATGTCCTTCTATTTATCTACCTGCTGCTGGCAAGCGGCTCTTGGGAGAAGAAAGGATGAACGTTGAAATATCAGCTGAAATCTTTGAGAGCCGCCTTGAGAAGCCTTTAAACAGCTTTTTTATGAAACGTATCGTCCTTGCACTCTCGCTGTGTATCTAGCCATTGATCTCGTTGTATTATTGAGTTCATCATTGATAGCATCAGCTCATACATTATTGAGTTCACAATTGATAGCATCAGCTCATACATTATTGAGTTCATCATTGATAGCATCAGCTCATACATTATTGAGCTCATCATTGATAGCATCAGCTCATACATTATTGAGTTCATCATTGATAGCATCAGCTCCTACATTATTGAGTTCATCATTGATAGCATCAGCTCATACATTATTGAGTTCATCATTGATAGCATCAGCTCCTACATTATTGAGTTCATCATTGATAGCATCAGCTCATACATTATTGAGTTCATCATTGATAGCATCAGCTCATACATTATTGAGTTCATCATTGATAGCATCAACTCATACATTATTGAGTTCATCATTGATAGCATCAGCTCATACATTATTGAGTTCATCATTGATAGCATCAGCTCATACATTATTGAGTTCATCATTGATAGCATCAGCTCATACATTATTGAGTTCATCATTGATAGCATCAACTCATACATTATTGAGTTCATCATTGATAGCATCAACTCATACATTATTGAGTTCATCATTGATAGCATCAGCTCATACATTATTGAGTTCATCATTGATAGCATCAGCTCATACATTATTGAGTTCATCATTGATAGCATCAGCTCATACATTATTGAGTTCTTGGCTGGCCCTCTTAGAACCCCGCAGTTTTTGTTTTTGTTTTTAAACAGAAAGAACAGACTTGTCTTCATGTATATCTATAATTTAGTCTAGGCACTGACATAGCGTTACTGGACGAAAGAAAATTGAATCTTGAGTCTTGTTGTAATTAGTATTGACCCTGCTATTTTTAAAAAGCATTGTTCCTGTATTTTAAAGCGTATGGCTTTTGTGATTTTTTAAAGCTTTGATGTAAATTAGATCTCTTCTCACCATTCTTTGATGTCTGCAGTGTTTCTCTTCTCACTAGTCTTTGATGTCTGTAGTGTTTCTCTTCTCAAAAGTCTTTGATGTCTGTAGTGTTTCTCTTCTCACTAGTCTTTGATGTCTGTAGTGTTTCTCTTCTCAAAAGTCTTTGATGTCTGTAGTGTTTCTCTTCTCACTAGTCTTTGATGTCTGTAGTGTTTCTCTTCTCACTAGTCTTTGATGTCTGTAGTGTTTCTCTTCTCACCAGTCTTTGATGTCTGTAGTGTTTCTCTTCTCACCAGTCTTTAATGTCTGTAGTGTTTCTCTTCTCACCAGTCTTTGATGTCTGTAGTGTTTCTCTTCTCACTAGTCTTTGATGTCTGTAGTGTTTCTCTTCTCACCAGTCTTTGATGTCTGTAGTGTTTCTCTTCTCACCAGTCTTTGATGTCTGTAGTGTTTCTCTTCTCACCAGTCTTTGATGCCTGTAGTGTTTCTCTTCTCACCAGTCTTTGATGTCTGTAGTGTTTCTCTTCTCACCAGTCTTTGATGCCAGTAGTGTATCTCTTCTAACCAGTCTTTGATGCCAGTAGTGTATCTCATCTCACCAGTCTTTGATGTCTGAAGTGTTTCTCTTCTCACCAGTCTTTGATGTCTGTAGTGTTTCTCTTCTCAAAAGTCTTTGATGTCTGTAGTGTTTCTCTTCTCACCAGTCTTTGATGTCTGTAGTGTTTCTCTACTCACCAGTCTTTGATGTCTGTAGTGTTTCTCTTCTCACCAGTCTTTGATGCCTGTTGTGTTTCTCTTCTCAAAAGTCTTTGATGTCTGTAGTGTTTCTCTTCTCAAAAGTCTTTGATGTCTGTAGTGTTTCTCTTCTCACCAGTCTTTGATGTCTGTAGTGTTTCTCTACTCACCAGTCTTTGATGTCTGTAGTGTTTCTCTTCTCACCAGTCTTTGATGCCTGTTGTGTTTCTCTTCTCAAAAGTCTTTGATGTCTGTAGTGTTTCTCTTCTCACCAGTCTTTGATGTCTGTAGTGTTTCTCTTCTCAAAAGTCTTTGATGTCTGTAGTGTTTCTCTTCTCACCAGTCTTTGATGTCTGTAGTGTTTCTCTACTCACCAGTCTTTGATGTCTGTAGTGTTTCTCTTCTCACCAGTCTTTGATGTCTGTAGTGTTTCTCTACTCACCAGTCTTTGATGTCTGTAGTGTTTCTCTTCTCACCAGTCTTTGATGCCTGTAGTGTTTCTCTTCTCACCAGTCTTTGATGTCTGTAGTGTTTCTCTTCTCACCAGTCTTTGATGCCAGTAGTGTATCTCTTCTCACCAGTCTTTGATGCCAGTAGTGTATCTCTTCTCACCAGTCTTTGATGTCTGTAGTGTTTCTCTTCTCACCAGTCTTTGATGTCTGTAGTGTTTCTCTTCTCAAAAGTCTTTGATGTCTGTAGTGTTTCTCTTCTCACCAGTCTTTGATGTCTGTAGTGTTTCTCTACTCACCAGTCTTTGATGTCTGTAGTGTTTCTCTTCTCACCAGTCTTTGATGTCTGTAGTGTTTCTCTACTCACCAGTCTTTGATGTCTGTAGTGTTTCTCTTCTCACCAGTCTTTGATGCCTGTAGTGTTTCTCTTCTCACCAGTCTTTGATGTCTGTAGTGTTTCTCTTCTCACCAGTCTTTGATGCCAGTAGTGTATCTCTTCTCACCAGTCTTTCATGCCAGTAGTGTATCTCTTCTCACAAGTCTTTGATGTCTGTAGTGTTTCTCTTCTCACCAGTCTTTGATGTCTGTAGTGTTTCTCTTCTCAAAAGTCTTTGATGTCTGTAGTGTTTCTCTACTCACCAGTCTTTGATGTCTGTAGTGTTTCTCTTCTCACCAGTCTTTGATGTCTGTAGTGTTTCTCTTCTCACCAGTCTTTGATGCCTGTAGTGTTTCTCTTCTCACCAGTCTTTGATGTCTGTAGTGTTTCTCTTCTCACCAGTCTTTGATGCCAGTAGTGTATCTCTTCTAACCAGTCTTTGATGCCAGTAGTGTATCTCATCTCACCAGTCTTTGATGTCTGTAGTGTTTCTCTTCTCACCAGTCTTTGATGTCTGTAGTGTTTCTCTTCTCACCAGTCTTTGATGCCTGTAGTGTTTCTCTTCTCACCAGTCTTTGATGTCTGTAGTGTTTCTCTTCTCACCAGTCTTTGATGCCAGTAGTGTATCTCTTCTAACCAGTCTTTGATGCCAGTAGCGTATCTCTTCTCACCAGTCTTTGATGTCTGAAGTGTTTCTCTTCTCACCAGTCTTTGATGTCTGTAGTGTTTCTCTTCTCACCAGTCTTTGATGTCTGTAGTGTTTCTCTTCTCAAAAGTCTTTGATGTCTGTAGTGTTTCTCTTCTCAAAAGTCTTTGATGTCTGTAGTGTTTCTCTTCTCACCAGTCTTTGATGTCTGTAGTGTTTCTCTTCTCAAAAGTCTTTGATGTCTGTAGTGTTTCTCTTCTCAAAAGTCTTTGATGTCTGTAGTGTTTCTCTTCTCACCAGTCTTTGATGTCTGTAGTGTTTCTCTTCTCAAAAGTCTTTGATGTCTGTAGTGTTTCTCTTCTCACCAGTCTTTGATGTCTGTAGTGTTTCTCTACTCACCAGTCTTTGATGTCTGTAGTGTTTCTCTTCTCACCAGTCTTTGATGTCTGTAGTGTTTCTCTTCTCACTAGTCTTTGATGTCTGTAGTGTTTCTCTTCTCAAAAGTCTTCGATGTCTGTAGTGTTTCTCTTCTCACCAGTCTTTGATGTCTGTAGTGTTTCTCTACTCACCAGTCTTTGATGTCTGTAGTGTTTCTCTTCTCACCAGTCTTTGATGCCTGTTGTGTTTCTCTTCTCAAAAGTCTTTGATGTCTGTAGTGTTTCTCTTCTCACCAGTCTTTGATGTCTGTAGTGTTTCTCTTCTCAAAAGTCTTTGATGTCTGTAGTGTTTCTCTACTCACCAGTCTTTGATGTCTGTAGTGTTTCTCTACTCACCAGTCTTTGATGTCTGTAGTGTTTCTCTTCTCACCAGTCTTTGATGTCTGTAGTGTTTCTCTACTCACCAGTGCGTTCAAGATTTGGCCTAGTTACACTTGTATGTAATAATCTTCAAGTTTGAAGGAAAACCCAGAAGAAAAAAAAATTCTGAACATGCGAAGTAGAATAAAAAAAACAAAACATAATTCGATGATTGGTATCAGAAGGAGCTGTAACGTGTTTAATGATCATATGCTATTCAATACACACAGCGTTCAAGATTCTGATCACGTTTTTGTACATCTAGAACTAAATGATTGATGCCTCGACTTTCCTAGACATAAACACATTTGGTTAAAACTAGGGGTGCACCGGATAGTACTTTTTGATATCCGGCCGGAGCCGGATATAACCGGATAGTAAAATTAGATATTCGGCCGGAGCCGGAGCCGGAGCCGAATACCTACATGACTCAAACAGCTCGTTTTACTGAAGTTTTTGCAAATCTTCTATATAACATACCTATATTCATATTATTTTGTTATTTTTTATGTTATTACTTTCTTACTTTAAACTCTATCACTGATTGATAAATTAAAATCAACAGCATTTTTTTTAAAGATATTAACTAATCTTTGTAACATGTATTTTACACCATCAACTTGTCATTAGGCTCGTGTTTTAAAGGCCACAAACCGCTTCTGGTTTGTATCTTATACAGATAGTGGCTTAGTAAATATCTTAAGTAATTCCAGTAATAACGAGGAGTTACTTGACAATTTTAAATTTTATTAAGAATATTGTGATTCAATCAAGACACACATATAACACAAGAGTAAGATTTAAAGTTAACACGTTAGAAAAGTAATTCAACAGTGATATTTATTTATTTATTTACAAAAGAATACATAATGCTAATGTTAGTGTCATCATCTAGTGACCTCTAGACAGTGTCAATATGTCTTAACAATTTGCGTTAATCCATTCTGGCTTAAGAATGGTCAATGTCTATATTCTCTATCAATACATTGCCATGGATTAAACAAATAAGACGTTTGGGTGTTGAGTCTCTTGAGCCCTCCCTTTAAAGATACCCTTGGTCAGTGTCTGTTTGGCTTGTAGTCCTGACTCATAATTGAGACTTAACTCAAAGTAAACAAACTTATTACCCGTCCAATAGTTGGAATCTGAAGCGTAGTAGGTCATATATTTATTAATCCATTTGCGGCAAACGATATTTTATTAACAGCAGGAACATCTATTATACCTACTCATAGCCTGAGCTTTAAATGTATATATATAGGTTGGAGTTAGTCACATTTTGTGTGAGATGGCCATATGGATTTTTTTTTAAGTTAGAGGTTATTCTTTTAAAATCTTCTATTAGCATTCGGTCGGAACGACCGGTTGACTCGATAAACCGGTGGTCAGATTAACCGGATTTGTCTGTACTTTAAAAAAAAACAACTCCTTATCCTAACAGAAGTAAATGTAAGATTGATTAACAGACAGTAATGGAACGAGGTCCACTTTATGCATATTAAATAGGTGTATTTTTTACTATCCGGTTTACTATCCGGTAGTGATATCCGACCGGAGCCGGATAGCACCGGATAGTAAAATATGCCGGATATTCGCCAGAAGCCGGAGCCGGAGCCGGAGGGACTATCCGGTGCACCCCTACTACAGACTACAATTAAATCTATGCTTCGCAACATTTAAAGCTCAGGCTATGAGTAGGTATAATAGATGTTCCTGCTGTTAATAAAATATCGTTTGCCGCAAATGGATTAATAAATATATGACCTACTACGCTTCAGATTCCAACTATTGGACGGGTAATAAGTTTGTTTACTTTGAGTTAAGTCTCAATTATGAGTCAGGACTACAAGCCAAACAGACACTGACCAAGGGTATCTTTAAAGGGAGGGCTCAAGAGACTCAACACCCAAACGTCTTATTTGTTTAATCCATGACAATGTATTGATAGAGAATATAGACATTGACCATTCTTAAGCCAGAATGGATTAACGCAAATTGTTAAGACATATTGACACTGTCTAGAGGTCACTAGATGATGACACTAACATTAGCATTATGTATTCTTTTGTAAATAAATAAATAAATATCACTGTTGAATTACTTTTCTAACGTGTTAACTTTAAATCTTACTCTTGTGTTATGTGTGTGTCTTGATTGAATCACAATATTCTTAATAAAATTTAAGATTGTCAAGTAACTCCTCGTTATTACTGGAATTACTTAAGATATTTACTAAGCCACTATCTGTATAAGATACAAACCAGAAGCGGTTTGTGGCCTTTAAAACACGAGCCTAATGACAAGTTGATGGTGTAAAATACATGTTACAAAGATTAGTTAATATCTTTAAAAAAAAATGCTGTTGATTTTAATTTATCAATCAGTGATAGAGTTTAAAGTAAGAAAGTAATAACATAAAAAAATAACAAAATAATATGAATATAGGTATGTTATATAGAAGATTTGCAAAAACTTCAGTAAAACGAGCTGTTTGAGTCATGTAGGTATTCGGCTCCGGCTCCGGCTCCGGCCGAATATCTAATTTTACTATCCGGTTATATCCGGCTCCGGTCGGATATCAAAAAGTACTATCCGGTGCACCCCTAGTTTTAACCAAATGTGTTTATGTCTAGGAAAGTCGAGGGATCAATCATTTAGTTCTAGATGTACAAAAACGTGATCAGAATCTTGAACGCTGTGTGTATTGAATAGCATATGATCATTAAACACGTTACAGCTCCTTCTGATACCAATCATCGAATTATGTTTTGTTTTTTTATTCTACTTCGCATGTTCAGAATTTTTTTTTCTTCTGGGTTTTCCTTCAAACTTGAAGATTATTACATACAAGTGTAACTAGGCCAAATCTTGAACGCCCTGACATGCGAGACGACAGTCGACCAAAACGCAGCAGACGACAAGGCAGTAGTAGATTTTATTTGTTTGGTACAAAAGTGGTAGAAAAAAAAAGACACGTCTGCAATAGTTTTCTTCTGTTTCTCATTCTACTGACGTTGGAATGTTCAGATCAATGGCGCAGTGGTTTCCGGAGCAGGCAGTTCTTCATACTGTTTGCAACGATGTTCTGGGGTCAGAATTGTTCGGGCGACTTGATCAAGTCTGCAGCTTTGAAAGATATGGTGAACATCCTCTGATGGCACTCCTGGTGTTTCGATGCTATAATGATTAATTTCTAATGTACATCTATTGCAAATTCACATTTGAGAGAGTCTCAAATACTTAAAAGAGACTTTTGGAAAGCGCCTTTTTTTAAAGTGGTGATCATTTTATCTAATTATCTCATGATGTAATGAATTGTTTGCGTTCTATTGTATTCTGTTGGAATACTTTGTCAAACATACACTCGAATACATATGTTGTTTACAATACATAATTATCCTCAACATTAAGCTCTGTTTGTCTGGGCGTCTGTTCATGAGTGATTCACTTCTGTTGTCTATTTGTCTTGTCTGTTTCAAGTGTCAATTTTTTTTATCTTTTTTTTTTTTTTTGCTGGAAAACTCCCTTCCATTGGTCTACTTTGTAACAAAAGAGCCTAGTAAAAAAAAATGATTGATTCTTCCTGAGTGAACAAAGCTAGAGGAGAAAGCACATTCTGTTGTGTGCCTTGCCAGTTATACAGCTTGAATTAGAGGTCCAGTCTTTAAACATAGGATATATTTCATTCCTTTTTGTTTTTCCAATCCACATTTTTAATGTTTTGTTGATTACAGTAGTTTTGTTAAATTAAAGGTCTAACTCAGTGTTTAGGATTATCGAGATCTGGTTGGGAGGATCAGATGGACAGAGATAATTTAGTTTACAGCTGAGTACATTGCATTGATTCAATGCCCTTAGTCTGTGGCATTTTACGTCTCGAGAGATGATCTTTTCCCTTTGCAACTTCTTGTGTGACTAAAGAGGCCAATCCTTGATACACAGCTGCGATCGCAGGTTGGGCATATTTAGTCACCAGGCACCGTTGCATTTTCACCCTTATTTCTGCTTCTGTAGTGTATGACATCTGCAATCTGTGACCTTTCCTTTATGCTCTCTCTCCATGTGGATCTGTCCAGCTGCTAGTGTCGATTTTGAAAAGCTTCATGTCGCGTTTGCATACATCCGTATAACGTAAAAGTGGGCGACCAGCGGCTTTTCTGCCTTCTATGAGATCGCCATACAGAATGTCCTGTGGAAGTCGACCTACTGGCATTCCACGAATGTGGCCAAGCCAGCCAATGCGTCTGCTGCTGATAACAGAGCGGATGTCCTGGCACCCTGCTCTTCCTCATTGGTTATCTTATCTTGCCACCTTATTTTAAAGATCCGCCTTAGGCATCGGAGGTGGAAGACATTCAGCTTTTTTTCCTGCCATGAGTAGGTTGACCATGTTTCACTTCCGTACAGCAAGGTGCTCAACACACAGGTCCGGTAGACTAGGGCTTTAGTACTGTTAGTCAGCAATATGTTGTCCCAGACTCTTTTCTGCAAACGTGGCATGGTGGCCATTGCCTTGGCTATCCTGTTGTTTATCTCTTTATCCAGTAGAGTGTTGTTGGATATGATGATGTCCTTAGTGATCATAAAATAACGACAGAGAAAAGTGTCATACGATACCTTTAGATTCTGTCACGACAGAGAAAAGTGTCAAATGATACCATTAGATTCTCTCACGACAGAGAAAAGTGTCAAATGATACCGTTAGATTCTGTCACGACTGAGAAAAGTGTCAAATGATACCATTAGGTTCTGTCACGACAGAGAAAAGTGTCAAATATTACCATTAGATTCTTTCCCGATAGTAAAAAGTGTCAAACGATACCTTTAGATTCTGTCACGAAACAGAAAAACGTGATGACCCTATTATCGGTAAATCTATTGCTACGCTACATCTCTATCACAACATAACATCTCTTCCATTTCTCTCTCTTTCTGACTTACCCATAACTCAGCGTACACTTTTAGAGAGCTCTGAAACCAGTACACCTGAATGCCTACAAGTTTCTAGCGTGTTCTAGTTTCCTATAATGGTCGAAGATGAGCGCATTTCTCACTTCCTATGAACACGAAGAGGACTGTTAAGTCCAATCCTCGCTTTGAAAGTCCGGCCGCATACGTTGCATGAGTAGGTTTGGTCAGTTACAGATAGGCCTGTTTCTTTCAGCTTTTTGTTGGTTCAGCGCTCTTTCGGCCACTCTCTTTGCTTCGTATCTCGTGACTCTGGCACTAACGGCTTCACGCCATGAGGAGCAATCGAGAGCTAGTGCTTCTTATCCGTGAATGTCAGTATCACACTGCTTGAAGGAGCTCTTAAGGGAGCGCTTTTAGGCATGCAGCTCCTCGTAGAGAAGTCATTTGGGATGGCAATTGTCTGGCATGCAGATTATGTGTCCCGCACATCGAAATTGGGACCTTTTTACTGTTCATATTAGACACCTGTAGGATTTCAGTATCTGGTATGTGATCAAACCAATTATGAATTTTCCTTAGACATCGTAGGTGGAAGAAGGTAAGCTTTTTGATGTGGCGGGAATATAAGGTCCAGGACTTCAGCACTGTAGTAATGTTTCAGAATCTTAAGGTCATCGGTAAACTAGTATCTAATTAATAGTTAATCTTGCTTAAAAAGTATTTTCCCTTTCCGATTTTCTTTCTAATTACCGGTATTTGACACACTAAAAATGAGATATGACAACATGGCACAATAAATGACACAAAAAATGTCACATAGTAGCATAATACACAATAAATGACACATAGCACAATAAACGACACACGATAGACTAACACTGTAAAGGACACACGACCACATGACATACAATGAATCCCATTTTAAGTTTTGAATTGTATTGTCACAATCATCAATTGTGGATGTCAGATCTCAAGATCTATGAAGATGCTATGATAGATGTCACGTTGAAGATTATCTTGATCTATATCACACCATCAATGATCGTGATTGCCGAGGATCTTGAAATCTTCTTTTAATAAGATGATCGTATAGAAGTGGCTAGATCTAGTTGATAGTACGATCATTCAGAATATTGCCAGTTGAAAAGAGGATCATCTAGAAGTTGCCAATCGCTAAGTCGATCTAAGTATTTTATTATATTCAATAAAGAAACTTCTCTTCGTCTAAAACAATTACTTTAATTCAAAACTTCAAAAAGCTATTCACAAATAATTACAATGGTTAAATGTACTTGAATAACATAACTGATCTACACAATAATATAATTGAGTTCTAATACCAAAACTCTAGTACATGTTCTCTCTAACACGTTCCATACAAGACTGGCGCAATCTAGAACCTTCCCCGGGCTCTAGAGCGTAATCACGTGACCAACAACTCTACACTGCAAGGCCAACCAATAAATGCAGCTCAATGTACAAAAATTAATATTTCAAAACCAATCACATTTATTCTGACACATAGCCCTCCTCGTGATGGAATTTCCCGAGGTCGCTGACGAACTAAATATAGATACTGTGTACGTGACATGTATAATGTTTGCCTTGTTTCCTCCAGTCCTCGCTGCCGACTCATCCACTGACTTCGGAAGGAAAAGACTTGGTCTACAATCTCATTATATCTGGCATCCCAGAAATCAACAGATGTATTATTGGTAAGGAGATTATGTTCTTGTTTCCTTGCAGCTTGCTCTCATTACTTTTTGTAGTCCTCGTTAAGTCTATTTTTATCCGATGTCTTGTCCTGAGGGTTGCTTCAAACAGTTGGTTCCGTACCAGCCACTGAGAAGGATTTCTCGCAGGGATCAGGATTGTTTTCGTATCCTATTATTCTGGGCCTGCCTAAACTGTGCACTTGTTCAGCACAAACAAATCATCTTCATCTGCGCAGTGTTTTACATGTTGCAAGGAAAATGACTGGTATGAAAGGTCAAAGGAGTTGCATTTTTGAAAGTTTTTTTGAACAACCGCATGGAGCTCACTGCTGGGTTTGCAGATCCACGTGAAGACAAGCCTTACTGTTATTATTTCTTAAACGTATTAAAATTGATTCTCAATTCAAGCTGTGTTGCTGTTGGTTGCCACAATGGCAGGTTGACTATTGAATCTAGACTATGCCGACTTGTTTGGTTTGTTACATATTATAACCTATACCCTGTGTTAAGCAAATCTTGTACAACATTTGTGTGTAAATCATAATCACAAGTGAAAGCGGATAAAGTGGAGGTTTGCACAATCAACTAATCAAGGTCAAGGACGCCAAATTGAACTACAAAGTTGCCAACTAAATAAAAGCTGCAAGACGGAAGAGCTTTAAAACATTTGATTCCGCAATGCAATAAAGTGTACAACATAGTGTCATGCAATTCAAAAAACAACACCATCTCAGAAAAACAAAAACTTCTTCCTTTAGTTTGTACACCGGATACACCAAAAAAAGCGTAGTATTTTTAGGTTTTCTGTCATGTATGAAATTCTGCAATGTGTTATTTTCTCCTTTTTTTTCTATTTTTGTACAATTTTAAAAGTTGTGAAAGTAAAATGGAGGTAGGTTGCTTCCCCTTTGGACTATCATCAAACAAAGCTCACTGGGAGCACCATCTGTCTCACTCAAACTCACATTAAAGGGATCACTATGGACTCTCACTAGAACCTAAACATACGTCAAACGGTAAATCACTCCTTTCAGATGTTACTATCTACTGGGCAGACGATGTAAAGGTCATCTGTTTCTGCGGCCCAAGGTTAACAAGTGTGTCACATGGCCAGCTCAACCTTTTTTTTTTCATTCCCAAACATAAGTCATTTACCCATTTCGAGTTGAGTGAACACAGAGGCGTCCTAAGAAGTCTGGAGTTATATAAGCCCAGTCTTCACTGAGATTCCAACCAGTTTAGAAGCCAAGCCCTTTACCACTCAGCCCCCCCTCCCCAGGAAGCTAAGCATACCTTCTTTTCAATGCACACTTAAAAAGCTGACTGCCCACTGATTCTCCATACCTATTATGGCTTTATAATTGCCTTGTTTGATTTACAGGCTTTTGTCAAGACGTGCCAGGGTTTGCCACTCTTGCCAAGGGAGACAAAGAACTTCTCATCAAGAGAGGCTACTATGATATATGGATAGTGAGTAATAGTGTTTTGTTAAATGACACCCAAGTTAAAAGTGAAAGTCTTTATCATCTTTTCAAACTTTTGAGCATGTTAAGCTAAGCTGTAATCATGAGAGAAGCTCTTAGGATACAATAAACTCTAATTATGTTAAGCTTAGCTCCAATCACAAGAGAATCTCTTAGTTAGGATACAATAAACTCTAATTATGTTATAATTACCTGTTTTCATGAAAAGTTCTAATCATGATAAGGTAACCTCTAATCATTCTAAGGTAAGGTTTATTCAAGATAAACACTAGTTATGAAAAACTTCAATAAGCGTAAGATAGTTGTTGTCATAAAATAAGTTTTAATCACAATAAGATAATTTCTAGTTATAAGATAAGCTTTAATCAAAATAAGCTCTAATTCCAATAAGACAATTTCTAGTTATGACTTGATAACCTCTAATCTTGATATCTTCTATTTCTGTTAAGATAAGATCTAATTATAAGATAGCCTCTAATCCTGATAAACTCTAATCATAATAATAAGATAAGATGTAATCATTATGCCTTATTATACCTACACCCTGCTTGAACACCTGACTCATACTCTATACGCTTACTGAGTGTCTAAAGGCAGCACTGAAAACCTTCTCCTAGATACCTTCCCCTCCCCATACATACACACACTGGTCCACAACCGAGATTGCACCATAGCGCTCTGAGCATGCTATAAGCTTGATAGTAGCGCTATAGAAAAGCTATAATTTTTATTTTTTTTACAGCTAACCTTTGGTTTTACAAAGTTTTTGATAATCCAACAGGCATTCCTGTTTGTAAAATATCAGATTATTGAGATTCAAACATTCTCTATAATCAGAAAATAATGTCACGCAATCAAGTCTGCAAAGAGTGATTAGTGTAGGGTTTGGGGCTAGGTTATGAGCCTGTGGCTCTGAAATGAACTAAAGGCTCATATAGTGTTTATTATAACATTCAAGTGCTGTGCTAGGAGTCATTGCAACCTCCTGCTAAATACCCCACTTACACACTTCAAATATTTTCTTATTCTAGTGATGTAGGGCAAATTCCTTTGGACAGCTAAAACTTATTCTACTGCACTGATAATGATTTATGTGTTGAGTAAATAGTGAGAAATGTTGTGTTTTTTTTTTATTAATGTCATTAAAAAAAATTGAAGTTCCACTTTTTGACTTTACAATCTATAGGGCAGATGATGTAAAGGTCCTCTGTTTCTGTGGCCCATGGTTAGCGAGGTTGTCATGTGTCCAGCACAATAACCAACTTTTCCCCAACTAATGTCATTAGAGCTGGGTGGGATCAGAAGTGCCCTAAAGATCTTGATTAGAACCCTGTGACCCCTCGGTTCAGAAGCCAAGTGCTTTACCACTCAGCCAGTACACACCTCCTAATGTCATACTACAATCTCATAAAGAGCTCAATATGGATCAATTTGCAGCAAAGGTTTGAAGTTAGTTATATTTTGGAATCTAAATATGAACACACTCCACATTTGTATTTCAATGCATAATTGTATTAAAAGTTGCATCCAAATGTTAGTTTCTCATTGTATACAAAGTCTTTATGTAATCATGAATACTTACTCTGCTTTTAAATAACAGTGAACATTTCATTTATAATTAAAAAGGATTATATTGGTTTGTAAACCAGTACCGGTAACACAGATTAAAAACACGAAATATTTAGGTGCTATAATAAATGAAAAACTGTCATGGAATCCCCATATTGATGAAACTATCAAAAAATCAAACAAAGCATTAGGGTTTATTAAAGTAAATTTTTATAAATCAAATAAGAACATAAAACTGAAATGTTACTTAACCTTGGTTAGGCTCATAATAGAATGTGCATCCTCTGTTTGGGACCCCTCAACTCAAGAAAACATTAAGAAACTGGATTAGTCACAAAATAGAGCAGTGAGATTAATAACAAACGAATATTCACATTTGAGTAGAGTAACACCTATAGTAAAATCACTAAATTTAGAAAGCCTTCAGGACAGAAGACTCAAAAGTAAAGTAGCAATTATACATAAAACACTGAACCATAATCTTCAAATACAAAAACAAAATCTAATAAAATACTCAAAAAGACACAAAGATAAAGGCACATTCCTCATCCCATATGCTAGGACAAATTTGTACAAATGGTCCATAATCCCTATTGCTATTAGAGCATGGAATGGGTTGACAGAGCCAGCCAGGAAAACCAGTGACATGGCAGAAATTAAGTCATTGGTTAACATGTATGACTAAATGCAAAGTAACGTCTGTATTATATAAAATAAGATAAGACAGAGTTGTCCATTGCTGAGAATAAAATCAAAGTATTCACTTTAGAGCCAAACTGGCTCGGAGGATTCAATAGTCTAAGGCCTTCAGTATTGATTTATTTTAACTCTTGTGTCAGACAGCATTCAATTACATAGTATTTTAAACCAAGTGAAAATATATTGCTCTAGGGTTGACTCAGCTGGACGAGTTTCTGATTTCTGTTATGCTTTAACCTGAGAAGCAGCATCTTTTTTTTTTTCGAGTCATAGATTTCAGTTCAGTTTTTCTTTGTTACTGAAAAACAAAAAAAACACAAATTTTAAAAGTGTCTTTGAAATTCTATCTGTGTATGTTTTGTGGAATAGATTATTTTATGGCTTGGCTTATGAAGCCAAATAGATATAGAGACAACATAAAGCCCATAAAATGCATCCAATTTAAAAAAAAATATTCAGAAAGACACAGTATCATTGTTGTTATTCCTTAAACTAAAACATTTATTTTGGACATTTGAATTTAATTAAATTTTTTAATGTTGATAAGTTTTGCAGATTCATTTTTTTTAAATGTGTATATGGTCTGTTACTTTATCATAAAGCCTGAAGTCTACAGTGTGTTTGAAAACAAGCTATATAAATGTTACTATTATTCTTTTATTTTTTATGTCCCATTGAACAGCTGTATCAAACATCTAGACATTCATTATAACATTCATTATAAAAACAAATTACTCTCTTTTTAAAAATGTGATACATTTATTCTGCTTAAACAATGAGTACAGAACTTTTTTTTTTTATTCATGCATGTATTCTAAAAAACAACTTTTAATTTCTCAAATCTCTATCTTTAGATTCTCTAAACTCCTCCATAGCCCCAAGCAATCCTTAGCACATCCATGGTTTAGACCCATATTTAACACTCTTAGTATCATTTCTATAATTGCTAGTAATCAAATTAGTATTTCTAAAAATTATGAATGCTCTACTTTCTTGTCACTATTTGACCTCTTGTGGACCTGTTACTGCCTAAAGTGCCTTAAAGATGTCAATGCCTCTTCTCACTAGATGACCAACAGCAAACTTTTCTATGACAATGAGAGCTACCTCCAGCTGGTGGATGGCACATTTTACACCCGGGCATGGATGGAGAAAATTCTGAGCCCTATTATTGTGGACAAGATTATCTCCTTCACTAACAAGTTCAACAAACTAGAGTTAAGCAACTTGGAGTTGGCAATCTTGTGTGCCATACAGCTGACAGCTTCAGGCCATGGTATGTAGATTGGACCTAGTCAATAATGTAGATTGGACTTAATCAATAATGTAGATATGGCCTCTGGTTATTAATATTAATTATGTGGGTTACAATCTATTTATCATCATTTCCTATACATTCATAAATACTATAAATATTTATGAAAATGTTTTTTATTTATATGATTTATTAATGAATGAAGAAGAGAATTTCAAACAGAGAAATGTTAAAATAACTGAAGTCAAAAACTTATGAAGAAGAAAAATTATGGGCAAGAAATTAAAAGTGTTGTTGTGAAGTAGACTTAAATCTCTTAGTGGGAAGTTTATCTAAATTTATCACAATGTGAATTTTATTTACACTAAGAGTAGTGAAGGGTGTGATGACAATAATTACTAAGTAAGCTTTGTCATTTGTTTGTGTTGTGATGTTTTTATTGTGTTGGTGTGATGTAGTAAAAAAGTAAAGTTCCCCTTTCAGACTTTGTGGTCTATAGGGCAGATGATTTAAAGGTTTCTGTGGCCTATGGTTAACAAGGGTGTCATGTGGCCAGCACAATGACCAACCGCCTTTACTTTTCCCTAACTAATGTCAGGTACCCATCAGAGCTGGGTGGACTCAGAGGCGCCCGAAGATCATGAAATTAAAAATTCCAGACTTCACTAGGATTCGAACCATGGTCCCCGGTTCGGAAGCCAAGGGCTTTACCGCTCAGCCACTGCACCTCCTGTTAATGTGATGTAGTGGTTTTTTTTTCCTGTTTCTGGCAATTATTATTGGTAATGTGTGATGTTTTTCTGGTGTTGAAATGATATATTGTGTTGAGATGTTTGTCTTGTGCTGATATGTTTTATGTTGTGATGTTTTTTTTGTGTTATGATATAGTGTTGTGATGTTTGTCTTGTGTTGATATGATATATTGTGTTGAGATGTTTGTCTTGTGTTGATATGATATATTGTGTTGAGATGTTTTTCTTGTGCTGATATGATGTTTTATGTTGTGATGTTTTTCTTGTGTTGATATGATATATTGTGTTGTGATGTTTGTCTTGTGTTTATATGATATATTGTGTTGTGATGTTTGTCTTGTGTTGATATGATATATTGTGTTGATATGTTTGTCTTGTGTTGATATGATGTAGTGTTGTGATGTTTGTCTTGTGTTGATATGATATATTGTGTTGAGATGTTTGTCTTGTGTTGATATGATATATTGTGTTGGGATGTTTTTCTTGTGTTGATATGATGAAGTATTGTGATGTTTGTCTTGTGTTGATATGATGTAGTGTTGTGATGTTTTTTGTGTTGATATGATGTATTATGTTGGGATTTCTTTTCTTGTGATGATTTGTTTTGTTGTGATGTTTTTGTGTTGTGGATAATTTAGAGTATCTCAGGAAAAGATGATAACATTCTATTTAAAATTTATGCACATCAGTTGGGTGTTATTTAAGATGAGGGTTTTGTCTGGGAACCATTGTAACGACTTTGAATCACTTACCCTGTGACCATTGTTGTTTGTTGATCCTATTGTATAACTTAGAAGCAGCTTCTTTTTTCCAACATAGTGCATAGTTGTTATACCTAGTGACAAGAATCTGCATAAGGAAATAAAATGCAAATATGAAAATTAATAACTTTGTGTTCAGAATCTCTAGAGTTTGAGAGAGCAGAAAGCATCCAACAGGTCAATGGTTATTATCTTGATTTGCTGGTTGAGGAAGTGTCCAAGAGGCGGCCTGCTTACTGCTCAAGAATACTTCTTGATTTGTTTCGATTGCTACCAGACTTGATAGAATTGAACAGGTTACAGAGAGAAATAATAGCCAGCATGTCAACCGAAGGTTGCCCAGGTAATTATTGGTTGTTTATGTGGTGTCACTGATCATGAATAGAAAGAGACCCCTGTTTTGAGAGATAACAAATATGTCTTCATCTTAATAGGTTAATAAGTATCCTAGTACAACATTTGTTTTTTTTAATGTCCAGTTATCTTTTGTAATTTCTTTGTGGTTATAAATTCATATTTAAGTTTAAATCAAGCACTACAGATATTTAATAAATTATTATATTCTGTCATAAAGATCTTCAGAGAAGGCATTATGATTCTATAGTCAGACATCTTTTTTTTTATGTTACCATCATTCTTTTAATGTGCTTTGCTTGAACAAAGCTGCTACAAAATGTCTGCTGAACACAAAGATGATCTTACGACAATCAAGTTCATTTGAAATATTATGTTCTACTGCCTCAAATGTAACCCGCACTACCCCTTGTAAATTATTTGACCTGTGTTCTTCTTATTTTGAGAAATAGTAGAGGCCAGGAAAAGAACGATTAGAGGTGCACATAATTTTTCACTAGTAAAAGTTTGAGAAACACTGTCCTTGAATTATTGTAATTGAATATCAAGTCTGTTGTTAAAAAATATCCCCGCTTGTCCCAGTTTATCTGGGTATACTATGCACATGAAATAAATGTTTAAAAAACTGATCACTAGGTTTTGTCATTCAACCACTAAACAAGTCTGTTTCATTTCTTTTTTTTTTCTCTTTAAAGCAAACAAACTTGTCTGATAGTATCTTGTGACCCCAAGGCCAATACTTTAAATAATTTAACTTGAACTATTCAGCAGTAAATGCATTTATGTTGTAGAACTTCAAAAGTATTTCCCAAGACACTTTAAGCTGCTTTATTAACAATATGGCCTAACTCCTTTTTCTTCTACATATTGTCATATTTTTCTAAGCATATATTTTGTTCTTATTTTTTCTCAGAAAAAGTTGATTACAAGCCTGAGTTTAAAGCCAGTCTCAATGAAAATGATTTGGCAATCTTTGATCAATGTTAATCAATGCTCTGTTAAAAGATATAGATGTAAAGTTATTGGAAAATCTTACAGAATTGTGACCACTTAGAAACATCTTTATTCAATACTGTTGATACTTAGCTGCCAGATGGTTAAAGCCACACAATTTTTCTACACAGTGTATTAATAACATGGATTTGTGTTAGTACTGACAGGAAAATAGACGTGTGTGATAGTGAACAAGATGTTAAGCTACAAACAAAAAGTTGCAAGATTGTTCCTGAAACAATGCATTTTCCTTCCAAACTACAAACATTCTAGACTTGTTTATCTACCAGCTTTTATTAAAGTAAACTGTATGTTAAGTGCAGCCTGTAAGAATATATATGTATGTATGTATATAAACAACCTTTCAGTAATTTGACTTGTTATAGCACAGTGAATAAGAAGAATGAAAAAAAAAAAAACATAAAAAGACAAGACAATATAATGAGGATAAATATAGTGTTGTTTTTTTTGTCTATTCCTATTTATTTTATTTTTCTATAACCCATCGTAGAGATGTTCATGTTAGGTTCGAGATGACCGCATCCCTTTTATGAACCATGTGACCCAGGAAAGGATTTTATCCCGTGGCCAGGATGAGGAATTGGCTCTTCACCATCCCCTCTGTCTGGAATCCCTCATATGAGGCCGGAGGCTGAGCCCACAGGGGGGCCCTCCATATGCCTATACTGTCCCACTGACCCTGTGGGGGGACCATCGCCACCCGTATGGTCCCCATTGGGGAACGAAGCAATGGGGGTTTCGGACTGGTTAACAAGCCTTTCTCACATCTCCACCACATGCAGGTACACTCGCTAGAGCATGCAGTGGTAGCTCACTGGGAGCCATTTTTGCTTTCGTACTTAGCCTTTCCGCTTCCCCTGGTGGACGTTTCCATGCAGTTACCAGCTGAGGCAATGGGAGCATTTCCTCCGCTATAACCCATCAGAACCTGACATCCTACTTCTGCAACATTATCAAAACAAAAAACAAAACTACAAGTTTCTTTGTTTGGCCTGTAATTTCAAGCAGAAGTCAACAGCCAACTGCCTTGATTTACTTATGCTCAGAGCGATGATCCAGCCTAATTCCCTATATCTTCATCAGAACTCATATGTTAGCCGCTAAATACCTAACTACTTAGTCAGTGGTTTTTAGGGGCGGGGAGTTGGTCTGTTGTTTTCTGTGTATAAATATACTATATATAAATGTTGTTTCCTGTGATAAACAATTTATAACAGTGCCATTATTGTTCTGAATGTGAAAAGAAAAAACATACTAATGTTTATGGACTTGATACAATCTGTATTCAGGTTGATATTACCCAAATGTTGATATTCAACATTAAGAATGTATCAAGCATGTATTAGTGTGGTGTTGAGTACATATCATTATGTGATGTAATTACAAGACATGTGCAATGCGAGACTGTGGTTTCCTGATCACTAAACAAAATTGCGTTGCAGGAACAAGAGTACAGATGTGACTTATTATTTGTTTTGTTTTATTTCAGCCTATAGTTTATTACCTGCTTGTAACAAAAGAAACTTTTTAAAATCCAGATTTATAGCTTAAAACTAAAAGTTTATGAGGGAAGAAAGCTAAAATCTTTTTTGGGCAACATTCAATACACTAAAAATAACTAATTTATAAATTTACATTTTAAACTTTTAGTTCCAAATTTAAAGGCTAGTCAAATGGCAAAAAAATTTGGGAAAGATAATAATTAATAATATGAAAATATAATCATAATTGAATTTCTGTCTTACATAGTAACATAAAATGTGCAATGTAATTATTTAAAGGTTAGTCTTATCGTATAGATCTGTTTTCTTACCAATTAAAGGAAAGACAATGAGCCTAAATCTCTCCAGTTGGTGACAAAGTACAGGCTGCTCCTTCAACCCTTTTTTGTTTTCTTTCTACTTCTACATTTATGACATTGATAAATTATATTGGATTGTCATTGATCAACATTGTATCCTTTCCAATCTCTGCCTCATCCCTTCTGTTGCTCCTGGTTTGATTTCATCCCTTCTGTTGCTCCTGGTTTGATTTCATTCCTTGTGTTGCTCCTGGTTTGATTTCACCCTTTGTGTTGCTCCTGGTTGTTAATCGAAACAACTTGATCAGTGCAACAATTAAATTTTGTCTATTTAAACAGTAGCTGACAACTTTATAACATGTTTTAATGTTATAAGACTTAACGAATGCTGTTCATACTGTACAGAGGTCTGAAAACTGCTTGTCATCAAATCAGTAAAGTAGGCCTTCTAGATCATTGACATGTCCATGTACATAGCTCAAGACCATTTTTGTACCTAATGAAAACTTAATTCATCTCAGCTAACTAATATAATATTTCTTTTGCTAATGCACCAGTGAATGGCTTTCAAATCTTGATCTACAATTTTTCTTTTGATTGTTAGCACTTTGTTTACTCCAGATTGTCACTTGAACAATTTCTGAAAGATTGGCATGAACAAGTTTCTCCCTTTAAGCTTGAAACATTCGGACTTTCATTGTCGATTTGATCTCATTTGTTGGATTCTTTTATATAAAAAATGCCACATTCTTCTGCTTTTGAATTTTATGTTGTCTTTTTTTTTTAAAGACTATTGTTGTGTTAAGCCCCTAATAGACCTCATTCACCAATCGTAAACAAACAACATTTAGCCACGTGATTCTATATATATCTTCTATACAAATTATGTAATCTATAGTGGCTGTCACGTGATAACATATTTTTCATTGTTTTATCAATATTGTTACAAATGAACAATGATAGGTAGAGGTCAACGTATGACCCCGGCGAGATGACACAGCAGCGAGTGTTCTCTGGAATCTAGATGTACAAACAAAGACAGGATGTGGCGTGTCCTCATGTGTTGTTCCAGGGGACGAACAGATCTAAGTAGGGGGACAGTTACTAATAAACAGTGACAGATATAGGTCTCTACATGTATAAATAAAGACAGGATGTGACGTTTCCTCATGTGTTATTCCAGAATATACAAGCAGTGTTTGTGCAACTTTGGGGAAGCGATTAGGGACTCTATATAAGCCAGAGAGTTAATGTGAAAGTCAGTCGTGAGTGAGTCGTCGGTACTGTTGTCTACTGTGTGAGACAGTAGAAGAGAGATGTGTACGACTCGATGCAAGTTAACTAGGGTAGAGTTAACTGGAGTGGACTACTGTCGTTAAAGTCTATACAGCGAACTACAGTGGGCTTGAGCGACTTGGTTCAGCTTTGGGAGACCTGGAGCGACACTGGGAAGTGTGTCATTGGTCTGTTCTGTGGAATACGGCTCGATGCAAGTTTAGAAGAGATGAAATGCAACGAAGTGAAGAGATGAATTGCAACGAAGTATAGCTAACAGTAAACTGACAGATATTGTACAGTCTTCTACGCTACATGTTACAGTAACAAATTGTTAGAGTTAATAGTCAATAAAGTTATATGAAGCTGAAAGTTTAGTCATCAAGTTCTTTACAGTGTTTTTATTTGTGTGCCTACTAATACATTTAGCCAGAAGATTCAGAAATACATAACAATATTATGACATGGCTAAATGTGTTTATTTACGATTGGTGAATGTGGTCCATTATCAGATAATCAGTACTGTATGTTAAGCCCTTAACTATCAGTACTGTCTGTTAAGCCTCTTACTATCAGTACTGTATGTTGTTAGTCAATATCTGACCAGTGTCAGTTTTTATTGTTTTCCATTTATTGCCTTCAGACAAATTGTGTGTCTTCTGGAAGGTGAACATTACTGTTGTTTGTAACTCCCACTAGGCAGGAAATGTGAAAACCTGCTGTGGACTTTGTTTTCAACCATGTAAATAGTGGACTCTTGTTATTTGAAAAACTAACTATGTAAAAGCATTATGAAATCAGTGCCCAGTGTTTATTGAAGCATTCTGGGAGGAATAAAAGCTCAAAGCAAAAAGATAATTCAAGACTTAGCAAAAGATAAATCAAGCCTTAACATGTTTTAGTTTATGTGCTGAACATATACATATTTTTTTTAGTTTATATTTAGAACATAAACATTTTATAGTTTATATATTAATATAAGCATGTTTGTAGTTGAAATACTGGAATTTCAAACATTTCAATGTGTTGAAAAAAAAAAGGGGGGGGGAGGGGAATCACTAGGTTGTTTTCTTGGAAAAAAAAATCACTCTTTATTCATTTATTTTTTAAGTTCCGACTAAATTATCCATTTTGCTCATTTTTATATCACTACACTGTCGTGATTAAAGTTCAATAAAGTTTTTATTTGTGATCAGAAAATGTTAATAGAATTCAAGGGGAATGCACAGCCTTTTGAAAATAAAATACATTTTGGTGTTTAGGAGAGGAACTGGAATACTGTATTTAGGATTGTTACATTTACACAGAAAAACTTACTGACTGTGTACAAGTCTCTGAAGAACTGGATGTAGGCAATATTTTTTTAATACAAATTGGACTAAGTGTATTTTTGTGTGATAGTTGTTCATATTTTCATTCAACTAATTCTATAACATAAAAGAACATAATATAATTGTCTTGAGCCTGTGTCATCACTTTGTGGAGAGTCAATATTAAAAAATTGAGTCTTTTTTTTAGCCCCTACTTTTAAAAAAACATTGTTTTTGGTAAAAACAACATTTGAACAGAAATGTTCAGTATCATTCCACAGCCTTCTAGCATGAACTTTGTTGTTTTGATAGTATTGTTTAAAACATTTTTAATGTCATGTTTCAATGAGAAGGTTCTATGTACCGTATCAATCCTATCATTTAAAAATGAAGTTTCACATTTCATTGACACAAAATATTTATTTATTCTTGGAGCATTTAGAAAAGGTACATTTTTGTTTCATCCATATACAAGTCACAACTGCTTTGCTCTTTTAAAATATAAAAGCACAAAAATATTTTTCATGAATTCTTGAAACTTGTTTGTTTCAACTTTGTGCCTTTTTCTACTTAGGAACACTTAAGGCCTATTTTCTGAACTACGATTCAAGTTGTGTCTACAGACACAAACTTCGACATTAACCTAAGAAACTCTGTAGAACTGGCTGGTCTGTTTTATTTATCGCTAAAATAGAAGTTTGACTCACTGTCTGATATTTTTGTTATAAAAACCTGTCATGCATGTTTAAAAGTTGCCTAAATGTTTTAGTGATAGAATTGTTGGTTAGTTTTTAATTCTCTGCTCAATACACATTGTTTTATTTATTGAAGAAAATTATGGGTTATTTATTTATTATACATGCTATTGATGTGAATGTTGTGATGTTAGGTAGACTAGAGATGTTTTTTATAGTTTTCACAGTGATGTGGTTGTAGGATGACACTGTTTCTGATGTGATGGTTGGAGGACACTGTTTACTGATGTGATGGTTGGAGGACACTTTACTGATGTGATGGTTGGAGGACACTATTTACTGATGTGATGGTTGGAAGACACTGTTTACTGATGTGATGGTTGGAGGACACTGTTTACTGATGCAGAACACTGCTTACAGATGTGATGGTGGGAAAACACTGTTTACTGAGTGTTGTGAATAATGTGATGGTTCTGCTGATTACGAACATATATTCTAAATTAGTAGATGTATTGTGCTCTTAAAAAATGCTAAAGTTCAAGATACGCTCTTTCAGTTTCAACAGGTCACTATCTATATGAAATAAAATAAATCTATCATATTTGAAGATAACTTAAGTAAGGAGATGCTAAATATGGTTGGCTATTTCAAGAGTAATGGTAACTGGAATAGCCAAAACTGTTTAAAGAACGCATAAACACACAAAATACAAAGCCTCAAAATGAAAAGAAATAACATAATGATGAATCTCCCAAATGTCTTCAGTTCATGTTAGCGTCACAGATGATGCAGTGCTTTGTTTCTGAGTTCAGAACTCAAGTACAGCTCTCCATCAGGATTTGAAAAATATTGCTGAGAAATGCAGCATGAACTAACCCATTCTATCCCATGATAAAACTACACAGTACAAGTGAACCTTGTATTGAAGGGACAATAAAAATGAATATTTATAACAAAAGTTGTTATTAAAACACAAATTTAAAAAATTAAAGATACATTGTGATGACACTGCAATGGCTAACACAATGGCCAACTAGATTTGCACTTTTTTTTCCCTCCTTTGAACTTTATTTTGTAACCAAAATTTTCTTTAGTACGGTATCATAAATATACAATACATTCATACAATTTTAAACACCATCAAAAAACAATTTACAAATATTTCTTTTCCTACCAGTTGAAGGGTATTAATGCAAATACGAGTAGAATGATTGAATGTGTACATCTTAAGACTTGATCTTTACTATGGTCAAAGTTATGTGAGCTTTTCCTGTGCACCTCTTGATATATTTACATAGGAGGTAATGCTTGAACAGCTTAGTTTGTTGAACAGCTTGTTGAACTGTTATGTTCCCACAATGAAGTTCAAATCAGTTGATCTTTATATCATGTTAGAAACATTTGCTCACTCTTACTGTCTCACTAGCTTCAAGTTTGGTTTTTATTTTATCATCAATGTGACAGTGTCTGACTTTATTGTCTGTGACAGTATCTGATCTTATTGTCTGTGACAGTGAATGACTTTATTGTCTATGTGACAGTGTCTGACCTATTGTCTATGTTACAATTGTCTGATTCAATGGTCTATGAATATCTATCTATATATATATATATATGAATATCACTTGATGACCAAACTCAAAATTTTAGTTGTTTTTTTTTTTTTACATTTCAAATTCATATCAGTTTTAAATTTTATCTCCATTTAAAATGATTTCTACTTTTGTCACTTGAACTCTACCTGTTTTGTGTTATTGTGTGACCCCCCCTGTGCTTTGGCTATTCTCCATATTTCTACTTTTGTCTTTCATGGCCAAAACAAAAAAAAAAAGATCTTACTTTTTCCCATTCCAACATTTTTACAGGGTTTCTGCACCAAAGTCAATATGAAATTCAAGGAGTTTTCCAGGAGAAATTTTAAAATTCCAGGAAATTCGCGCAAAAATATTACATAACAATTGTCAAAGTTTATTATTATTATTGCTCATTAATCTTCGGACTCGAAGACAAGCCTTATTATGTGTATATATGTGTATATATATATATAATATATATATATATATATATATATATATATATATATATATATATATATATATATATATATATATATATATATATATATGTATATGTGTGTGTGTGTGTGTGTGTGTAAGTTATCTTTTAATCTAATAACAACTTGACTGTCATCCCAAAACCTTTTTCTTTTCAAAGATTTATTAAAGAACATTACAAATGTTTGCTATTCCATTTTTTTTTTTTTAATAAGAAACATTCTTAGAGTTGCCTTCTCTGTGGTGGAAATGTAGGCTACATTTTTAGTACCTATGTGTATGTAGGCCTAATGTTTTATTAACTGTGCTTAAATCCTCCTCATAAACAGAGCCTGTAACATACAGGCCTATTTGTGTGTTTAGTTGGCATTTGCTTACTAAATAATGGCTTTTGGATTTATTTTCTTTTGGGGGGGGGGGGTATTAGACCTATTAGCGTTTTTTTTTCGTAGCAAAATTTCTTTTTCAACTATGTAGTTTCCTTGTTTTTTACGACCGAAATAACTTTTACGGACTTTCACAGCTGTATGCGATATATTTTCCTTAAATCGACAGTAGTCTAGCTCTAAGTCACAAAATTCGTGGACTTTTCACGGCTGTGAGTGAATTATCTTCACTAGATCTAAATTTAAGACACTAAAATTCGCGACTTTTCACGGCTGTGTGAGAATTATCTTCACCTATCTACTGTAAATTTAGACTCTAGATCTAAGTCACTAAATTCGCGGATTTTTCGCGGCTGTGTGACAATTATCTTCCCTAAAACTACCGTAAATCTAGACTCTAGATCTAAGTCACTAAAATTTCCGGACTTTTCACAGCTATGTGAGAATTATCACCGAATCTACCGTAAATCCAGACTCTAGATCTAATTTAAGTCACTAAAATCTGCGAGTTTTTCTAGGCTTCACTACATTCTAGAGCTAATGATTTAGCGTAAATCTAGAATCTAGCGTATTTCTAGACTAATCTAGACATTCGATGTATCGAGATCATTCAATTGACTACAATTCACGAAGTTTTCAAGTTAGGTGCGTGAATTATCTTCACTAGATATAAATCTAGATACTATTTCTAGCTAGAGTCTAGATGATTTACGCAAAAACACTGTTACAACAAGATTTTAGGTGAGGGAGGGCCCTTCAGAAAAATAATCATTATAATGCCAGGTGAAATGCCCTTGCTTTGAGCCAAGGCCATCTTCAATCACGAGAACACGCTTCACAAGTGGGTGAAAGGCGGTGTAGACGCGTCACTGGTCAGCTTATTGGCACAGCCTGCCCGTAAAAAGTTATGGAACGTAGTTTGCAAGAAAATCAACGTGCTCAGTCTGAAAAAGCGATCCGATAACGAAATCTATAAATAGCTAAGATCTATCTATTGTCAAGGAGCAGTCAACACAGTCTGCGCAAACTCGGAAATGCTCATTTCGAATCTATTTCCGCAGCAACAGTGCCGAATTTTTTTTTATACCTTTTTTTTCGATCGGCGAAATTCAATGAGATATTTTAAAATTCCAGGAGATTTCCAGGACTTTTTTTTATTTTGTCTGAAATTCCAGGACATTCAAGGAGATATTTTAAAATTCCAGGAGATTTCCAGGACTTTTTTATTTTGTCTGAAATTCCAGGAGATTCAAGGACATCCTTGACTTTCATGAGGCCGCGTACACCCTGTGTTTATGTTCCCTACTTTCTAGTTGTAACTATATTTATAATTCAGCTCTCAATTCTCAGGCTTAATATTTGAAACTGGTTTGTAACGTCTCTTGTCATTATTGTATTTTTTTCAAATCTGGACGGGTGTAGAATCATATTTTGCTGATAGGACATAATTTAGATTTCTGCAATATCTTGATTGTACATTTGTATCAGGCTATCCGGTCAACAGATTTGCATTCTTTAATTTTGCTTCTTTCAATATGTAAATTACAACATGAGGATTAGATTGGATCTCAGACTATTTTTTTTTCTGATTAGATATTATAAGGTACCGTAAGATAAGATAATTATGAAAAATTTATGGTTTTTTTTTTAATCCAAATCTTGATTGTAACAATATGTACACACATTGGATTTAAATTAGATATCATTGATTAGTCCATCTATTTCCTCTTTCAGACAGCTTTTTGCTGCTCAGTTGTAAGCTCTTTATTATTTTGTGCCATAATGTTCTGCTGTCCTCAACTGCTCCTCACTGCCATACATGGTTTAGGTTTTTCTGGGTTGTTGAAGTAAAAGATGCCTCACTACCATTGATTGTTTGCCATAGTTCATTATGCCTTCTAATATGATGCCCTTCTGAAACAGTTTTGTTGTTGCTGGAGTTTAAAACTGAATCAGAACTAATGAGAATGTTGTATTTGTTTATTTCATGTCTGTGTGGAAGAGTTTTAGAATATCACTTTGGCTTGGGCTGTGTGGAAGAGTTTTAGAATATCACTTTGGCTTGGGCTGTGTGGAAGAGTTTTAGAATATCACTTTGGCTTGGGCTGTGTGGAAGAGTTTTAGAATATCACTTTGGCTTGGATTTTCTGTCTGAAAAAGTAGCAGGAACTCATTTGATGTGTCAAGGTTATTCCCCTTTTTAATCCATTATTTCCCCGTAACCTATTGATTAATAATTTAGTGGTATTCTGCTGTATCTTGAGGTGTATCAGGTAGATCTAATACAGGACTTACTTTCAGGTAGTACAGGACCTAATAACATGAATGATATATATACAGATATATTAGTTGGCCTAAGACTTACAATATTGTATGGACATACTTTACACGTTGAAGTGTATTACGGGATTAATACCATGAATAATAAATATTAGCTATCCTAAGACTAAATATTGAATGAAAATGTCTGTACCTGTTGATTTGAACACCTTCTGGTGTCCCTAAATGTTGTCTAGCTTTTGTTCCTTGTGTGGTATACATTGTAATTTGTTATTTGGAAGTTGTTGTTTTTAAATTAACCATCCAAAAAGAGTGAAGATGTACACATTGTCTTAAGTTTATTTGTTTACCATTTGAAAGTTTAAAAAAAAAAAATTCCTATTTACTCACTACTTTCTTTCTCTTGTGTTCTACTTGATTCATCATTTTGTCATGTTGATTTGTTTTTAAAAGTTAATTTGTTTTTAACAGCCATGTTCTTCTAAATCAATGATTTGATGTTTTGAAATCATTTTGTATTTATTTGGTTCTATACATGTACATGATATGTGTTTCATTAATAGTGTGATCTGTTGTGAGCTGTAAAATAGGCTATTCGGGACACAGCCTTTTTTTTTATTTATCTTGAAGATTTTTATCATATTTTACTGGCCGGCATACAGCTGGTGTTGATTTAGCTTCAATAAATTGTATGATACCAAACTTGCTAAGAGAGTTTGTGATAATTGTGATTTATTATATCAGTTAAATTGTCATTCTTCTGTTTACATTTGTTTCAATGTCTGTGAGAATGTGTTCACATGTTGTTAGAGATGTGTGTTGTCAGATTTCTCTAAGGCTTTTGACAAAGTTCACCACCATAGTTTGCTTAAAAAATTAAAATATTTTGGCATTAATGGTCCACTGCATCAGTGGATTAAAGATTTTCTGATAGGGAGAGAACAAACTGTAATAATAAATGGCTCTAAATCAACACTGATAACAGTAAACTCAGGTGTACCTCAAGGAACAGTCTTGGGTCCACTACTATTTTTAATTTACATAAATGATTTACCTGATTGCATTACTTCAGGAACAAAAGTCAGATTATTTGCAGACGATTGCATAATATATAGAACAATAAAAACAACACAAGACACGGATATTTTACAAAGAGAATTAGATGAATTACAGAAATGGGAATCAAATTGGAGCATGTCTTTCCACCCAGAAAAATGTCAGTTGTTAAGAGTAACAAAAAAACTAAAACAAATTAATTCCACTTATCTTATTCATGGCAAACCAGTAACACAGACTAAAAACGCAAAATACCTAGGTGTTATAATAAATGAAAAACTGTCATGGAATCCACATATTGATGAAACTATAAAAAAAATCAAACAAAGCATTATGATTTATTAAAAGAAATTTCTATAAATCAAATAAGAACATAAAACTAAAATGTTATTTAACCTTGGTTAGGCCAATAATAGAATATGCATCCTTCGTTTGGGACCCCTCAACTCAAGAAAACATTAAGAAACTGGAACAGGCAAAAAATAGAGCAGTGAGATTCATAACAAATGAATATTCACATTCGACTAGATTAACACCTATAGTAAAATCACTAAATTTAGAAAGCCTTCAGGACAGAAGACTCAAAAGTAAAGTAGCAATTATACATAAAACACTGAACCATAATCTTCAAATACAAAAACAAAATTTAATAAAATACTCAGAAAGACACAAAGATAAAGGCACATTCCTCATCCCATATGCTAGGACAAATTTGTACAAAAACTCCTTCTTCCCTAGTGCTATTAGAGCATGGAATGGGTTGCCTGAGCTAGCCAGAAAAACCAGTGACTTGGCAGAATTTAAGTCATTGGTTAATATGCATGATTAAATGCATGACGCGTAGGACGTAATCATCTTCTTTTTTGAAGTAACGTCTGTATTATATAAGATAAGATAAGTGTTTGTGTGAATATCTGCATGCCTTTGTTTGTTGAGGAAATACTTTTGTCTCCTTGACATTTTAAAGAATTATCAGTTTAAAAAAATGGTTGTGAGTAGTAAGGACAGCCTTTACAGAGAATTAGATGAATTATAGAAATCGGAATGAAATTTGAGCCTGTCTTTCTACCCAGAAAAATGTCAGTTATTTAGAATAACAAAACAAAAAAAACAAACAAATACAATTCATGGTAAACCAGTAACACAGCCTAAAGACGCAAAATACATAGGTGTTATAGTAAATGAAAAAACTATCTATACGACGTGGCAACGAGCTATTGGTCTAAACTGCCCACAAGTTGTGACGTTGCAGGTCAGTGTTGAGGCCTTTTATAACGAATGGTCAGCATAAGCATTATTTCCTGTATTTGAAACAACAAAAAATGCCTATTCTGAGGTGTCCTCAGTGCAATATCCCGGCTACTCTACTATTAAAAAGTTGTAGGTCAAATATCAATAATGCCCAGTGACTGGCAGAAAAACAAATCAATTTAATGTGTGAAATGTTTTATTAGGGGTAGGGTGGACCCTCAAATGACTGAATTCTCGTAGATTTATTTTATTGATGGGTTCAAGCATCTGGTTAAAATGTAATAACGCCTGCAGCGGTTTAGTTGTCTACCAGCAGTTTGGTGCTTCACGTCAACGACCGTCAACAACCCCCCCCCCCTTTCGTAAATGTTGATTCTGTATGCCTGTAGCACATAATTTACGGATGCAAATCATCAAAGTTGGATGTCTTTAATTTCGAAATCAATGCATTCAGCAAGGAAAAAATCAATTATCTAGCAAAAGTAGGCCTAACTGTACACAAGATGTCGAAAGGGTTTGACTCAGTGGCGTCACTAGGCAGGTGCGGTTCGCACAGGGTGACACCCACCAGGGAGTGACACCCAAGTCGATAAATGCACTTTTCCAAAATGAATTTAAAAAAAAAGAAAACTACTACCTCGAATATCTTTCACAGCTTCGTATCAACATGTCCCAAACCTTCTTAATTTAATATTGTTAGACATAATTTTCCTATTATGAGAAAATTAATGCGTTGTAGACGCCAGGAGAAAGAGTTTCTAAATTACAGAAATGTAGAAAAATGCTTGGTGGCAGGGGCTTTGCCCCAGACAACTCTGAGCTTAAGGAGCTTTCCAAACATCTTTTCTGACCAGTTGTGTGGCGAACGTAGCATGCTTTATTGTAATATATTTAGAAACACATAGAATAATGCCCCTCGCATGTCATTAGACGTATATGGCTGCAAGTTCTCTCCACAGAAATCAGTCTAAGGCGACTTTCACAACCACTTCTCAGCTGGTGCCCACGAAATTCAGGACTACTAAAAAGGTGTGACGCCATGTAGGAAGACCATGTTTTTGCGTTCATCTTTTTGGCTTTCATGTTAAGGCTGACTTTGGTAAACGTGTCTCGTCTTTTCTAGTGATATGTCTCACAAATGGCAAATCTGTCGCCACTTTCCTTAGACGGTGAATACCTGTGCGGGAAAATGATTACATTATCTCGGTATGTTATTCGTAGGATCCTTCTCAGCCATCACTGCTCAGCCTCTTTTAATTTAAGCCTTCCACGTCTCGAAGTTAGGTGGCTGTTGGGATGATGATTGTATTAAGTAGGTGGATTTTAATCTCCATGCTAATTGATGTGTTGTTCAGATAGACCGTACTTGTTGAAAGACGGCTCCTGCTTTCCAATCCGACATGCAACATCATGATATGTATCTCCATCACTGGAGATAACACTGCCTAAATAGGTTAACTTTTCTATTTGTCCAGGATCTGTATGACCAATGTTGATGGAGGTACTGGGTAACTTGCACCCAATATGCATAACTTTGAGAGCGTCTTATCCATCTTATTGTGTAAACATCTAATTATATTTCAAAGTAATGCTATGTCGTCAGGAAAAATCCAACTCGGTTTGGTATACGGCATGGGAACCCGAATGGGATAAGATGCACGCTAATCTCATATTCGTCTCGATGTTGAATAATTCCAGCGTCTATTTTGACACAACAGCTTGATTTGCTTTAGACATGGCGCTGAATTTGGACACATTGTTGCGAGATGCCTTATTCTCTTGCTATTTTTCAGAGTGATTCCGATGGACTTTTAAAAATGTACAATACAAATCAACATTCTTTGTTGGCCTTCCAGGCTTTGCTCGACGATGTTTCGCAGGACATAAACCTGTTCAGTACTGATTTTTTTTTTCAGAAGCAGCTGAGAAACACTAGTATAGTTTAAAACTTTTTTCCGCAAGGAGTTCTTAAATTATCTCTAATAAAAAATAAGTTTCAACTCAATTTTTATCAATTTAATAATTGTACATTTTCAATTCATATTATAACTTTTGATAAACTATAAAAAAAAAAAAAAACAATATTGTAAAATAGAATCAAAAGCTATTTTCGGGTGTAACCAACCAATTAATTATCTTACAGTTTTAATGTTCAACATAAAGACACAAAATAAACAATAGTTTTTTTTACTGAGAGATTTTTTTCCTGACACCGACCCTAGCGACGCCACTGGACTTTGACTATTTTTTGTTTCTGTTCAAAGACAAATGTTTAGATAACTAGATTATAATATTTGAACCATATAATCTAGGTCTGTTGTTTGAACATCTAAATAACTTGTAAATTAAAAATTTAAGAAACATTACTCTGTAAGATGTTTAGTATTCTTTTTTTTAATTATTACTTATACAGCAATAGCGTCCCCTTTATGAATGTGAATGGTATGATCTCGTAAGAGGTTAAAGGTTAAAGGTCTTCCAGCTGGATGATACAGGTCATTTGGTTTTGCTTTTTGTTTGTTTTTCTTACAACAGTATGTGGATTACATAACTGAATTCAACAAATGCCGGTTGTTAATTCATGCCATGGTTGATAGGTAAAAATAATTATTATAGAATCTAGATCAGACTATTAAAAAGAACTGATAACTTCAACAGTGATTAACACGTCGTCGTTGACGGTTCACATTACTAAGTCATTACTAAAGTCAGTAAAGTCTAGTAAAGTCAGTAAAGTAAATTACTTAACCTTAAAGTTAATTAGTAGATCTAGTTAATAAATTGGCCTAATAATCTAATAATATTATATTGCATTGATAATTGTTGATATATGATGTAATGTTAAAGTTTAGTATATAAATATAGATTCTAGATCTAGATGATAATAGATCTACTTAGACTCTACTATTATAATATAATATAGTATACTATAGTCTATACTCTATAATAATAATAGTATAGTATTTATATGGCCCATGGGTCTACTATTAGAAATTAGAATTAGATCTAGTACTAGATGTACTATTATTTTTAATATTAATTAATTATTATAACTACTAGATCTAGAATCTTATAGGACGTACTAACAAATATCTATCTTTATTCTATATAGTATAATATAGAGGTCTAGTAATCTAGAGAAATTAGATCTAGAATTAGAGTATAACTAGTATTAGCTTTTTTTTTTTTTTAGAGATTTAGATTAGAACAGATTATAGAACTAGATACACAATTTACACATAATAATTTAATTAATCACTTATCGTCTTATCTATCATCCTTACTTTAAGTAATTATGATATTAATAACCATAGTACTTATGTTATATATATCCGGTAGTAGGGTCTAGACTCTAGATCTATAATATATGTCTAGTTCTATATAATAATATGATATCATTTAATTTGAAAATCTAGAAAAGAGTACATAGTAAGTAGATATCTCTGGTTGAACGGTGGTGGTGGGGGGGGGGGGGGGCAGCAGGGGGCAAAAGCCCCTCCCAATCGGCCAACCCAGGCAAATTTTAGTAGAGATAATCACACAATTTGTATACAAATTCTTCACTTATGTTAATAATATACTAATTATTTATATTTTTTTACTAATATTTTGATCATACCTACCCTTTCAGTGGGGGAGGGGGGCAGTTCCATTTTAATAATTTTTTTATGCAGAAATCATAGTTTGTAAACAAAATTAGTTTAACATCTGGTTTTTATATTATGTCATTCCTCTCTGGTATGTTGGTCTATTCAGTGGGGTGGGGCGATGAATCTAGTGCTCTCCCTACCCTAACCCATAAAGTGGGGGGAATTATATATAGAAATCATAGTTTGTGAACAAAATATCTATATAATATAAGCTACTTATCAACATTTGAACCCATTAGTATATTATGTCACACTGCACTCTAATATCAAATCATTAATGAATATAAATTGAAAGAGTGTGGTCAGTACCACAATGGAATGTGTGGGAAGGGCGATAGATACAATCCCATCCACCCCCACCAGACAGATCAATATATTGTTTGTGTAATTTTAGTAAAGAAATTTCAAAATCTTTTACAATTCATCCCCTTTTCATAGGCAAACATGACTGTTAAAAGTTAAAACATAATAGTCAAATATGGCGAGTCTATGTAATTGATCATGATTTAAAATTGACATAATTATTTAAAGAAAGACTTTGTTTTGAATTTAGAATTCATGAGAAACTTTAAAGTATAAGTGTAACAATTCAGATGAGTTCTGAACCCAAAGATTTTTTTCCTTTTCCCCTTTTCCCAACCTTTACTCAATCTGAGATTTTTCTATTATTTTAATAACTTTATGATTATTCACAATTTATACTTGAACCCTAAACATACACAAAATTCTAATTGGTCTACTTAATTTCTCCTCCTTCTTCTAAAATTATTTTGTTCAGAGCTTTGAATTATATTTCTGTAACATGAAGTTAAAAACTGGCATGTTGAACAATATTAATCACTTAAAAATAAACATGTTTTTTTTTCAAATATTATTTTTTCGTTTACCTTTTTATGGTCGACAACCCTCAAATCTAAAGCAGCATGATCAATCTGTGGGGTATTATTTCTTTTCAATGAACAAATTGGGTTTATTGACAATGTCATTAGGGCCTATAAATTCATATTAGATTTATTAAAAAGTAAAAACAGGTATTCCACAGGTTCTTAAAAATTAGACATTTTTTGCATGCATCAAAACGGTCAAATATCCAAAGAACATTTAACTATGTTTCTGTTGGTGTCTAATATTTAGAATTCTTTCTTTTTGGTTCTTCTGACATCAATATGTTGTTACCAGTTGTTGACTTGTAGCACCAAACTGCTGATAGACAACTTAGCCATTGCATGCATAATATACCTTATGTAATAAAACTTCAAGAGTCAGGTCTTCTTGACATGTCACAATAACCTAAAAGATATATTTTGGCTTTGACAATGCCTCATCAAAAGGGCTGATTATGATTGTGACAGACATTTTCATTTGTTCCATGTTCTGTGAATGAAATGTATAGAAGCATATAGAAACTTTATTTCTGTTCTAATTAGCTTTAAACTACATTAGTCTTAAGAATGAATTTTTAAGGCAGTTAACTAATAGTTGAATGTTCAAAAAGCTTTTCATTTTGTTTGTATTTCATCTCAAGTATTTTCAATTATCATTATAATCATGCATTCAGAATAAAAGAACCAATTATGTCCTTAGATAATGAAGTTGAAGGTACAGATGACACTAATCAGTAGACATTCTCATAATTGTCATATTTGTGGAGACATTTATCCTGTGTATCCAATCTTTATCATGTGTTCATCAAGGGTTGAGCTTCACTCTTTTCAGACCCTTGGCCTTTGGGAAGGATTTTATAAAGATGTCAGGAATGAGATTGGCTCATGTCAGGAATGAGAGATTGGCTCATGTCAGGAATGAGAGATTGGCTCTTCACTCTTTATCAACTAGATGATCATTGTAAACATGACTCTTTGAGCCCTACCAGTGTACCTCCTTTTAAGGGTGACCAGATGGCAAAGCCCATGAGAGATTTCTCTATATTCTGTAATGTACCACCACTACCCGTGATTTAAATTACAGTCACCACAGTGTACTTGCAAGGCAGGCTGGATAAAACATGCTGTGGGAGTCTCCTGGAGGAAATGTATTTTTTACAACCTTTCTGCCTATCAGAGTTGCTGGGTTTTGGAAAAATTGCCCTCTATCTTACCAGAATTTTTTTTTTTCTTAATCATCCACAAACCCAGATAAACTGACAACCTTCTTTGATATACTTATTCTTTTCTAGTTGAAATAGAGTTAAGGATTTTTTTTTTCCAAATGGTTTCGTGGTTCAGAATGAGATGGAAGAGATCTAGATCCACTGGTTTTTATGACTAATTTTTGTGTGTCTTACTTTTAAACAAAAGCTCAAACATTTACTACAATGCAACATCTTCAATATCTTTTTAGGATGTATAGATGAAGAAAATGTTCACTATGTGATATAATTTTTAAAAAAGATGATCTTCTTTTAGCACAGAATAGAATAAAAATATTTCTATTATTTCCTCTACACATTCACTAACAGAAGTCAATTTAACATTAGAGATATCAGAACTGGCATTGTAACAAACATGAAGATTTTAAAAGCTTTTAAAAGTTTGACTACAATTGACAAGCTCAGCAAAACTACTGTGCAAAAACAATATTGATGAAAAATTTGAACAACATTTCACACACGAAACACATACACATTCACAACCAACGCTTTATGAATTTGACTTCTATGTACTTCTACTTGTAACACTCTGACCGAAAGTGGGATAAAGGAGTTTTTAAATCTTTCAGTTTTAGTCCTAATGGAAAGGAGACGACCACTTCGTTCAGATCTTATGTAACAGTGGTTTAATGGGTTTAATAGTTGTTTAAATACATTTATAGTTAACAAACCTGACAGTTTTTGTGCCTATATCTTCGACTGGTCTATGTTAACAAGTGTTGTTTTTTAAGTCTAGTACCCACTAATAAATTTATTCAAAAATGTAACCAACCAGCATGCAACAAACATGACTAAAGCACACTCTGCATATTTCAATGTAAGCATTTTACAATCTTTCCATTTGAAAATCCCTGATATCTACCCTTTCTAGTTGCTATCTTCAATAAGAAGTTCCAAGTTTTATCCTAGGCTAGCATGGTGGCCATCTTGGATTATTTCCATGGTAAGCAATAAAGATATAAAGTTCTCTCTTCCAAAGCCCTCCAGTTGTGCACAATGTCACGATGCAGGTCAAGAGCATGTGTCATCCTTGATCTGTTAAAACAGGACTCAGCAAGTCTGTGACAGTCAAAAATATACAGTTTCCTTTTCCTCCCAAAAGTTCTTCAACCAAACAGTTCTCAAATCTTCTTTCCCTGGTTTAGCAGCTTTTTAATCTCCATTCCACTTGGCTCCAGGTTTTTAAAAAAATATATCTACTACTTGATTTTGTGTTTATTAGATTGATGCCTTTTTAATGATACACTGTTTCATAACATCATTATTACCTAAAACAAGTGTTGGCCTGGCAGGCTATATAGTTTTAAAACATAGAATAATAACATTTCTAAAGGCCATAGACAAGATTACGAACAAATATAAACTACAGATAACAATATTTATGTAAATAAGTTACCAATAATTGGTTTTACTATATTGATTTATTTTATGAAAAAAAAAAATATATAATGTGTTAGACATTTGTTTTCTTTCTCAAGAACATGTGAACTAACCTCATGAACTATGACCTATTTAATCATCCTTGAACTTCAGATATTGATAAAACATTGCAGTGTTACTTGTGTAGTTATACAGAAAAAAAAATATTGATCTTCTTGTCTGCAACTTTGTACCAGGTTTTCATGTTTAATTAGGTCATTAACTGGTCAGTGAAAAGCAGAAAATATGTTCCTTCAGCACACACACACATGCACACACAAAGGGCATATATTTCTATATATATCTTCATATGTGCGTAGCCATTATTTTTTTAGGGCCAGGTTAGGCTCTACCCCCCCCCCCCTTCCTATACGTATATATATTTTCTGAGTTAGTAGAAAGACAAGGGGAGCACTGTGAGCTTCACCAGTGGTGTCCGCCCTGTCACCAAGCTTTATTTCTGGAATTTGAAACAAAAGATGCAAACTATGAGTCTATGGTGCATTATCCTGATACTCTTCTTAAAAATTTTACATTTAATGTCAAATCTGCTATTTACTGCACTTTATTAATGGAGCCCAGAGACAGGTAGAAACAGATGGTTTAGTTTATTATTTGAGGGAGGAGATTAACCACAAAACCCTGCACTCAAGAAATTTAGTAATTGTAGCTTTGCTTTTACATATATATATACATACATATATATATATATACATATATATACATATATATATATATACATATATATATACATATATGTATATACATATATATATATACATATATATATATCTTAAGAGAGATAACATTTTTTTTACATTGCTTTTAGAGATAAAATAATACATATCACAGAGTAGAGTATAGTACAGATGTTTGCTTATCAAATGACACATTTAATCTGTATCATGAATCTCACTGTTATTCTTTTGGTGACTGACTTTGTACATGGACATGTTCATTCTTACATTTCTCTTATAAGATAAGCTATAAGAGGCACACATTTTTCCAAGTAAATAATATTTGTAAGTCAATTACATTTTTTTATCATCAATTTCTTTGAGAGAATATAAAAAGTGCTGTTCATCTGAACATGACATTTGACACATAGATATAATCAAGATCTAGTTTCAATCATGGCCACTCAATAATTTTCTAAAAAAAAATAATTTTATATTAGAAGGGTTAGTACAAACCATTTATCTAGTAATAAATAGTTGATGGCATTTTTTTTAGTTTAATTATTGGGCCGACCTTTAATCTTTAAAAAAATATCTTTTACATCCAGACCTTTTTGTATAATCAAAGGGGGAATAATTCCTTCTGTAATATTAACTTTTTTTCAGATTTTAAGAGACACTGTGGGTAGGAATGGATCTATATATAAATGGCCAAATTAACAATTTGTGCTACATTAGGATACATAGCGAGTATTTAGTGTGTAGTAATCTAGAACCAAAAAAGGTGCTAAGGTTAGACTGAAAATAACGGCAAGTTTAGCTTAGAGACTAATAGGAAAGAGGAAAGCTAGAAACTGATTAAAAATCAGAACAAGACACGACATTCTCACCTGTGCAAATAAACATTGCAAACTCTAAAGAAGTCTTTTTCAAGTTCCTGAAAGTTCAAGCAACTGTGAGATCTTGCCTTGGAGTCTCTGTCAGATCTAACAGCTAGCATAGGGAATGACTTTTTAACTGTATTTAAACCTGGGAAAATATCTTAATGTTTTTTTTTTAACATTCTCTGTTTTTTATTTCATTTCAGACTTTCAGTGGTCTATGTTGTCTGCAAGAAGTGTCTTTAACCAAACAATGTGCTTACAGTTAGTTACACATTTGAAAAGCATTGCTTCCATTATCTTGTACTTTATTTAGTTTCCTGAGGGCAAGTGGCTAACTTTTTGTTTTCTATGAACGATATGGACATTTGTGTCAAGTGTGCAACAAGCTGGTGAGGAAATCCAACAACAGTTTCTGTGTTGCTCTGTTAAAATTCCAATGTTTGACTTCTGAAGTATCAAAAGCTACAATTTAGTAATTTTATAAAGTGACTGAATCAGATTAGAATCATCTACATTATTACCAAGACCAATTTAAAAAAGTGTTTGAAAAACCTAAATGAAATTTGTATCCCCTACTGAAGCTGATTACCTCCCCTGTACTTGATATTAATCTTGTGTGATTGCAAGTACTGGGCAATAAAAATGTGTAGTACTATGTCTACAAGTACAAATGGAATGTCATTATGTACAGACTCTCCAGCAGCAGCCTCCAGTTCAAATCAGTACAACATGTACCGCAACATGTACAACAGCCCTCGACGTCCTGAGGGTGTCCACCAGCTGCTCTGGCACAAGGTAGAAATGCTGCTAGTCTACACTTGGGTTCTCATCCAGACATTGTTTCTTATTGCAGGGCTGGCAGTACTCCATTTCTCCACCTTCTCAGTCATGATGTGTTATCTTATCAATGGAGTCGTCAAAGGGAGAAGAGAGTTTTTACCACAGAAATGAACTTTGTCTTGCTTGGAGAATCTATTTCCATTATGTACCAAAGTGTTTCACTTTTCTTTTATAACCTTAACATATTGGATGAAGTAGTAATTATTTCAATCTAGAAACGTATTCAAATTTTTTAAAAAATTTCCACTGAAATATTTTTAAAAAAAAGTTGTTGATTTTATTATGTATTATATATTATCAACAATATCTGCACTTTAGTATTTAAGTTGAAGCTCCGAGTGTTTTAATGATTTTTTTCTTGTTGACTTAGTCAAAATGTATTTTTTTAGTCATTACAAATTAACTTTTACTTTTGGCTAACTAGGTTATTTTTTCCCTTCAGTAAGCCATAGTCATATATATAAATATATATGTATATATCTCAGTGCACTGCCCATTCAGTGTCATTTTCTTGAAGTCATGTTATTTGTGGCTATTTGAGTTGGATAATGTTAACCGATAGTGATTCTAATTCACAAAATATTAGGTGTACATTTCATTGGAATTGGAAGTGGTTGCTAGATGTCACTTAGGAACGTGTACATACAAATATTTAGAAGAATTCAATCTAAGACTTATTTGTTGTTTCTTCCCTTTGAAAAGCTTTTAATTGTTTCTATTCTACATTTTATAATTGTCCTGAATTCTAGGCGTCTGCAAAGTACTTTTGCATCACTTCTGTCTGTGTTAAGAATTAATTGCAACATTTAACAATATCAAACTTGCAGTCCATTGCTATGTAGTCAGTGAGACTAAATAAATGGTGGGTTGAGGGTAATTACAAAAATATCAAATCAACAATGAAGAAATCATTTTTAATGTTATTTTTCTAAGAATTTTCTATTGATGTAAATGCATGTCTCAATGGAACTGATAGAAATAAAATGTTGTAGTCTCTGTTTTATTAGTTTCAATATTTATTCAACTCATAACTTTTTCTTCATTGCAATGAATTTAAATTTTGTAAAAAAAAATAATTATTGAATAAGGTAAAAAAACACAAACATTTTGAATTAAAAGTTTCACATGGAAATCATTGTACAGCCAATCAGATTTGTTTAGGCTCTTAACATTTTTGTGTTCATGTGTTACTAGATTTTTGACTGTTTTGATTTGTCTTTGCACAACTAATCTTGTTACATACATTTTAATATTTACTTTTAAAAAAATAAATGGCAGATTTTTTAGAGTTGTTGTTTTTTTTCATTTCAGATTTTTTTTAATAGCTTAAAAAGATAAAGGGCATTATCCAAATCTTTTAAAAATAAAAAATGTGTGTGCCTACATTAAAGAGAACCCGATGCTGACATTATTCTACTTACTGAAACAAACAGAATACTAGAGCACCTAAAATCATTAATGTAGTCCTTTTCTGGACATTTTTAATTCATTAATTTTATTTTACTTTCATTAATTGTATACTTTATTTATTTATTTTTTCTAAAGTGCAGTTTAAAGTGAATTTTATGATACAGTCATCAGTTCAAAAAAAAAAAAAGGGGGGCATAGGTATTGCCACTTAATGTAAACTTCTGAGCTACTTTCTGCTGGTTGTTGAAATGTGTTCACATTTATGCTTTCAGATGTTGCTTCTGTATTTAGTCATTTAATTCTTTCTTTTCAGATTTTTGTTTTACAATGTTTTTTTTTTTAACATTTTATCTGGTTATTTATAACTATTTGTTTAGAATGTTTTTTAACTTTATTTTTGTTCATTTGTATTCTGTGTATATATATATGTTCGCTTCAATAGTTTAGAACAAAACATTTGAAAAAGTCTGCATTAAATACAACTTGAATTAAAGTGATTGATTCTACTTTTTTAAAGTTTGAAAGCACAAAGTCTCTGAAAATTTAGGTGGCATTTGGAAAGTTGCCTTTTGTATTTATCAGTAAGACTTTAAAAATAGCTTAACTTGTTTCTGTCATAAAGTCTAATGTACCGTATACACAATGTTTAGAAATGTTACATGCTAGAATGCCAAATTACTGCTTTAAGTTATAAAATGAACTACTGAGGAAGCACCTTTATACTATAAATGTTTACAGAATTACAGAAACAAATGAATTAAATGAAGCTACACACAATGGAAGTTTTAAAAAAAATACTTTATATTAATGTCCACATGATGAGAACCATTTATGTTATGCAAGGGGTTGAAGGTTTGGTACAGCATTTTGTTTTTAATGTAGCAGGTCTGGTTACAAACCTGGCTTGCTGTTGCTACCTTAGCTGGTGCATGTAGGGAAAACCTTTCTGTTTCTCTTTTTTTTTTCTTTCTGTTTTTGTTTTACTGGCTTAATCATTCTCACACTATTTCTTGTAGTTCTCACACCATCTCTTATAGTTAAGCATGAAGATGTTCTTTCACTTGCTGCATTCTCCCAGGAAGTACTATCTATAGTGAATGCTCTTTTAAACACTGCATCTGAATGATTTATAGTTTTTACAGATCCACTCTTTTTAGTGTCAGTTCTCTTAAACTACCATCCTGCTCTCTGTAGTGTATAGGACTATTGACCATGTGTTAGTCTACTGTATTTTGAGAACATCTCAGAGCTGTAAAGCAATGTTGAAAGGATTTAAAGCCTGATTCCACGACTTAACAGCCTGCTTTGGGCTTGGTGATTCCCTGGTCATATCTTGATCAATATACTTTGGTGCAGTGTGTTACCTAGACAGGTAAATCAATTGACAGCAATTAATTTCTGTGTTATGTATTATGTTTAGACAATCTTTTTTTTGTGTCAAAATCAACATGCACCAGAAAATATGTTGATTTGACACAGCTGTTCAGTTTTGAGCATTTATGTTCTCTTGTACTATTTGTGGCCATACTGCACTAGAACAGAGGGGCAGATTGTGTGTTTGATATCAAGAGAACTATTGTAATTAATGTACAACTCTTTATCAATTCTCATTAGTCCAGTGTGCTATGTTCATCTGTAAAATGGTTTTGTTTTGTAGTCAAAGTGTAAATGATCAATTAATAATGCATTACTTAAAATTAAATGACATTAATTACTTCATTTATTGCTGCTAACTTAACTAAAAAAAAGATTAAAGATATCAAATGTTTTGAGTTTTTTAGTCAGCACTGTTGACTTGCTAACAGAACCCAGACTGCTTGTGGTGTTAGAACTATTGCAAACTATATGGCCCTTATTAACAGAACCCAGACTGCTTGTGGTGTTAGAACCATTGCAAACTATATGGCCCTTGTTAACAGAACCCAGACTGCTTGTGGTGTTATAACCATTGCAAACTATATGGCAATTGTAAATAGAGCCCAGACTGCTTGTGGTGTTAGAACCATTGCAAACTATATGGCCCTTGTTAGCAGAACCCAGACTGCTTGTGGTGTTAGAACCATTACAAACTATATGGCCCTTGTTAACAGAACCCAGACTGCTTGTGGTGTTAGAACCATTGCAAACTATATGGCCCTTGTTAGCAGAACCCAGACTGCTTGTGGTGTTAGAACCATTACAAACTATATGGCCCTTGTTAACAGAACCCAGACTGCTTGTGGTGTTAGAACCATTGCAAACTATATGGCCCTTGTTAGCAGAACCCAGACTGCTTGTGGTGTTAGAACCATTACAAACTATATGGCCCTTGTTAACAGAACCCAGACTGCTTGTGGTGTTAGAACCATTGCAAACTATATGGCCCTTGTTAACAGAACCCAGACAGCTTATGGTGTTTCTATGTTTTTCTTTCGGTTTATCTACAAACCTCGGGAAAAACTCAAGTCATGTTCCAGAAGTGATCCAATAAAACCTACTCAGCCCCAAAGATCACAGTAAACGAACAGCCCCTTAACGTGGTAGACCACTTCACATATCTGAGTATTATAGTATCAAATGACCGCTCACTTTCAAGGGAAGTTGATTACCGTCTGGCCAGGGCCAGTAGCGCTTTTGGACGCCTTCAGGCGAGAGTTTGGCGGAATAAATCACTCCGCCTGCATACATAAATCAATGTCTACCAGGCGGTGGTTCTCTCAACCCTTCTATATGGATCTGAGACATGGACACTATACAGAAAACAACTAAGACTACTTGAGCGCTTGACTAATTTTCACCAAAGGTGCTTGCGCTCCATCATGGATACACGGTGGCAAGACAGCACTACAAACAGCGATGTCCTTGCGAACGCCGGTATGGACAGTATAGAGGGACTTCTTTTGGTCCGACGGCTGGGCAGGGCACGTATCCCGTATAGGAGACGAACGTATGCCAAAGGCAGTCTTTTTTTGGTGAGCTAAAAGTTTTTCGACGTAACAGAGGAGCCCCATGGACAGCTTAGGCGCCTCAACTTTCCTTGGCTGACCTAGAAGAGAGCAACTGGTTGCATGCGGCTTCAGAACGAGGTCACTCACGAAGGCCGCGGGATACACATTTGAGACCAAAAGAAAATCCGCTGCCGATGACAAACGTAGACGCGAAAAGAAAATCTAAATCGACCACCTGCGGACAATGGTTGTGCTTGCCCTGGATGTGGCAAAATATGTAGGTCACAGCTGGAACTGCGCAGCCACGGGAAATACTGCATTCCTCACTCATCTTTGAACCCAAAGACAAGCCTTAGTATTTTTTTTATTAAGAAAATGTTCATATTGAAGGGGAAATGTTTCACGGCACTTTGGCACCATTACAAACATGGCTGATAAGATTTTAAAAATACACAAATCTGTGGGTTTTTTTTTTTTTCACTAGTTAAGATTTCAATTCAATGGACACACAGTGTGTGTGTGTGTAAATGTGGTGCAACTGTTGCGGAAGTAAGAGAAGGCACTTTGTTCACAGGCTTCCAATACAACACAGACACACACACACACACTGTAAGGACACATTCACACTACCAACACCTTCACATAGAGTAGACATGTTGTCTTGGAAGAGGATAAGAAGCATACATATAAAGGCGTCACTATCACTATGTGAATGCAAAGTCTTACAAACAAAGTTTTTATGTGACAATGAAGTTAATGTTGAGCCTTTAGTGTAATAATGACTGAGTACTTGAGACTTACTACCAAAAGCTCAGGCTTCAGTTTTAATAAGATTAAAGAATTGATAGGTTCCTCAGTGTCAGGTGGTCACAACTTTAAACTAATATTCTACCCTAGTAACAATTCAGTCCAATGTGACAGCTGCAAATAATTCAAATACTTAAAACGGTTAAAAATTTAAAAAAAACAAACAACAATACATTTATTGATCAATATTAATATTTAAACTACATTAAAAAATGAAGAGTCACAGCGGCCATTTTAGTATCAGCACAAAATGAATAATACATGCTCCAATATCAATAAATACATGCTCAATAAAACACATAGTTAGTTTCTACAAGGTTTATTGTGTTTGTTTTCTGAATGCATCAATAAGAAAAACAAATTTCAATAGAAATCATAAAGTTGTTCCTAAATGGAGATAATTCAAAGAGGTTACATTCATTATAAATAAGAAAACAAAAAGGCACTAGGAGAGTCACATTAGTAGTACAGGGAACATACAATGTACACTGGATTAACAGGGGAATATTTCGTCAACAAGACACACAGCCATCCTGGCATTATAGACATGCCCAGTTCAAGACTTTAGCCAGGATTTGCTAGTGTGTTAAGTACAAGGCAAAAACAATGTGAGAAAAGAAGTGAAGAAAAACAAAACAACAACAAGCAATGACTATAGCCACCAATGTGCCAGAAGGGAAAAGTCATGCTCATATTGAAGTGGCTAGTGCAGGTTCATTCCCAATATTTTTTGCAATGATCACTAAGTGATAATAAATGATTTGTTGAAGATAAAGCTACTCAGATAAATAAATATTGCAACTCAGACATCTGTTCATTGTATTATGAGCATACTATCAGAATTAAATCCAGGACAGACACAAAAAAATGATTTAATTTAGAATAGATTTATAAACACAAAATGTCATTCAATGATTAATACAACACAACTATGCCACTGTCACAAGTGTACTGTCCACTGGATTTTTAGATGACAGTGACATGAACTGACCACAACAATACAAAGATCCACAGAACTTATGATCACATAACAATGACATTTCACACGTGTACTGATGACAGTATCATTATTGATAGGGCACAAACTGGCCTGGATATACTAACAGGTAAATCTCTACTGAAACTGTCACAGGTATACTGATCAAATGATCATGCCTCATATAAAATGATCACAATAAATGATTTAATCACACTTCATTTCTACTGACCAGTATAGCAATGACCAAAACAAAAACCTCTACCAGTACTGATTGAGTGACCAAAAGATATGATCTTGAAACAACCCTGTTTCTTTTGTTCAAATATTCAAACCACTAGTTTGAGCAAACTGACCAAAACACAATTTGTAGAAATTCTATTTTAAACAACCATGTAAATCAGATTCCTCAAATAAAACCCACTGAACATAGAACCATAGTACTTCCCTAGCAAGATAAATATAAAAGAAAATAATGAAACAAGAAAAATAAATTACTTTTCACTAAGACATCTAAATCATATCTGTACTTCTTTCAAATACAAGCTTTTGTTTAGTCTGAAAGTCTGTAACTTAACTGCTCACTTTCAATCCAAGACATTAATGGCACATATAATGCTAGCATAACATGTCTTTGATTCAACACTAGAAGCATCTAATATCAGATAGACATTATGGCCTCCAGTTGTTGAAATAGACTTCCATTACAAAATCTATCCTCAACATTATTTTTTTAATAATATATTTACCAAAAAAGTATTTCAGTAAAATGTTAAAAGGTTCTAGATTTGTAAAAATGTGTAGGAATCTGAAGAAATCAGATATTTTGTGTCAGTGACAATCAGATATGTGTCAGTGACAAACAGATTTGTTCTAGAAACATGATAAGTTGTTAGTTCTATCCACAGACACAGAACAACAACAGAGGCATGGCAATGAGAACAGGCAACAAAAACATAAGAATTACAAAATACAACATAAGACCAAATGAAATGTGAATAATCTGTCCAATGTTTTGATTCAATGTGATGTTAAGTCTAGATCAGGGACACTTCTAGCATTAATTTGTATGTTACAATTTTAAATTTAAAAAAGACATCAAAACATTTTAAGAAACTCAGTAAAGGGAGAAAATTCAGGTACACAGTGCATGAGGTTCAACCTTCATCTCAACATCCAATTCACTTTGTGATACATTTGCACTATACACCAGGGTGTGATTCTTACAAGTTTTGTTAATAGGAGTTGAGGCTAGATAGCAGTAGAGAATTGAACTTCTCACTAGAATAAATATACCTAGCTCATGACACATGTTTATTTTCCTGTTACTCTTGGCATCATTTCAATGCATGGACCACTAGGTGTTCTACTTTTGTTAATAATATATAAAACACATGTGCACCAGACTGTAACTGAAGTTCCATTATTTTGAAGAGCCAGACATTCAAGATACTAAAAGCTGGCTATAATGTGTACAAAAGATTGTTACATATTCAAATTTTTCTTTTAAAACATTTTTTTACTGTGCTAAACATATTGAATTCACTGTATTCAACTTAACACACAAATCAACAACAATTTAGAGAAGCATCAAACTTTAACAGAAGCATTTACTGCTGCTGTGTTCAAACCAGCCAAGAGCCAAAAAACTCATGTCCTACAAATAAACTAAAGAAACTAATGTCTTACAAATAAACTCAAGGAACAAATGTCCTACAAATAAACTAAAGAAACAAATGTCCTACAAGTTAACTAAAGTAACAAATGTCCTACAAATTAACCAAGAAATGACCTACAAAAAACTATTTAAAAAAATGTCCTACAAATAAACTCAGGAAACACACAAGATAAGCTACAAAATTCAATTAAAGAAAAAACCTGCACAATTGATGCAACATCTAAAAGTCATTGTCTGTCAAGATAATTGCTTAATTAACAGCACATTAAAAAAAACAACAGTATTAATCTATGTATTATGAGAGCTTCAAACAACTAGGCTACAAGTTTACCCCAGACAGAACTAAATCCAGAATAAATGAATCATCAACGACTTCAACAGTGCAAAACAAACAGCACAAAGCTGTGATAAATGCTGCTCCAAGTTCAGCACAACGTCCAGGCAATCTCAGGCATATCTAGATAGATGTGTACAACCCTGGGCTGTTCCAGCAACACACACACATACACTCACTTCCCCTCTCATCAATCTATCATTCCCCCCAGCTAACCTTTACAAATGGTGAAGACAAAACTACACCACCATTACAAGCTTAGCATCTTTATAAAGGATAACAAACAAAAAAACAAACAAAAAAAGACCTGCAACATACTCCATGAAGGGAAGGTTAAATTTGAGTTTCAGTTTTTGATTATTTACAATTAATAATATAGAGTACTGCATCATCACATATATTATAACAAGGTAGGAAATGTCAGCAATCAAAACAATCTTTAAATAAGTTTAACTGAATAATAATGGCCACCATTCACTTCCTTTGGATAAAGTTTCACTTTTAAACAAGGACCAAAACCCTTGCTGTATAACACACTGACAAGTGAAAGTAATATCAAATTGGAGTCTTTTCATTATGCCTGAAGCTGCAGGAGAACAAAGAGCTGACCAGGCTACTTCAATGACACTGACATGACATTACTCAGTTTCCTATCTTACAATATACAAATGATATTTCACAAATATATAAGGCTGCTTTCTGTTTCACACTTTGATTCATGGCGTGCAATTAGATTTTGTCGATATTTAAATACAAGTATAGGATAATTGTATCAATTGCTAAATCTGGACTTTGGTTATGGTCTAGAACATCAGAAGTTGTACACATATGGTTACATTTGGCTGACTTGATAGTGCAACTGTTATACGTTGTCGTTGTCATAGCGATATAGTGCATCTTCTAGTTTACTTGTTAACTGAAAAAAAAAAAGTTGATGTATTAGAAGTCTTAGCTCTAGGGGCAGACAATCAAAGGGTAAAACTAGAATAGAAATAAATAAAGCTGAGACTTAATCATTTATCACATTCAGTTTGATGTGACGCAGACAATAGCTCTACAACTACCAGTGTCAAACAGTTCTCTTCAATAGAAAAACAAAATCTAGCAATGTCATGTCAAGCAGTTCTCTACAGTAGAAAGACAAAATCTAGCAATGTCATGTCAAGCAGTTCTCTACAGTAGAAAGACAAAATCTAGCAATGTCATGTCAAGCAGTTCTCTACAGTAGAAAGACAAAATCTAGCAATGTCATGTCAAGCAGTTCTCTTCAGTAGAAAAACAAAATCTAGCAATGTCATGTCAAGCAGTTCTCTACAGTAGAAAGACAAAATCTAGCAATGTCATGTCAAGCAGTTCTCTACAGTAGAAAGACAAAATCTAGCAATGTCATGTCAAGCAGTTCTCTACAGTAGAAAGACAAAATCTAGCAATGTCATGTCAAGCAGTTCTCTACAGTAGAAAGACAAAATCTAGCAATGTTATGTCAAGCAGTTCTCTACAGTAGAAAGACAAAATCTAGCAATGTCATGTCAAGCAGTTTTCTACAGTAGAAAACCAAAATCTAGCAATGTCAAACAATTCTCTACAGTAGAACAAATCTGGCTGTTCTTGTCTGCTTACAGATCGAGATAATGTGAAAAGCTGTCTAGAATTTATGTTAGACACTACAACTATGGTGGGGGCATGGGGCTGAGTGGCTAAGTGCTTGACTTCTGAACTGAGGGATCATGAATTTGAATCCCGTTAGAGACTGGGATGTTGAACTTTGGAAGTTTGAGTCCAAACAAAACTCTACTACTGGGTACCTGACAGGGAAGTAAAGGCAGTGAATTGTTGTGCTGGGCCACACATGACCACCCTACTTGTGGGCCATAGAAGCAGATTGTGCCCCCATGGATCATAATCTGAAAGGAATACCTTTACCTTTACTCCAGCTAAACTATGTAGCATTTTTATTAATGGAAGGTCTGCTAGACCAACAAAAAACTGATAAGTTGAAACAAAAATGTTTTCTAGATAACTAAGAAGCAGAGAAAACTAACAGAGTAGTCAATAACAAAATGGCACTACAATTTCCAATGGTTGCAAGGTAGTGTTGTATGACTGAGTGGCTAAAACTGCTTGGCTATCATCAAAGAAGCTTGAGTTTGAATCTAAGACTCAAGCTGAGTTGTGTTCTCTGAGGAATTATAGGAAGCACCAAAAACCTCCGACCCCCACTTGATTGGACCAGAGCAGACTGAGCATGTACTGAGCAAACTATCACATAAAAATGTGCCTGTACAAAATAAAGTAAAAAAAAAAGTGTATCAAGTGCTTTACCTTTTTATAAAAGTCTATTTGCTCCTTTAGATAGTTCTGCATGTAGTGTTTGAAATCCACCACTCTCTCCTTTTGAAAGTGGTTCATCTCTGCCAGTGTTCCATAGGAGATAGTGTCTGCTTTGGTCACAACATTCTGGACTTCAGACTCTGTCATTTTGTTCTCTTCCTGGAGCTTCAAACATTCTTTCACTTTACCAATTGCACCCTACTCAAACAAAATGTTGCAATCTAAATTAATACCCTACTCAAACAAAATGTTGCAATCTAAATTAATACCCTACTCAAACAAAATGTTGCAATCTAAATTAATATCCTACTCAAACAAAATGTTGCAATCTAAATTAATACCCTACTCAAACAAAATGTTGCAATCTAAATTAATAACCTAATCAAACAAAATGTTGCAATCTAAATTAATACCCTACTCAAACAAAATGTTGCAATCTAAATTAATAACCTAATCAAACAAAATGTGTCAATCTAGATAAATACCCTACTCAAACAAAATGTTGCAATCTAGATAAATACAATACTCAAACAAAATGTTGCAATCTAAATTAATAACCTAATCAAACAAAATGTTGCAATCTAGATAAATGCCCTACTCAAACAAAATGTTGCAATCTAGATTAATAAAGCAATCAATGATCAATGTTCCAAATCTAGTCTCCTCTACTATATTGAAACAGTTTTACACATAAACTTGTCATTCAAAGAATATTTCCTGCTAGGTCTGTCAGTCTGTATTATCAATTCCTAGATAGTTTTATTACTTCAAACTGAAAGCCACAAAAAAAAAGGTAATTTTAAAATAATATAATAAAGTTGAATCCTTTCAAAACCAACTTTAAGAAAGGGCCACATTAAAAGCAATTTCTGAAAGAGGAAAATGGAACCACTCTACACCGCAGATGCATCCTTAGAACAACTCAGTCATGACCATACTTCTAACACTGGTTATGCCACAAACCTTGGACACTGGAGACTAGGGAAACTTTAGAGACAAATTTGACCGATTAACACCACCTTGCATGCTAAACAAACAAGTCATTTTTTTAAAGCAATTTGTATAACTTTAAGAGGCACTAAAGTTGGGATATAAAAAAATTTTTTTATCAGAAAATGAATGCCTACTCACCTCATGTACTTTCAAGGCATCTGGATAAGTTTGTAGTAAACCTTTGTATTCATACATGCTCTCAATTAATGGATAGGCATCTCTTGGCGGCTGAAAAAAACAACATGAACTTTCCATTCTTACATGCTATTTCATGAATAATGTATGTTATGTCTTTGCATGATACTTTCCAGCTCCAAAAAGTTGATGATCAAGTCCATCCAGAATCACAGTTTGGATTTCGCTCAGGGATATCCACAATCGGCATGATATTCTCCATCTGTCACTGCAGGAAAAATGCAGAGAACAAAGGATGCCTTTGTACATTGCATTCATTGACCTGACTAAGACCTCAATCTAGTCATCAGAGATGGCCTCTTTAAAATTTTACAGATAATAGACCGTCATACCCAAGTAGCTAAAATGTAATTGTCTCCTGCCACCAAAATATGAGTGGTATTGGGAAGTTCAACGGCGGACAATCGCATCCAAAAAGTCATCCTTTAAGGGCAACTGGCAACTGGCTCAAAATTAACCGGTTGTCCCCACCTGTCCCCAGATTGACTACTAGAAAGACTTAGCCCTAGACCGCACTATGTGGAGAGAAATGGTGACCAAGAAAGCTATGGACAGCAAAAAAACATGGCCTCATCTCTGGAAGAAAAGCAAGCTAAATGTAAAATGGATGGCTCCTCTACCACCAAAGAGAAAGCCACCTTAACCTGCGATATGTGTGAATAGAGTGTGTCTCCAAAATAGGGCTTCACAGTCACATGAACTCGTGTTCTTTGAGATAAACCATAGTTGTTATGACTGAAGGAGGCCAACATACACATCTTTTGCAACAAACATAACATATAAATATATATATATATATAACTATTAATATAAAATTATTTCACTGACATCATTTAACAATTATTTTACACTTTAAGACAAAAAAACAAAATAAAAGATGTTGATAATAATGAAGGTTTCTGTACCTGTTTAGCAAACATTTCCCCAATATCATTGAAGGCATCACCGGTAAAATCAATAGCAGCTGTTAAAGCTCTGGAGGCTGAAAAAAAGAAATATGTTCTTATGTTGGCCTCTTGAACTAAACATGTCAAACAAGTAGAAATCTTTCAATAAAAAGATAGTGCCAAAGTCAAACTAAGTTGAAGTTAGCCACAAATTTGTGTATTCAAATACATTAAAGATCTAATTAAGAAACCTTAGACCATCAAAGCTGACTTTACTGTTTCAAAGGTATTATCAGATGGTTAAAAAATTGTCCATCATAATCACCAATATCTTTCCCTAATAAATGATTTAAAAACCCTAAATCCTGTGTAAATAATATGGATATATTAAAAAAAAAAATATATATATATCCATCCACTAGGGTTGAACTCTAGGACCTACAGTTTGGTCACATCCATAAACCACTAGGGTTGAACTCCACAACCTAAAGTTTGACATATTCTTAAGCCACAAGATTTAAAATATTTGACAAGGCAGACATTGAAAGATTCCTATATTTCAAGAATAAAGCAAGAAGAACAAGTATTTCTAAAGTAAGGGAAAGAGGCAATATTTGATGTCCCTATGAAGCAGCACACACACTTACAAGGGCTTGCATCCAAGTTAAAAGTTTGGGCCAGCTGTTTATAGGAAGCTCCAATTTTTGTGTACTCTCTTTTAAATGCTGCGGAGAAGAAATATTGTCATAAGTCTCTTTCTAAATGGATGTTTAATATAAAATATATGGATAGTTAAACCTCTCTGTTATGAGAATTTCTAAGATTTGAGAATATTCCAGGTTATCAAAAATTTTTTTTAGATGTTAATTCTGATAGTGTTTTTTTTTTGTGCTGCTAATAGTTTATCACAGCACCAATGAAACAAACTTGGCAGTCCAAAATAAAGTTGTAAATTCCTTGTTAATAAAATATATAGAAATAATGCACAGTTTGAAATACACTGAACAAGAAATGCAACAAGATGTACAAGAACATTTGTTGACTTATTGTCATTTTACTTAATATTAATGTGTTCATAAAAAGAAAAAAAAAAAATTGTTAAATGTAAACAAGATCATAATAAACTTACGCCCAATCTGTCTCTTGGCATATTCATGATGTACTGTGATAAGTGTCTTCATGTTTTCTGTCATACCCAACACAAACTTACAGAACACTTCCATTTTGCCCTCTCTGAAATAGAACAAGACATCTTTGCTGAATAGATTGCAAAAGAACAAGACATCTTTATTGAATAGAGAATCATTCAAAATGTAAAAAAAAGAAATGAAAAAGTGATTTTTAAATTAAGACAAAAAAAGATTTATTTAATTTGCTTCCAAAAATAAAACTATTTCACCATTGTACAAACAACTAAGGCTGAATCTGTGACTGTAAAACTTTTTTAAAAAATACGTACACATCTCGTATAACCAAAGGTTGATTTGGTGTTTGTAAAACTTGAAAAAATCTGCCTCCCTGATATTCATCTTTTTCTGCTTTCCTTTTACCAACTTTCCATTTCTAAAGAATACAAAAAAATTTTCATTTTGTTTAATGTATAAATATACAGCAGAGTCCACATTGAAGTCAAACTAAAGGAATCTTACAAACTAAAGGAATCTTACAAACTAAAGGAATCTTACAAACTATAGGAATCTTACAAACTAAAGGAATCTTACAAACTAAAGGAATCTTACAAACTAAAGGAATCTTACAAACTAAAGGTATCTTACAAACTATAGGAATCTTACAAACTAAAAGAATCTTACAAACTAAAGGAATCTTACAAACTAAAGGAATCTTACAAACTAAAGGAATCTTACAAACTAAAGGAATCTTACAAACTAAAGGAATCTTACTTTGTCATCTGTACAGGTTAAAAAATGAAGAAAGACTTCACTCCGGGATATAACAGGATGACGAACCATTCTATCAACCCAAGCTTGCAGCTGGCGCATTCTTTCTTGTATGAAATCTTCCTCATACCTACCTGTAAAATGAATTATGTTTAGTTTTGGTTTAAAAAAACAAGCTAATAAAACTGGTAACCTCACAAGGTGAGCAATTTAATAATATTTGTAGTACAGTCCAGATTCTGTTTGTAGTTTAAGGTACATGAGCATTGTTATTTTCTAAATCACTATACTATGAAGACCACTAAAGGGTGGATGTCTTGTCGTGTGATATGCCCTCCGGACTGTTGTATTGAAATTCCCATGTTTAAGCCCTGCTTGTTGCCATCCATCTGCCACTGAGTTTTGGGCTAGGATGTTATAGTCTTCATTTATGAAGAAATATTCAAAACGCACAAGTTATTATTATTCTAATGGCAATGTGTATTACACTGTCTTCCCTTTTTTTCAAAATCACTAAAGAGGTTTCGTTAGGGTAATTCATTCATAACTTTTTTATTCACCCTACCGAAATGAAATAAAACTACAAATTAAGAGAGCTGTACAATGATTTGAGTTTAAGAGGAAAGAAACAAATATACATGGCAATGTCTTTGATTCTGAAGATTAGGCATGAGTGCAGTATTTCACATGGACACACAAACCTAGTTACGACCTGCATTTTTTGAAACAAATGAAATCAAATCTCAAAGCTGCAAAGAAAGAGGAAAATTTAATTTCATGTGTGTTCCACTGTCACAGCCTCATGAGACTCATTGTGACATGTTATGACTTTTGGTCATCTACAAAAATCATGCTAGAAGCACAGGAAAATCTCTTGGTGAGAGAGCGATAGTGCAATAATTTTAGCAGTTGCAACTTATCCTCAGAAGGACGTATATTGAGTAATTTTAGCAGTTGCAACTATGTCCTCAGAAGGATGTATATTGAGTAATTTTAGCGGTTGCAACTTTGTCCTCAGAAGGTCGTATATTGAGTAATTTTAGCAGTTGCAATTTTGTCCTCAGAAGGATGTATATTGATTAATTTTAGCAGTTGCAACTTTGTCCTTAGAAGGATTGAAGAGCCTGCCTGCAAAGCATCCACACAATCCTGATGCAGTCCCAGCTGCAATGGGCAGGACACGTCTGCAGAATGGAAGACCACCGCATCCCTAAACGACTCTTGTATGACCAACTAAGCGAAGGAAAGCGCTCGCAAGGTGGTCAAATAAAGCGCTTCAGGGACACCCTTGAAGCTTCTCTGAAGGCGTTCAGCATAGACCCAAGCACCTGGGAGACAGAGGCACATGACAGAGCATCATGGCGTCGCGCTGTGAAAATTGGCGCACAGGTTGCTGAGGAAAAGAGAACAATGCTGGCAGAAGAAAAACCTCAGAGAAGAAAAGCAAGGCAAACGACTCTAGCTCCAGCTGGAATAACCTGCCCAACCAGCTGAACATTCCGGGCTCACATAGGTCTCACCAGCCACACGAGAAGGCATAAAACCCCAGTTCAAAGTGGTCATCATCGAACCACGATGGATGAACTATATATGTTACATTGATGGCCAGTATAAAAAGCAAAACTCTTTGCCATTACACCCATTCTGTTTAAAATATTTGTTTGTAAAGATATATACAACAGATCCTAATTAGTTAACAAAACGTAATGTCAAACTATAAGAAAGTACTATGTATTTGATACTGGATTGGCTGATATTTGTTTACCTGTGACAGCTTTATCTGGTAATGGTGGGATTGGTATACACACAAACTTACACTCCAACCTCCCATGAAGCCAATCAAAATGTTTGTAGCGTCTACTGACAATAATATTACTAAACTGAAACAAGAAAACAGATTTTACACATTTTAATGGGCTGTTCAGGTAGGGCTTTTTTTTTTAAATTTCATTTTACTGCAATCATTTGAACAGAATTCTGACTGGTAAGAATACAACATTTATTTTACATAATATTTCCATATTTGAACAATTAGATTCAACATGTGTTTTAATTGTTTTGACTTTGTTAAGTAAACAGAAAAGTAAAAACTTTTTAAAATTGAAACATCAATAATTGAAATCTATATGCCTATTTCTTCTTGACATCACTGCACTACTATTATAAAGAAAAGATCTAATTTGTACTATACAGAACTGCTTGACAAAAAAACAAAGTTTGACATTTTTGGAACTAAAGACAAAAAGAAAAAGGAAACTCTATGACTTACTGATGGTTGTAGTTGGTAGGCAATAAAACTTTTAAGGCCTTTCATTTTACTCTCTTTCTTAGGAGATGTGACAGCACATGTGTAGCCACTGTCCTCCTTCAACCAGATTGGACCATCAGGTGAGTCCTGTGGCAGGTAAAAGGAGTCTTATGTAAGTAGTTCTTGCCTGACCACTCAACATACAACGAACACCATTGTGTAATGGGCAAGAAAAAAACTTGGTGGTCTTCTCATGACCAAGTACACATACTATAGTAGGCTAGGCCTACACTGACAGAAGTAGTTGGACACACTTCTTTGGGCAGGGAGGGGTTAGGCTTTTTTTTTCCTCAAGCTGGTTACCCTAATGCTTTCAGACCTCAATATATGTACCAATGACTATCATAGCCTATAGACTAGGCCATCACCAGGCACAACAGCCACTGTAAGAATGAAGCAATGCGATTGGTTAGCTATAGATTCGATTTCAGTATTGTTGAGGGGAGTGACAAGGATAACCTCAAAACAAAATCTCATAATCCCAATTTTTTTTTCATTTGTTAAGCATTTTATGTCTAATTTTTCAAATACAAATGTTTCTAAGCATCAAAATAAAAAATGGTACAATATTTACTTAAAAAACTTTTTACATAGAATTTAAATATGTCAATCACAAATTTAAAAAACCAATCAAGTTTCTCTTTAAGTTTGGACTGATCATTTTGTTTTGAAACTGGTGAGTACTTGTACTATTAAATGTTTAGCAGACTTCATTAACATTCTAGATTTAGTTGTGTTTAAAGTAATGACTTGTTTTTTTTTTTGGTATGATACTTACAGTGATTCTAATTTTGTCACTGTCTGCTACTTTGTCTTCACTTTGACCCATTAGGAACGCTTCTCCCCCTGATTTGGCAAAATGGGAAAACCTTGAACAAATAAAAAATGTGCAAATAATAAATTGGTCAGGATAACTTATGTTTATTTATGTTAATGGCTAAACCAAAAAACTGCATGCAAGCAAACAAAATTTCAAAATTATTTTATTTGAATCAGATTTACAAAAAAATGTTCTGCATTGCTTGAAACAGACTACTGACATTGGAATAGAAGTTTTTCAACAGTGATATGTCTCCTAGGGCTAATAATAATAATAATAATAATATTTATAAAGCGCTGTTAACAAACAAAATGTAAGCTCTTATGTAAGAGCTCAAGGCAATGTGATAACATTACAAACATAAACACGTGAGCTAAAATGACAAACTAATCTAAAAAAAGTTTTAACAGCTAGGTCTTAATGTTCTTCTTGAAATTAGTGTAGACTGTTGTCTGTCTGAGATCAATGGGGAGTGATGGGCTATTAAAAAAACAGTAACTTCTTAAATCCAACCTTTCATGTTCCCCTCCTGTTTCCTTGTCCAGACTTTCAACACAATGATACTACTAGTAAGACATATATAACAAGGTTACAAAAGACAGTTTGTGTGGAAACACAAACTCAAAATCGGCCCCCGAAGTGGTCCACCCAGGCAGGCTTCAATATTTTCAGAAAGAACATCCGAATGAAATTATATCAAAGACAAATAAGAGATAAGAATGGAGAAAGAAGGTTAACAGATCTTGTGTAGTGCCCCAACGGTCACGCAGATCAAAGGATAGGTGAAAGTGAATGTTAAGTTGGATGTGAACCTGGCCTAACTAGTTCCCCTTTCAGACCTTGTGGTCTATAGGGCAGATGATGTAAAGCTCATCTGTTTTTGTGGGCTACGGTTAACGAGGGTGTCATGTAGCCAGCCCAACGACCAACCGCCGTTACTTTTCCCCAACTAATGTCAGGTACCCATTAGTGGACTCAGATGCGAAAAAGATTCCAAAGTTGAAAATCCCAGTCTTCACCAGGATTTGAACTGGGACCCCCGGTTCGGAAGCCAAGCGCTTTACTGCTCAGCCACCGTGCCTCCCCTGGCCTAACTGATGTCTTATAATGGATCTAATTGTTTTGAAAAAGCTCAATCTCTTATTTGAATCCTCAAAAAAAATAATTAATTTCCGCAATAAAAAAAAACGTTCAGAAAAATTAAGTTTACAAGATTACTATTCGTTTTAAATTAGGTCTAATTTATAATGCATACTAATTAGCTTTTTCTCTTAAAAAAACTGCTTGCATAAGTGATTTTAAAAATTAGATTTTTCGCTTTCAGAAAAAAAAAAGCTGTTGCATCAGAACTTTGAATGGTCTTATATATTGTGATGTCAGATTTTCAATATCTTTTCTAGTTTACGAGATCTAAACGGGACGGACGGACAGACATTTCGCACAAAACTAATAGCGTCTTTTCCCCTTTAGGGGGCTGCTAATAAATGGATATATACTAATTCAGCGGAGACAAAGGCTGTTTAGAGGAATGCATGGGAAAAAGCGACTCAACATTTCCACTCAACATTCTAAATATGACAAGCCTTGAACAACCTGCTGGTCAATTAAAAGCCTTACTTAAATGATGTATAATAGCGTGAAAAGATTAATTAGTAACTTATTTGGTGAGTTCTATTGAACATTGTACTTGTCACTGCAATCCGAGACCCTTCCTTTATGCTCTCTCTCCATGTAGATCTATCCAGTGATACTTTTTCCCAGCTGCTAGAGTCAATTTTGAAGAGCTTCAAGTTGCGTTTGCATACATCCGTATAACGTAAAAGTGGGCGACCAGCGGCTCTCCTGCCTTCTATTAGATCGCCATACAGAATGTCTAGTGGAAGTCGACCTACTGGCATTCTACGAACGTGTTCAAGCCAGCCAAGACGTCTGCTGCTGATAACAGAGCGGATGTCCTGGCATCCTTCTCTTCGTAGCACTTCCTCATTGGTTGCAGATGCCATACACTACAGAAGCAGAAAGAAGGGTGATAATGCAATGGCGCCTGGTGATCACATATGCCCAACCTGCGATCGCAGATGTGTATCAAGGATTGGCCTCTTTAGTCACACAAGAAGTTGCAAAGGGAAAAGATTGTCTCTCGAGACGTAAAATGCCACAGGACAAGTACTTGTCACTAATTCTATTTTGTATTGGCCATGAGCTTGTTTCAATGTGAATGCAAGATTAACATGTTGGTCAAATTCTATATAGATCCAGTATAGTTTCTCTCTAGGTAATGGAGATGAAGTTGGTATTACTAAAGTATGTTTTATATTCAATCTAACGAACCTATCTTGAGTAAAAGAGGCTTGAAATAAATAAAGCTTTTATTCTTTACATTAAGAACTGGTATAAACTTTAGATGTCACTACTTTTAGATGTGATATTTTACTTCAAAAAGTTAACTTATTTGAGTGTCCAGGAAAGAATTAGTTTTGTATTTATGATATATATACAAATTAAGTGAGTTCATCCAATGCTCTACATGAGAAACAGTTACATTAAAGTTACATCAATTACAGATGATTATACCAAGTTATGTTCTCTTTGTCAGTAATTTCACAAACCTGCTGAAGCTACTTTTCACTGTGCCATATTTAGACATCTCACTGCCGGGAGAGACTTTCTTATTTTCACGCTTTGGTGCGGCCAAACCAAAGTTACCTTGACCTCCAAGTTCCTAGAAATATATTTCAATATATATTTAAAACTTCAAATAATGGTAGAGTATGACCAATTCTGCTAATAATGCAGTATGACCAACAACCAGTATGACAGGTAGACATAGCTTACCTGGTTTTGTCCTATTGTGCTGTTACTGGTAGACATAGCTTACCTGGTTTTGTCCTATTGTGCTGTTACTGGTAGACATAGCTTACCTGGTTTTGTCCTATTGTGCTGTTACTGGTAGACATAGCTTACCTGGTTTTGTCCTATTGTGCTGTTACTGGACTCGCCATCATCATCTTCCCATTCATCATCGTCCCACTCATCAAAACTCTGCTGTTGCTGGACGCTGCCCCCTCCCCTGTCTGGGGGTGAGCCAGAGAAGCCATTGCTGGGGTAAAGGGCAGGGGCAGAGGGTAACATTCCTGGAGGGGGAGGAGGGGGAAACTCTGGCTCTGGTACTGACACAATCTGATGAGAGATAGAACAATACAAAACAATCTGATGAGAGATAGAACAATAGAAACAACCTGAAAGAGAGTTAGAACAATAGAAACAATCTGAAGAGAGATAGAACAATAGAAACAATCTGAAAGAGAATTAGAACAATACAAAACAATCTGATGAGAGATAGAACAATACAAAACAATCTGATGAGAGATAGAACAATAGAAACAATCTGAAGAGAGATAGAACAATACAAAACAAACTGAAGAGAGATAGAACAATACAAAACAACCTGAAGAGAGTTAGAACAATAGAAACAATCTGAAGAGAGATAGAAAAATAGAAACAATCTGAAGAGAGATAGAACAATACAGAACAATCTGAAGAGAGATAGAACAATAGAAACAATCTGAAGAGAGATAGAACAATAGAAACAATCTGATGAGAGATAGAACAATACAAAACAATCTGATGAGAGATAGAACAATAGAAACAATCTGAAGAGAGATAGAACAATACAAAACAAACTGAAGAGAGATAGAACAATACAAAACAATCTGATGAGAGATAGAACAATAGAAACAATCTAAAGAGAGATAGAACAATACAAAACAAATTGAAGAGAGATAGAACAATACAAAATAATCTGATGAGAGATAGAACAATAGAAACAATCTGAAGAGAGTTAGAACAATAGAAACAATCTAAAGAGAGATAGAACAATACAAAACAAACTGAAGAGAGATAGAACAATAGAAACAATCAGAAGAGAGATAAAACAATACAAAACAATCTGAAGAGAGTTAGAACAATAGAAACAATCTGAAGAGAGAACAATAGAAACAATCTGATGAGAGATAGAACAATAGAAACAATCTGATGAGAGATAGAACAATACAAAACAATCTGATGAGAGATAGAACAATACAAAACAAACTGAAGAGAGATAGAACAATACAAAACAATCTGAAGAGAGATAGAACAATACAAAACAATCTGAAGAGAGATAGAACAATACAAAACAAACTGAAGAGAGATAGAACAATACAAAACAATCTGAAGAGAGTTAGAACAATAGAAACAATCTGAAAGAGAGTTAGAACAATAGAAACAATCAGAAGAGAGATAGAACAATACATAACAATCTGAAGAGAGTTAGAACAATAGAAACAATCTGAAGAGAGTTAGAACAATAGAAACAATCTGAAGAGAGTTAGAACAATACAAAACACTCTGAAGAGAGTTAGAACAATAGAAACAATCTGAAAGAGAGTTAGAACAATAGAAACAATCTGAAAGAGAGTTAGAACAATAGAAACAATCTTAAGAGAGATAGAACAACACAAAACAATCTGAAGAGAGTTAGAACAATAGAAACAATCTGAAGAGAGACAGAACAATACAAAACAATCTGAAGAGAGTTAGAACAATAGAAACAATGTGAAAGAGAGATAGAACAATACAAAACAATATTTATTTACAACATATGTGGTTTCAAATTCAAACACTGATTACACATCATAAGATAATAAAGAAGGTTACGCATGCCCAAACAAAATATTCAAGAGTGTTTAGACTAAATTCAATATTGTATGCTAATGTGTCTTCAAAAACCATACATTACCAAGTACTTGAATTATAAGCCATAATGAGTATCTCCTTACTCTAAAGAAGAACAACCAAAAAACAACTACCAACGCTCCACCCAGACCCTGGCAGCACTCAAATGACTAACTGACCACTTGCTACATAAACACGTGAGCTAAAATAATAAACTAATCTAAAAAAAGTTTTAACAGCTAGGTCTTAATGTTCTTCTTGAAATTAGTGTAGACTGTTGTCTGTCTGAGATCAATGGGGACTGATGGGCTATTCAAAAAACAGTAACTTCTTAAATCCAACCTTTCACGTTCCCCTCCTGTTTCCTTGTCCAATCTTTCAACACAATGATACTACTAGTAAGACATATATAATAAATGGATATATACTAAGTCAGTGGAGACAAAGGCTTTTTAGAGGAATGCATGTTAAAAACTCACAACAAATAGATAAACAAATGACACACATTCTTACATCTTATGATAACCATTAGAAATATATATAAAATATTTAACACCCTAGTGCATTTTTGTGATAACCATTAGAAATATATATTAAATATTTAACAGCCTAGTGCATTTGTGTGATAACCATTAGAAATATATATTAAATATTTAACAGCCTAGTGCATTTAAGGTTTATACATTCACATAAAGCTATTTTAAGAATCACTTCTTTACATTTTAAACAATGACTTTGTAAGTGTGATGTCTACACTTAGGGACTGTACTGTGTTTTTTTTCTCTCCAGCTCTATTGTACAACAAGTCTGCTTGTGCAGTACAACTGAAACAAATTATCTTCCTTGTAACCAGACTTGACATCACTTGTGACAATTATCTTTAAACGGCTGTGAGAGCTAGGGAGACCAATATAGTAGCCTGATGCCTACAAAATGTCAGCTAACTTGTTACCCCTGACTAGAAGTCAGATTTTACTTCCTTAGTTCATACTTTATATATACACTTGTGGCCCATCAATACTTGACACAAGAGTCATTTTATTTCCTCCATAACTACACATTAATCTCTTCCTGGCTAGAGGTGACTTATAAGAACCTTTATTCAAGTATAAGTTTCTGTTTAGACTTTGATATTATCATTTTATATTTGAAGATATTCATATGAATAAAAATCTTATCACCTTTCCAAAACTAAATGAATTAAAAGGATATATGTTTCTATATCACAAATAATCAAAGTAAAACTTAAAGTTAACTAAATAAATGTAACAGTATGAACAAGCAGATTGAGAGAATACACACTCACACACAGATGCAATAACCAACAAGAGAGTGAATGGTAAATGGGTGTCACTCACCTCCACATAAGTCTCTGGGACAAGTCCAAGGGCTCCATTAGCACTCCTCGCCTCCCACCAGCCATCTCCTATGTCCTGTAGCAGACAGCAAACAAAAATTTAAGTCTACAGATACTGCCTTGTTGTTTGAGAGTTTCAATGTATTTTAAATCTTTATGATAGTAACTCTATAGACTTAATATACATGAATTCAAAGAGTAACTTGTTGTTTAAAAAAATACAATTTTCCACAGAACTTGATTACAATATTTAAAAAACAAATATTAAAACTGAACTAATTAGTCACCCACTACACTGAAAACAAAGCATTCACTGATGTTTCACTATTCAAGGGGCTTGAGGAATGACCACAGCTAAATGTAATAGACCTACAGTTGCAGACCTAATAGTACATCATTCAGTCAAAATTAATTTGTGCCAAATAAGATTGGTCCCACCAAGTAAAAAAAAATGTTTGAGCTTGATTGGGGAAATCAAAGAATTTAGAAATCCTGAAAATTATCACTAACTTAAAAAGCTTGTTAACTAGCTGATCAAAAAATTGACATTCACCTTTTTATAAACACTGGTTAAAATGGATAACTGTTTTTCAAACTAGTTTTCTTCACCAAGTTATGGCCAAAAGAAAATTAACCTATAGGTTCCCAACCCTGATTCTTCCCACTCCAGGCCTTACTGGATGAACAGATTTTAAAAAAGTAGAAAAGTTTCCACCAGCTCAATTTGGTGAGAATGTATGAAGTGAGCCAACAAGTAATTACATTGAGTTTGGTTTCTACAAATTAGGAACATAACATGGCATACTCAAGCAACAGTATTCCAAAATTTTATTAATTATAGAAAATTAGTGCCCCCCACCCCCCAAAAAATATTCAGAGCCAACGAAAGTTAATGTGATTTTATTTTTCTGATTCTTATATGGACTGGCCAGCCATGACCCTACGGCAGGGAAATGTAAGCACTTTTTGCCAGATTGAGCCCACCACTTACCAAATGGGGCTAGTGTTAAATAGAAAAAGATTCCAGGGTGAGTAGAAGATAGAGACTGGCATAGAGAGAGAGAGAGAGGCAGGAAGAGACAGGCAGCAGAGAAAGGGAAACACAGGGAGAGAGATGGGCAAAGAAAGAGAGACAGGTAGAGAGAGATGGGCAGAGATAGGAAGAGAGAAAGAGGGTGCCTACACACTATCTCAAAAGCTTCATTGTTTAGTTTGCCATCAGACTTTGTGTACTTATAGATACATATTTCAACTTGTTCTAGATCCAGGTGATTGCTGCATGGCTCGCATAATTGTTTAATTAAATAATAAGTCCAGTTAGTCATTTTTTTTAAATGCCTTTATTTGTTTCCATAGCAACAACGCTCGATTTTTTAAACCCCCCATCACGGACCATGCCCCAGTAAATTCAGTCTTCAATACACAGATAGACTTGTTAATGTTCTTCCATCAAAAGTCTTTACAAATAATGTCAAAGGTAACGACCAAAAGGTCATCTGGTACAGAAGAAGTGAAGAAGGTCAACTCAAATGTGAGTAACACAATAAAAGCTGGGCTGACTTCTGTCGCTGGGCTAACTCATCCCAGTCAGTAGTTTGCCTTCCTGTGTGTCCATATAATCTCATTGCTATTACAGTCCACAGGGAACACTAAGTGTTTCCTTATTTAACCGTCTTCGTATGAACATGTCCTACTAGTCATCAAGATTTCTTTTATTTCACTGTAAAACGTACTTCTTATTTTTTAAAAGGTAACCGTCATCAAAGAATGACGTCATCGGAAAATGCGTTCAGCAAACAGGTCGGTATTGAAAGCTAAATAACGTCAATGTTGAAGCAAACAGCCATATTGGTTCACTTCATGTCAACTGGTGTACACATCCGCGAGTGTGTGTGTGTGGTCACACCTCAATCACAGGCCCAATCGATGTCTTCCGTTGACACCAAACATCTGCTGAACTATTGATCACGTGACACGAGGTAGGTGAATGGCAAGATATGTCGCATCTCTGGACCACGTCACGCCTCTTTGGTCTGAGTGTCGGACGCTAGAACACTACTCTTCGCGTTGGGTGGCCTTAGCGAGATATGGCACAGTTTGCGTAAAGAATTCTGACTTAAAGTATAGATCTATATGCTATTAACAGCGCTAACATGATGCATCGCCCACTCCACTTTCCAATCTAAAACAATCATCGGATCTACGGAAGAAATTCTAAGAATCTAACAAATGGAAATTTTCTTTTAGAATTTCCCGAAGAATAAAAGTGTGAGTGGAAGGAATTTTATACCCAGAGGCGTAGTGGGCACGATGCCCCGCGCGCCACCCTTAGGGCGATGCCACACGCCAAAAAAATTATTGTAGATATTTTAGTTAGGTAATACATTATAAGCTTATCTGTACTATATTATTATTATTAAATACTTTTTATTTACAAGCCTACATTTCTATGGGATGTTCATGGAAAATGGGGGGGGAGGGGAAAGTGCCAATAAAGTACCTTTCCCCGGGCCCACGTTTTGCTCACTACGCCTCTGATCTTACCGCAGTCTTTTAGTCTTCTAAAACTTTAGGCAAGCGTCTTAATAGAAACCTAACCAAAGACCAAAGCGTGCGAGTGTGATGTCTCCCTAGCAACGAGTCATTTCATCTCCACCACTGAGACCAACTTTTGTAGTTTGATAACTTTTCGGGAAGTCACAAGTCCTTGCATAGTCAAAGTTGTCCATGTATCTAGATCTACTACCGGTACTTCCTAATTCTAAGACAATAGCTATACTTCGTCAGTTAACAAGAAATGTTAAAGAATGTCATAGAATGTGTCTGGATGAATGGTTAAGCTCACATCATCTTTTTTTTCCGTTGAAAAGTGAGTCGCTAATACAAAAATTGTACTAAAAAAGCAGTGACTGGTCTACAAGCTACTGCAGTCATGGTTTATTTTGAACATTTCTTTGATGCATTTAGTTCCTTTACGATGAGGATGAGTGTTATCTGGTGTGTGTGTGTGTGTGTGTTTCTATGGTGACGGCGGGAAGAAGTTAGCGGCTGGTTCTGAATGATGCATGAAGTCAACGACCGTCAACAATAAAGAGGCAGTACAGTTCGTTGTACAATGTAATAATCACGGTATGAATGGTTCAAGTGATCAGCAGGTGTAGAGTCAAGGGCGGGCCCACACTAGTGGAAGTGGCTCTACAATGATGTCGGGAGGTGGGGAGATAGTCCTCAGCCCACAGGTTCTGACCCCTGACAAGATTCAAGCAACCTTTAAGCTGTTGACCAGCGTACTGGAAAATAAACAGACGCTCCAGTCACGCACACACACACACAGCTTTTTGCCCTAAATTTCTCTTTGCCCTTTTGCCGTTCAACCAAAAGACTCGCTCCCATTGGCTTCAGGTGCGCTGTAGCTCCTCATGCTATCTAAACTGCCCAGGTGTTTGAACAGGCAACTGCTAATTCGATCCCCATGTTAGTACTAGGTGTTTGGAGTGGACCAAACCTACCTAGTAGGCCTATTAATAAGGTAAGATAGGCAGAGTGCTAAGTCCAACAGGAAACCATCCAACATTTATTATTATTAGACCTGGATGAGCTTTTGTTAAAGCTCATGTTGATTGAAAAGACTTTTTAGTTCTAACTTTACACAAGGAACACAGACATTTAATGTTTACCCCCAAAACAACAATCACAAATTTGTATCAATCAATAGTCTTCGGTCGTTGGTGTCACTTCATATTCTGACCACCAGGGCCCCCACAAAATAGAAAAAAATCTATATTTCGAGAAGCCTGCAACTTTACGTGTTTGTTTTTTTCTCCATTTGTACCGACACTACTTTCGATCTTACAGTTGGCAACACTGGCGTGGTTCAAATGTGTTCACTTCTAGTTAGCTCGTCAAATACTCAATTGCTACATTGCGTAAACCCTTAAAAAATTACATTTTTTGTTACGGTACTAAAATATGTGTATGGTATTAGAACATTTTATTTTTTTAAACGAAGGAAAATTATATTTTATATACAAGTACTCTCTCTCTCTCTCTTTCTTTTGGGCATTCGTATTTGGTATTAATAACTGGATTTTATTAAAGCTTACGAAAAAGTGTAGGGGTTTCCACATACTTAAATCCGGCCCTGTTGACCACATGGATCTTTGAACCATTCCACACTTGTACTCATACAAAAATGTTTCCAAATGAACAAAGACAAAAAGTGAGGCCCAGACACTACAGAATGAGGGAAGGGTGTCAGATGTTTATTTCAGTACCTCTGTCATGAGGTTGAATATCTGAAACAAGATCCACGCCCTCCTCTCTTATAACGTTGGCACAAGCGTGACAATTTCTTTCAGAACACAAGACTTTCTCTCTTAGTCATACACACAACGTGCTTTGGTCATAGTTGGTAGAGGACAGTGCTAGTACACAGTGGTGTCTATCTGGGTTGAAGTTCCGTTGAAACTGTTTCTGTAGTATTTGAACCTACGTTTCCAACCCGTACCAAGACAAATCAGTTTGTTTATGGAGAACATAATGAAATAGGGTTGTTGAAAGATTCATTTCTAGACAACAGTTGGCAAGTAGATTCCTTAGGAGAGAGGGGCATGGGGTATTTTAGGCTCCTTTCCCCCAAGTTAGGGAATTTAAAAAAAAACAAAAACTTTTTACTGGCTTAGTTGCAAAGCTTTTATTACCTTATTGCGTCTGTCTGTCTCAATGTCTGGGGGTATTCTTTTACACTTAATTTTTTAAATCACTTATGCAAGCAGTTTATTCATAAAACTACACCACTTTTACACCTATTCACTATTAATAGTAACAAACTAAGGAGGCTCCTTAGTAGGGGAGGTAACTATCTACCATATTTTAAACACATTTATGTAAATGGTTATATATTTTTGTCAAAAAAATATTTTTTTTTACATTAGTACTGCTAAGTTAAGTAAGTTCTTTTTTATTAACTATTACATTAAAAAAATGTTTACTTTTTTTTTTTGAGTAAAAATCGACTTACTATGTATTTAAGTGGAACATAATTTAAAACAATTAATAAGTAGTTTCTCATATTATGTGTGAACTGCAGCATAGCCCAACAAATGAAAGGAATTGTTGTATCTTTCCTTGAGACTGACCCTTTGCTAAACAATAAGATCAATTAGAGAATCATTATATGACATCAGTTAGGCCAGGTTCACGTTCACATATCCCTTGATCTGCTGGACCGTTGGGGCACCAAACAAGATCTGTCAATCTTCTTGATAAAATTTCATTCCGATATTCTTTCTGAAAATATTGAAAACCTGCCTTTTTACCTGCCTGGGTGGACCACTTCGGGGGCCGATTTTTGAGTTTGTGTTTCCATACAAACTGTCTTTGTAACCTTGTTAATTTCCTTATATTTCCATAATAATAATGCACTGTCAACTTTTATTTTCTTCGAGAAGAACTTTTGTTGCCTTTTGATCCTTCACTAAAGAGCCAACATGCATGGGAGGGGGAAAAATCTATCTTCACCTCACCCCCTCCGCACACCTTCCCATCCCTCGTGTCTCATCACTCATGCTGAGGTGTCGCCTATTAGAAATACAAAGGCACATTTCGTATTCCACATGCAAGGACGAATTCGTACCAGTTCTACTTCTTCCCTGGTGCCATTACAGCATGGAACGGGTTGTCTGAAGAGAGAGAGAGAGATTATCTGTAAAGAGAGACCGCGAAGAAGACAGCTATTGTCCTCAGTGCCCCTCCCCCCCCCCAAGTTATTACTGGCCTAGTTAATTCCGAGACCTAGATCTCTAGAGTGCTGCCTTACATCTATGATGTCTCAATCCTAGGCCCAGTTAAACACACTACACATTTCCTAGTTCTAGTCAGTCACTTGTCTACCCAATGATAGAACGACTTTAGAGTAAAAGACTAACTGACAGTTCAACTAGAAATGTTTACAAATTTAATTTTATGACTGATCCAAACTAATTGATACAATTACACTTAATATAAGCTTTTTAAAAGTATTTTTTATTATTTTATTGATTAATTTTTTTTAAACTTTCTAATGATAGGCCTTTAGAGCTACATTTAGAAAGACGATGCACAAAAATGTTCCTGAACATTTATTTATTTAACTTTGGAATGAAATAAAAAATAACCGAAGACATGTAGTCCTGTCAAGATAATTTCTAGTTCTTTTTTTTTATATACTAAAAATTATAACAATCAAACGGAGTTTTCCTCACAGACGACATGGAAAGTACAATTCATCACACTCTCTCAACTGGCTCGTTTCCATTTTAACACATTGTTTAAAGTATAAATCGGTGCATTTGACGGGACCAAAAATACCCACCTTTAAAATTTTTTTTTATTATTTCTTGTGTGTTATGTCCAGCCGCCTTGTCTCACTAATTGAGAGATAATCCGAGTTCTATCTTCCAACAAACACTTGAGACAAAGTGTCATACTCCAGAAGTGTCTTTATCAGCAAGTACAGATGTCTCGTTAGAGGAAAGGTAAAGTGGCTTCAAAGTGAGATGCGGATCAATGCTCTTCCCTTGCCATTTCTTGCGGGCTTCAAGTGTCCACTTGGTCAATACAATCAGTGAATGTTTTCAATCTAGTTCCGCTTCAGCTAGTTGCCAATGGGACAATGATAAGTCGAGTAACTTCCGTACGGAGCAAGTGACACTGAGTTGGAGACACTCATACAAGAGATGCGCCACTGATTTTATAGCACTAGTGGTCACATGTCTAAAACTCCCCAGTCCAAGTCTTTTGACCCGCTGCGGGGAAGAAGAGGAAACCGTGCCGCATATTCTGTTTGACTGCCCCAGACTTGCTGATTTCCGCCTCGACAGGTCTGGGAAACCAAAAATTCTCGACCTGTATGGCGACATTTATGCACTACGCAAGACAGCAGGGTTTCTGTCCAGGGCTTTTGCAAGAGAGGATTAGAGCCTCTCAAGCCCTCACTCAAATGGAGTTTGATAATGATGGTGAGTCTTTTGCCAATGAAGCCTTTATAATATAGCCCTTAAGTGACTTTTTTTTTTTTTGCTGGTATCTTAAATCCCTCAAATCAAAGAGGCCTGTAGTTACTTAGAGTAAGAAACATAAATCTACTAAAGAGGCCTGAAGTTACTTACAGTAAGAAACATAAATCTACTAAAGAGGCCTGAAGTTACTTACAGTAAGAACCTACTAAAGAGGCCTGAAGTTACAAAAAGCAAGAAACATAAATCTACTAAAGAGGCCTGAAGTTACTTACAGTAAGAACCTACTAAAGAGGCCTGAAGTTACAAAAAGCAAGAAACATAAACCCACTAAAGAGGCCTGAAGTTACTTAGAGCAAGAAACATAACCCTACTAAAGAGGCCTGAAGTTACTTAGAGTAAGAAACATAAACCTACTAAAGAGGACTGAAGTTACTTAGAGTAAGAAACATAACTCTACTAAAGAGGCCTGAAGTTACTTAGAGCAAGAAACATAAACCTACTAAAGAGGCCTGAAGTTCTTAGAGCAAGAAACATAAGCATACTAAAGAGGCCTGAAGTTACTTAGAGCAAGAAACATAAACCTACTAAAGAGACCTGGACCTAAACCTAAGAGTCAAGTCACAGCCTATCCTTAAAGCAGCACCTTATGGCAAGCAGAACTAAATGTCTATGGAACGTACGCAGCATTCAAAATGTATCTATTAACACTAATGTGGGAAGACTAGAGTCACTGGGAATACCATAGAAATTCTTATCAATGTCGTAGTTTGCTGCTTTTTTAAGGAGAAACAAGTGGGGCAAGAGAGAACGCAATCCTACCACATACACACACATTCGGTTGTACAGGGGCGATGACGACTTATTGAAAGACCTTCAGTGTTGACAGTGTAGGTTTTGATGTATTCGGACCGAATCCCAAAGTATCGAAAACAAATCCTATTTTACAGTCGAATCCGGATTAATAGGGACTATCAACTATCTTCCTGCGCGTCTTTCGCGATATTTATAATTTTTTGTTTAAATAGTCTATTCCTGTAAAACTATACAATTGGTCGGAAGGTCAGTGTCCATTTAATGTTTTTTTTTCTAAGTAGAAACAGTCATTGTGTTTAAACGCTACTTAAAAATATACTTCCTACTCTGATCTGTCAGGTATCTGCTACGCAAGTGTCGTGATTACAAGAAACACGAGGTTCCTCTGCATACTTCTGACAAGACTTACGCAATGCCAATGACGAAACAGATGGTGATTGAGGAAGGCTGAGGAAATGCCGGGACATGCTATGAAGAAATTAGCGTATTGCCCCAACGTGCCTTTACTCGCCAGTCAGCTGACATTAGTACGGTGATTAATTTTGGGTCGTGAGTACGAACTTCCGGTCTAGCAGTCGAGATACTTAAAAAAGCGACGCCCACCGGCCTAGATCTATCTATAGTATATATGTGTGTGTGAGAGTGTAATTTGACACAACAGACAAAGACAACAGACAAAGACAAAAAACTATATTAGCGAGCACCATGTTCAACTGACATTCAATGACTACGTCACTCTGGATATCTGTAAGATAAGGAGAAAAGGGGCCAATAAAATTCACCATAAACAATATGTGACTAGACTTGTAACACTGCATGAATGTCAACTATTTGTAGAGTGTCGCTATGTTACATGTTCAGTTCACTTGTTATAGCAAACAGATAGCATGTACATAAAATAATAACAACCCAAAGTGTCAATTCTAGAGTGACGTTCTTAATTGCGTGCTCTAGATTGTTTGATGTATCTAGTGGTATTGAGCCACCAAGGCCCCGTGTGTGCTTTACATACAACACACACAACAGTCAAACACTAGATGAAAATAAATCGCTGGCTGATAACTACCGACAGATAATTGGCCCTGATTGTATTTTAAACATTGCTAGTGATAACAGAGAGCGAGGAAAACACAGACTCCCGTGTGTGGTGTACTAATAGGCCAGTAGGGATGGAATTCCGTAAAAAAGACAGAGAGAGAGAGAGAAAATGGCCATATAGTGGTGACAGAACTCTTCAGTCAAAGCCTGGCCGAATGTTTCTGTAGTGGAGACTTCGCTACAGAAGCTACAGCTGCATGGCAGACACTATATCATCTTTGTCCTCACTGGTTACACCAATGTCATTCATTTCAATAGAGTGTTAGCATTCGTTCCTACCTCGAACCATACCATACGCATTGACAATCTAAAGTTAATCAACAGGACACTTAGTAGTAGGAGATTTAGATAGTCTCCAGTAGGAGATTTAGATAGTCTACCATAGGAGATTTAGATAGTCTACCATAGGAGATTTAGATAGTCTCCAGTAGGAGATTTAGATAGTCTCCAGAAGGAGATTTAGATAGTCTACAACAGGACACTTAGATAGTCTACAACAGGAGATTTAGATAGTCTACAACAGGAGATTTAGATAGTTTACAACAGGAGATTTAGATAGTCTACAACAGGAGATTTAGATAGTTTACAACAGGAGATTTAGATAGTCTACAACAGGAGATTGAGATAGTCTACAGCAGGAGATTGAGATAGTCTACAACAGGAGATTGAGATAGTCTACAGCAGGAGATTGAGATAGTTTAGAATTAATCTAGAAAATATATAAACAGTCTACATCAGGAGATATAGGAAAATTACAGATGCAGATATAATCTACAACAGATTAAGAGATATAGACTTTGATAGACTATACTATATGATATAGATGAGGAGGCGCGGTGGCTGAGTGGTAAAGTGCTTGGCTTCCAAACCATGGGTTCCCAAGTTTGAATCCTGGTAAAGACGGGAATTTTTTATTTCAGGATCATTAGGGCGCCGCTGAGTCCACCCAGATTTAATTTTATATTAGTTGGGGAAAAGTAAAGACTGTTGGTCGTTATGTTGGCCACATGACACCCTTGTTAACCGTGGGCCACAGAATCAGATGGCCTATAGACTGCATGATCTGAAAGGGGAAATTTACTTTTTTTGTTTACTATAATATAGATAATCTACTAATGTTTACTTCATTCTCAATATGGAATGAAAGGCTGAACTGACAAAGCATTTTTTTCCTTTTGATGTGAATGGTGCAAATGTAATAGCTAATAATAACAGCACTTTACAAAATTACATCTGCCAAAAAGAAAAGGTCTACTTTGCATACAAAACTTTGGATTGGGAATAAGTACTGAAATGAACTTTGTATCAATTCAGTGTGTGTTCAAACTGTAATTTAAATGATTTACCTGAAAAATGATATATATTACAATTTTTTCTTCTTTTTGAAAACTTATTTAGCATTGATACCCCCCCCCCCCCCCAAACTCCCCATGTGCTAGGTGATGACTTTGACAGATGAAGCACAGAATGGTTGATTGATGATCTCCCCTGATTTCAAGGGCCAGGTTGGTGAAGTGACTTAATAGTTTACATTGCTCAGTGAATGACACAAAATCTTAAAATCTTATTAAAACACAATGTGTCTGATAGCCTGGACACCTTCAACCATATTTCTCAAATTATCTAGTGTGCTCATTTTATAGTTTCAACTGTTCATATAGATCTAAATATAATTATATATAACACATAAATATCCTTATTCAAATAGTTTGTATTTCAATGCTGCCCAGGGAATAAGTAAAAAAAACAAAAGTCTACCTTGCATAAAACATTGTTATGATTAGATAGAAGAACCAGTGCTTTTTTCTCATTGTTGGTCTCCTTCAGTCGTAAAACAACTAGGGTTCATGTTAATTTTCATAAAGACTCTAAAATTCCCATTATTGTTTTCACTGTTAGTTGCCTAGCAACAGCTCCAGGAAGTTGATTTTTTTTTAGGTTTGCATTTTGGTGTACATTTTTATTTTATAATGATCAGAAGACAATGACAATAAATCTCAAACTTGGCAACATTTTTTTTCTCTAAAGTTTACTTTCACCACCAACGCCTCAAAAAGGTATGCATTTAGCAAAAGGTACTGTAAGTCTGCAAAGTTTGGGAACCGCTGCAATTAAGCACTTATTTACATGCACAAATACTTGGAATATTTTGTAGAAGAAATGTAAGGTAACTATTCATAGCATGCACATTTCAGCACAAGAATCAAGCACAAGTGTTTGAAAGGTCTAAACAATGAACTGTGGTGTCCCCATAGTCATTACTTTTAGTGTTACAGTATCTGACAAAAAACTTGAACACAAAAAAAAAAAAGACAAACAGTGCACTCACTTGTCTGGTAATGTAGATTGTTTCTCCAGCTGAAAAAGTCAACTCTCCATTATGAATATCTCCATCGAAATCATACAAGCACCTTGCCTAGAAGAGAAAAAAAAACAACATATTTGTATATAAAGCTTCCATTGTCAAATAAATGTTTAAGTATTTTGAGAATTATTTTCAATAGATTTGCTAAAGTTAAGAGCATTTTTCACTTCTGCATTTTTTTGTTTTCCTTTTAAAGAATGATCTATGAGTCAGAGAAGTGGATTTTACAACCTGAGTCCAGTACTTTGTTTAATGACAAATACTTTCCCAAACTGACATCAGGTACTCATTCAAGCAGAATAGATACACATTTCTTAACATTCCAAGGCCTAATAGCAAGAACAAAACTCAAACAACTTTCCAGCAAGTACCAAAATTAATTAACATTGAAATAAATTTGTACAAATTAAATAATCTTTAGGAATATATTTAACTTGTCAAAACATTTAGTCCAAAGCTTAAATAACTGTCTAGGATCTGGTTCCCCAACTAATAAATAATTTGCCCATGGCAGTTAAATTATCATTTCTATATTCTTAATCCGAAATTCAACCAGTTCTTTTAGTTTAAATAAAAGGAATGTGTGGCTTAGTGCCATAATCTGGTTACCAAACAAAATGGGATCAAAACAGTTGAAATTCTAAAGAAGACCAGGAATGAAGCATTAGGATTTGACTCAAGCTGAGTTGTCTTTGCATAGCACCCAAAATAAAATTGAGGGGGAGAAGGACAAATAATGTTTTAAATTTAAGTAAATTTATTCATTGTTGTTAACATCTGTAAAAACTGCAAGATATGGACAGCTCACTTATAAAATCTTCTTTCTTTTTTGGTTAAATGGTAAAATAGTATTTTTTGTTAGTCTATGGTGTAATTATCTTCAGAATCTAAAGGAATATTCGAAACATAAAACATTTTACAATATGATTATAATAGTTAAAATTCTGTTATAAGATCTATTTGACTAGACTCTATAGATAGAATATTAAATTTATACCAATTTATAATATTAAATAATATAGAATAGATTGCATTAGATGATAGATCTAGCCCTAGAGACTAATGATTCTAATCTATTATATAAGACTAGACTCTACTGATTCTAACTCTAACACTAGAGCAGTTTAGATTTAGATTAAACTTTTAAAGATTGATATATTTTCTAGACTATTCAGTATCAGTATTGTTGACTGTATAGGTTACAGTATATTACACTATATTGTGACTAGAAATATACTATATATATATAATAGAAAGAGTCCAGTTTATTTAATAGGGACATTACATGTTTTTTTGGTCATTAAATCTTTAATTTGATATTTAATATGAAACTAGCGCACTGTATAATGTGCGTGTCCATTTTCCAATTATTCTAACCCAATTTCCTTCCATTTAGCTATCTTTTTATGTAAGATAAAAGAATTTCGAATGTGTAAGTCAGGTTGTTGTTTTTTCCTATGTTACCCGGATGACTTTACCTCTTTCTAGGGTTACGACTATATTCTTTGGTTGGCTAAGTCTATATGCTAATGAGCCCAGTAATATTTATATATTCTGTTTATGGAGCTGATTTATTTGATTCATAAGCCAAGTTGTTTGATTTCATACAAAAAAAAATTAATATGGTGTTACATTAAATTACAATTTTCTAACCAAAATTTATTTCGGACAGCCAGTTTTGGACATCAATGTTAATGACCTTATATTATATTTGTTTGTTTGTTGTTTTTTTTATAGAGAATAAATGGGTAAATGTTCGGAGTGAGCTTGTTATATTGAATGAAAAATGCCTAGATCTAGACCTACTAGTTTGAGAGAGAATATAGAGGATTCAGCTATTTAGGCAAGAATGGCTATCCTAACCTGAACTATACTACAAAATATCATCTGTAATAGAAATTTATTAAATGAATAAACAAAAAACACAAACATTCAACACACATCTAATCATGCAAACATAAAATAAGTCTAAAAGTCTGTGTAGAAGTCACTATCCCAGTGACCTAATTTTGGTAGAAAAAGTGTGTTCATATTTTTATTTTTTGTGTTCGTATTTATGCACAATTTGAAAACATCTTAATGATTTCATGTGAGGGGCTATGCCCGGGGATCTTAAAATTTAGTTAATTAAAATCTGAGTTTATTGATGCCTAAATATAGAGACTTCACTGTCTGAAATAAATTATAAATGGTGTCCGGAATCAAATAATGTAGGTCAAATTTGTCTGAATTAAATAAAACACATGGCCTCTTTAACCTTAAATATAATAACAAATATAGGTTAGGGGTACAAATTATGAGTGAGTCTGGTGTGAATGTACACTTTGGTTTCTTATAGTTATAATGTTTTTTGTTTGGTGTAATGCACAAATTGTAAGACAAATTTCCATACGGACAATAAAGATTATTATTATTATTAAATATAAGAAGTCATCCTTATTCTCCTTAAACTAAAGAAGATTTTGATACTTCATTTTCTTTTCTATGTCAAACCATTATCAAATAATGTGCTGTCAAAGTCAAACTTTGAAATTTTGGCCTATAGGTGTCCGAATAGCATTTATAACTATTCTATATATTATATATAGATTATAGTGAAATTATAATATAGACTAATGCTAGTCTAGGTCTACAAGATTTAAGTTACTAGATCTAATCTAATCTACAAATCTATTTTGTTTATTCTAGATCTATAGGCCTAATTAGTTATTATAATAATTCTCTTATATATATAGATTAGTATATAGACGTATAATATATATCTATTCTAAATCTAAGTCTTAGTTTAGTTAGTAAGTATATTATTAAATGGGCCTGCCCTAGAGTCCTAATATAGAGTCTCAGTTATACTGAGTTATAGTATAGTAATAGACTTAATAGTCTAGACTTAGACACTTAGTTCTAGAGTCCCTCTAGTCTATATCTTTTATTATTGTATATAATATGATAATATCTTTAGAAATTAATTTGATGGCTTAGGCTTAGTCTTGGTCGTTTTTGTGCATAGAAGCAATAACAGTAACAAAGTGTAACTAATTTAAGTTGTTAATAAAGTTTCAGTCAATCAAATTTTCAAGGAGTCCGCTATGTGAGTCTACTTTAGTCTCTAGATTTATTCATTATGAATGTCAGTGAGAAGAGACTGTGAGTGTGACAGAGTTATCTCAAACACAATATTACTATTACTGGTATTTTAACAAAAAAAAAATAGGCGTATTTTAGTACAATTTCAGTAATAAAAATTGTTATCAACGATGTATTCGCTAAATTTGAATTTGATTTGGTACACAATAATTAGATTATGAACTTTTAAATACATAGATATAGCAACTGCCCTAATTCCTGCATATTAACAAATACTGTTTGTTTACTAATCGGTATTACCTGTATGGCTGCCATCTTGATCAGCTGCTAATGTCCTGCCACCTGTTGGATCAAGTTAACTAGGGGGCATAAACCATATATCCATCATACTGCTCACCAACTCACCATTATTTTATATTTACAAATCTAGTCCTAGTAAAACAGTTCAGCTGCCTCAACATAGTCTATTTCAATCAACTTCGAAGTTCAGCTCTAGATTTAGGTCTTGATCTACTGCGCCATTTATAAAATTACTAATGATATATATCTATCCAAAGTAAAACCCAATCTAAACTGTCTAAGCCAGAGGTTCTCAAACATATAGGCTTTAACCCCGCGAGGACTTCTTTATATAGTCTAAACTTTCTCTTAAGTAAAAAATCTACATAAATGCATGTTATATAAGTAATAAATAAATAAAAAATACACGTTTTGTTAGAGGAGTATTAATTGAGATAATCTTATTTTTATATATAATTCTCTTCGTCGCTCAAGAGTTTGGACGAGAAGAAGTAAAGGAAAGATCACTCTCTTATTTCTGCAGATAGTCACCCCATGAAAAAAAAAAACAAGAGGGGGGAAAACTAGTATTCACCGGTCACTACGGATGGCTGCCTGGTCGTGCGGTTTGCGCGCTGGACTGTCGTTTGGATTTAACAAGCCCTGTCCGCTTCCATCCCCCTTTGTCCTTCAACTCTGAAGGAACATCCGAAACATGTAAAACATTTTACAAACACTAAATATCAGCGCCGGACTTAACTATTATGAACAAGAAGTCATGGAAAGAGAAAAGTAATCTAGGCCTACTATATTCACACGTCACTAAATAGCAGGGCTGGACTTAACCATTGTGGGGCCCTATGCGAAACGGATTTCGCGGAGCCAAGTTTGTGTAAAGAAGCGGATAATAAGTGAAATTTAAGAGTTTGTATTAGGAAATAAATTCGTCTATGCATTTTATTCATTCTTTACTACGTACAGAATTACTTTAAGAGCCTTGCGTGTAGCAAAGTCATTCAGTATATCATAATAATTCTGTTTCCTACATAGATCACGCTCAATTGCAAGAATTACCAAATGTTTCAATCTATCTTTGAGAATAGTTGACCTCAAGTAATTCTTCATTAGTTTGAGGCGCGAGAAGCTTCTTTCACCAGATTACACAATTACGGCTATTGCATAATGCCGTTTTTATTTATCGCGCGTAGGATTGGCGTTTTCCATATTTAATGACACACCAAAATGACAATTTTTGTCTATATATTTTAGGAGATCTGTATGAGTTTTCAAAATATTTTAATAATTTCCGGATATTTCCAGGACTTTTTCGTCTATTTTGCAATTTCATGAGATTACCAGGAGCTCCTGGTATATCAGGAGGCCGCGGGAAATCTGTCATAAGTTATAAAATGGTTTAATTTAATAATTTATACACATAGAATTAGTGCGGGTCCAATGAAAGTGCGGGGCCAACTGCGGTCGCATAGGTTGCCTAAGGCCGGCCCTGCAAAAAAGCGGCGTATGCTACGCCGCCGGTTTACTTGTCGTTTATTGTACACTAGAATAGGTTCTTCGTGGAGTTAGTGGAAAAATAGTAGACTCCCCGCCATTGCCAGCAAGGGGGTCTGAGAGCTGTAAGCCAAGCTTTTTTCCGGTATTGAAAGCCAACAAAATACATATTCTGAGGTACCTACATGCATTATCCTGCTATTAAAAAGTTCTATTTCAAAAACCTAATGTGCTATTCTTACTAACTTAGATGCTCCCGCGAAGTGTGGCGCATTGGTCGGAAAGCTGTTTCCACAAAAATCTGTCACTAGCAAAGTCTGAAGTCTCTACACACCTGCTCTGAGGACTTCCATGAAAGTGTGGCGTGAAGTTGTACTAGGATGTTCCTGTTTGCGCTTTCCTCGTAATGGCCTCCATGTCATCGCAACTCTTTGTATGCGTAATTCAATTTGTCGGAGAACATGTCCCGCAAACCTCATTTCTACGCTCTGTCACAACCTTAAAATTACTAAGGGGTCGACTCCCAGTTCGGCATAGGATTTCCTTGATTGAGACACGATCTCTGTAACTGACTCCTAAAATCCGTCTTAGCTATCTTTGTTGAGCCACATTTAGTCTTTTTCAATTTTGGCAGACTATTCACTGCACTTTATTAGTGGAGCCCAGCCACTGGTAGAAATTTGTAACCTCTCTACGCTCTTGGAATTAGGTGACTGTAGTTTGCTTTAGATTTTATATCGAAAAGGTAAGTTTTATCGTCAAAAGGGGTTTTAAACTAAAAAATCTCTGGAGTATTTTTTAACGAATTCAAAACCCAATTTAGCTACGCTCATAGAATTTGGTGAGAGCAGTTTGCTTTAGAATAATATTGAAGAGAGGGGTTTTCAACCTTAAAACCCTCTGTATGGGGATTTCAAACTCAAAAATATCTAGAGGGGTTTTAAACTTAAAAAATAAAAAGCCATCTAGAGGAGGGAGGTTTAAACTCAAAACCCTATTTGGCTACGCCAATAGCATTTTGAGTGCGTAATTTTCTTTTTTTTTATATATTGAATATGTATTTTTTAGCTTCAAACCCCGCTGAAGGGGGGGTTTTAGAAGTAAAAACCCCTTTGGCTACTCTCATAGAATTTTGAGTGTGTACTTCGCTTTTTGTTTATATTGATTAGGGGGGAGGGTATCGTAAATTTCGAAGGGGGGTGTGTGTTAAAATCCGAATCTTCCTTAGCTATGCGTTTGGAATTTGGGGATTATCGTTTGCATTATTTTTGTTTGTTTGTTTTTTTAGAAGAGGGAGAGGGGTTAAAACTGTGAAACTCCCTGGTAGGGGGTTTTAAACTTAAAACCCCATAGGCTACGCAAGGGCAAGTGATGGTTTAGTATTAAAATCTCACCTAAAATAAACAAAAGCAAAGCAAAGCAAAAAAAAAAATCTCTGAATTCCGACCCCCCACCCGGTTGAACCCCAACCCCCCTGGCTACGCCCATAATGTAGCCTAATTAGGGACAGAAAAAAATAACACACACACACGTGCAAGTAACCATCATACATATGTATGTGTTTTCGTGTGGGAATGTCGTTCGTATGTGCATCTATATTGTTATTTTACAATAGTTACACTGAGGTTGTCAATTGTAGTCAAACCGAATTTCCACTTGATTGGATCAATAAAAGTTATCTTATCTTATCTTATCAAGCAGAAGGTTGATTAGCAACAACAACAAATGAAAATACGCAGATATCGTTGAAGAGGCGATAACAAAAATAAAGCTAAAGAAAGAGTCACAAAATAAAACATTAACAACATGACAACCAACAAAAACTGCGGGTCACTATAGACTCCACAATACATATAAGAATATATATATAGGCCCTAACTAATATAATTAGACTTTTTTTTTTTGTAAGAAAAAGTGTGTAATTTCTTAACTAAAATACTAAAGAAAGGTATTGTTGTTACTGGAAAGGGGGGGGGGGGAGGGCGATTTCAACCATCACCCCTCTTACGCACTAGCGCGTGACCTCCGTGACCCCTATGTAGAAGGTGCCAATTAGCGGATCCAGAACTTTAGGGTTATTAGGGTTGGGGTGGCAATGTTTTCCAAACCCTAACCCTATATATTATATTAATTATAACGCCCAGTAAACCCTAATTATGTATCAACGCATACACACAGCATATATATATACTCTAAAAATATGGTTAAAATATAAATAACCAAAGCTTTTTTGTGACGGTATGCACCGGACATAGTACCGGCACCTTTTTCAATGTGAAGAAATATTGTTTACTTTTCTCGTATTTTAACGAATTATATTGTAATAACTTAAGTGAGGCAACTCAACGAGGACATAAACGTTTATTTACATAGAGACATGACAAACACAAAGGGCATCTGCCTTGAGTACAGCATCTCCATATTGGCTCTTTTCTGGGCGGAAATCGTTTTCTCCTAATGTCAACATCCGACTTGTTTAGTCACAGATAGTGCGCACCTTCTTTCTGCACTATCTTGAATGGCGGTGCGCATGGCAAAGTCATAACAATATATTAGGCCTATTAATTTATTAGTAGTTAAAAGCAAGGCAATCCATCACTGAATACCGGCGTCTTTTTTTTTATTACAATAAAGCACTGTAAATAACTAGCATATACTATTAACATAAGTAACAAATTCTAATAAAATTTGGGGGGGGGGGAAATCGCCCTACCCCCCCCCCCCCAGACCGTGTATGCATAGCATAGAATTCATTTCTATAAAAAAATCCCCCTCTTTTTTTTTTTCAGCAACTTTTTTTTTTTTTTATCTAAGGGAGTCTACTCTAAATTATTGTTTAAATTGTAAAATGGCTGACGAAGATCGCGAGAGTTTAGTTCAACAATTTATAAGTGTTACTGGAGTTGAGACCAACAGAGCTAAGTTTTACTTAGAGTCATCAGCATGGAACCTAGAGGTTTGCAAAATTGAAAATAAATTAAATGAAAACAATTGTTATCTAGATCTAGAGAGACTCTAGAGTTACACCTTTAAACTTTAGTAAAATCACTAAATTAAAATTTAGAAAGCCTACTTCAACTTCCAGGATCATAGTTATGATAGTATTCATACTCATAGTAGTCCGAATAGAAGACTTAAAAGTAAAGTAGCAATTAAATCTATACATAAAACACTGAACCATAATCTTCAAATACAACAAAATTTAATAAAATACTCAGAAAGACACAAGGCGGAAAACAGATTGAGCTCTCAACATTCTACTTTTGGGACCAAATTTTTGACCAATTTCAAATTTGCTTTTATTGACATATTATATATCATTTTTGATACCCAAGAATAGAGGAATGAAAAAAATAAAATCAGAAGCAGCAGACAATTATTTCCCATGAAAAAATAAGGTCAAACACACTTACCCCTTATAATGACAAATCCATCATTCACAGAAGGTACGTCCAATAATCCATGAATTTCACAAATTCATAGTAATATTAACAGAAAAATGTGTCACAAAGTAAAGCATATTTATAGAACATTTGAAAAAAACAATAAAAACTAGTTTCGTAAAACATTTATGCCTATTAATTGAGTCTCCCCAGACCCTACCACCTACGTTAAAAATTTGGTTGTAAATTATACTTTATCATCATCATGAATAACAAAACCATTATCAGTTTTGACATGTTGTGTATCAATTTTAATGCCCAAGAACAGAGTAATCTAAAAAAAGTAAATTCATTATCATCAGACAAGTATTTAACATAAAAAAATGAGATCGAACACACTTACCACTAATAATGAAAAATCCATCATTCAGAGAAGATATGTCAAATATTCCATGAATTTCACAAATTCACAATATTATTAGCATAAAACTGTGTCACAAAGTAAAGTACATTTATAGAACATTTGAAAAAAAACAAACAAACAACTTTTTAAAAGTATTTATAACTAATAAATAAGCCCCCTCTTTGGCCCACCTACTATAAAAAGTCACTTTTTTTTTCCTTCATGTTTTAAAATACTATTGTTACTGTTATTATTTAAATCAACTTTAGATAAAGGTTATAGATGTATAATTTTAGGCTAGAAAAGATCTTTATTATCAGATTTAGATGTATTCTAGTTCTTGATCATTTTTTAGATCTAGGTCTAGACTACTCTACACAGTCTACACCTACTAATAGACTTAACTTAAGTGTTGCATGGTGCATGATGTATTCTGTTTACTATCTCAATCTTGTTTGTTGTTGCTGAGAAAAGAAATAAAAACAACTTTTATTTGGTCTATATGTGTTTGTTGTTAACTACGACACTATACTATTACTATGGGAGTATGCTCATAAGTAGACCTATATTTAGTCTCTATCCTGCACAGCTATATATGAGTTGTTTTTTTAATATTTAATCTTTCTAGATCTACTATCATCTAATCTACTTCTAGTAATCTAGTTAGTAGATATGCCTAGATTTAGATCCTTAAAACTTTAAAAGGAAAAAACAAAGTGTTTTTGCCGATATATCTAGATTCTAGATCTATCATCTAGTTAATCTAGAACTACCAAGTATCCTACTTGAATCTCTTCTCAACTAGTAGATCTAGAATAATCTAGATCTAGATTTGTTTTCAATTTTACTTAAGTAGTCTATGATCTAGATCTAATTTAGCCCTAAGCTTATAAGCTCCATGAATTATATTTAGACATTTAGACTTAGACAAGTGTCTAGATCTAGTCTAGATTCACACATGTACATTGCTTTATCTAGAAAATTCTAGATATGACTAGATTTAGATCTCAGATGCTTAGTCTTTCTATGAATTATATTTAGACATAGATATACTGATATAGATATAAATCTTAGATCTAATCTACATTTAGACTTAGACTAGGATCTTGATCCACGCGTGTACATCGTCATCGCTACTCTACTAGAATTACATCTAGATTTTATATAGCAAAGCCGCGTCATTGCAGTAATTTAGATCTACTAAATCTAGAATAGACCTGAAATCTAACTTTTATTTAAGTAGATCTATATAAATATTAATATATTATAGATTAGATCTAGATCGATGTCCTCAATATGGCAAAGCCGCGTTATGCCGTAAATAGATCTATTAATAGTTACTAGATCTAGACCTGAAATCTAAATTTTTAAAGAAGTTCTATATATTAAATACTTCAGATGATAGATTATCATTATATCTAGATATAGTAAAGTATACAAATATAGATATATAAAACTATAGACTAGATCTAGATCGATGTCTGTTTAAAAGGGTAGACATCGATATGGTAAAGCCGCGTAATGCAGGCAATCATAATGCGGGCGTCTTAATAGCATTCACTAGAAAATTATAGAACTGCGACCTCCAATAAAGCCCTAAAGATAACTATTATAGTATTAAAGAGCTATTGGAAACAAATGGATCTATGTTAGAACTGGTTAAAATGCACGTTATATAGATGCTCTCACATTGAAATTTCCAGGGAGAATGAAAAAAAATTAATTAATCGGATTCAAATGACCCAGATTTTTTGCGACATAACATCCGGGCGGGCGCTAAAAAACATGTTTTTTGCTAAAAAAAGAAAAAAAAAAACAGTACTTTAAAACCCCAAAAATATCTAGAACATGTTAAAGGGACCTAAAAAATGTCTTTATTATATAGAAATCGGCAGTATTTTTTGGAGGGGGGATATTCTTTTCTAGCCTTGTGTACCGACATCCAAATTAGGTCACAACCCAAAGGTAATGTTTTTTATTGATTTAAGACAAAATAATATTTTTGCATTTTCTGGTGTAACAATATTTACAACATTCATTTTTAAGTGTAAATATGCTAAATTTACATATAATAATATAAAAAAAGTATGTTTCTTACCTTTTCAAAGTAAATTATGTATGTCCGCATTTGTATACTCTGTAATACTCTCGGATGCTCAAACTCATAATAAAAACAAATTTAAAACTTTTATTGCTATGATAGCTTACATAAACATTGCTCTACCCAAAACAACAAACAAATACATCACAGGTAGTAGCTTTACAGAAATAATGAATACTGAACTTCAAAATTGCATTTTGGGTACAAATCTGTTTTCCGCCACAAAGATAAAGGCACAGGTCTCACAGGACAAATTTGTACAACAACAATATTAATAATATTATATATACTCTTTGCTTACTCCCCTAGTGCTATTATATATATATATTAGATTTATTACTATTACTAGATTAATTAGGAGTAGAGCATGGGCAAGGAATGGGTTACTTGGGCTAGCCAGGAAAACCAGTGACTAGGCAGAATTTAGGTCATTAGTTAATATGCATGACGCTTAGGATGTAGTCATGGTAATTGTTTAGATGCCCAGATACCTTTACTGACCACCATGTTGTTTTTAAGCATATTTATCTCCCTTATCTATATTAAACTTTCAATAGCTTTTTTTAAAGAGATTTTTGTTCTTATGCTGTCAACTTATGAATTTGTAAGTGTATTTACTGAAATGAAGGTCTAAAAAAATGTTAATAATAAATTGATGAAGATGTTTCTTTTTTTTTCAATAACTTTTTTTAAAGAGATTTTTTTGTTCTTATGCTATCATTTTAAATTAATTTTAATATTAGATCTAATAGCTGTTAGAAAAAAAGATAAAATACAAACAGAAAAAAAGTTGGCAATTAACATAAGGAAGATAATCTAGTGTTGAGCCTTCAAAACAAAAATGGCGTATTTCCAATGAAAATATATGGTAATAAGAAATTAAATTAAAAAATATATATTTTAAAAACTATTTATCTCCAAGGAAATCAAATTACATTTTTGTAATCTGCATTTTTTTCTGCATATTTTTAAAATATAAGAGAAACCTGATTTAGCGTATCTAGTCACCTAAACTAATACTTAATGATCTTCTTTTTTGAAGCAACATCTGCCGATCTGGTATCATAAGATTAGATAAGATAGACCTAGTAGAACTCTACTAGAGTCTTGAGAGTTGAGAGAGAGACTATCATTATCCTATCTCTCTTGTCTTCACTTCAGTCTTTATCTTTACTAGAAAAAGATTCACTCTACTCTACAAGTCTAGAATACTGTAGAATTTACTGAACTCTAGATAGTTATTAAAAATAGAAGTAGATTCTAATTATAAAAAAGTCATTTATTTTATGACAAACTAGCAATACAAAATTCAACACAGGGTATGCTAGTTGGTTTGATTATTGGGTTGTACTAGTTTTTTTTTTTACCCCTTATCCCTTTTTTTTCTTATGTCAAAATACCCCCCCTCCCCTTTTAAAAAAAACTTGCATCCTTTGCATCTTTCCACTTTGGCACATAGGATTTTGTCAGGAGCCCCAGTCCCCCTCCTTTAATTTGTTTCCAATGAAACCACACTACTTTGTCACTTTCCAAATATATTTTCGGCATGTACATTTTAGTATCTGCAAGTAACAATGCTACCTTGGATTGGAATTTCCTATTTAGATCTATATCGTCTCCCTCCAAAACCTAATTTTAGCTATTGAATTCTATTATCATCCCCCCCCCCCCCCCCCCGTTTTGGCACTTATGGATATTATATGTTATGTGTATTTTGCCCAACATTGAGTATGTGCTGTAGGTCTAGACTGTCGACTCAATGGTCCAGGGATTGAATCCTGACTTTCAGGATGTTTGATAATAATGTAATAATAAAACCCCTCTCTCCCAAAAAAAGTCCTTTTTACAATCTCTGACTATTCTTCAGCTTCTCATGTCAATGTTGAAATATTTGATAAGCCTTATGTTGCTTATTTTGCAAAAAAAAAAAAAATTAATTAATATCCCCTACCCTTTGCAGAGCAGCTATAAAAAAAACAAAGTTTAGATCTAGATTAATATATCTCATACTTTCTGTGAGAATTTGTTGGAATTTTTAATTGTTAGATCTATAACACATGTCCATCTAGTTCTAATCTTTTTTTTGAATCCTGTAAAGAATCGTGTAGGATAAATTAAACGCTTATTAAATTATCTTACTTTGTCCTAGACCAAAACTAAGTGATAACAGGTTAAATTTTTGTCTAAAAATATTTTTCTGTCACAGCAAGTGGGACAATTAGTGATGAATGAATCAGGGCCCTTGTCAATAAATTATAGTGTTATGCTATTGATTAAATAAGTAAATCAAAATTCAAAAGTCTTCAAATGTAGTCGTAGATTGCAGATGAATTGATTATTGATCAAGAAATTGTCTTTAAATAAAGACTTTTTACAAAGCTTATACCAACTCTCTCAGTCTGTCTGTCTGTCTGTCTGGTAAAAAGTTTGAACACGTTATTTCTCCCACACCCATTCTCAGATCAAGTTGAAACTTTGCACAATTATTCATTGGCATAGACAAGACATGAATTAATAAAAAAAAAATTAACCAATTAGTCAGTTAATTACTAGTAATTAATTATTTTGTTTGATGCCAACAAGGGAAATTAATCCTTCAGTATTTACATATATGGCTAAATATGTAGGGTTTTGTCCATTCATATAATTGTACACATTTTCTCTCCCACACCCATTATCAAATTGAAACTTTAAACAGTTCTTTATTGTTCCTACAAAACATGCACCTGTTAAAAATTAACCAATTAGACAATTAATTTTGTTTGAATAATGGAAATAACTTATACATTATTGAGAGGTATTGTTATAAGAGCTGAGTTCTTCCCTTTAGAGAAGCTTGTTTTTTTTTTTAAATTTTATTTTTCAAATTGGATCTGTTCAGGAATTAGATTCTACTATAAATATATCTTCTTCTTTGAACCTTTTAATTTACAATTACATAGTCAGTCATAGTCATAGTGTAACAAAGTTTACATATTACAAAAATCACTTTAAACCTTGGCTCATTGATTTGTTTAGGAAAAAATCAGTTTTCTATTATTTCATTTCTCAAACACAGTTAGCAATGAGCAGTTTTTTTGAAGGTGCAGATAATGACTCACCTGTAGATGATATTGTAATGTCAACAGAATCATCTGAGAATCAGGCTGCAAGGACTTCAGCAGCAAACAATCCAAACCAAAGGTCAATATTTTTTTTATTGTTATCAATCCTATATATTCTCAAGCTTAAAAAGCAATTGAAAATTGGAAAAAAAAAAAGTTCCTATAAATATTTCACGCTCAATGGACTATTAGAAATTTAAAAAAAGTACCACAGATAATGAAACAATGTTGTTCAACTTTCAAAAGCTGATTTAAGTATTTTATATATATTAGTTCTCTTGTGTTTCTCTCTCTCTTTCTCTCTCTCTCTTTTTATATATATATATGGCTCCTTCTGTCTCGGAAGACAATGGATGCACCCAGATGAGTCACTGGCTTTGGTTACATCTTGTGATGGGGCAGAATCTAGCATGACTGATAAAGCCAATTTTGGAGCGGCAGAGTCTTTCTCTGGCTGATGCAGCTTTGTTTCTTTTGCATTCGGCGAAGTTCGTACCATCACGTACAGTCTGTCTCCATGCTGTTCAGCCTTGGGCTATCTCCTCCCACATACTTTGGTCAATGCCCATGGCTCTCATGTCTCGCTTGCAGACATCTTTGTAGGTTAGTCTTAGGCGGCCCTTGGTCTGACTCCTTCTGCAATCTCAGCATATAGGATGTCTTTAGGATTCTTCCATGGAAGTGACGACCAAGCCAGCGTAGTCTTCTCTGTTAAAGGAGCGCATACATGCTGTGCATATTGGCCCATTTTAAAAATTCCTGGTTGGTGATACTATCCCTCCAGGAGATGTACATTATGCGTCGCAGGCAGCGTAGGTGGAAGCTATTTAATCTGTGTTCTTGTAATTTGCCCAGCTCTCACTGCCATAAAGAAATATATATATATTAGTTCTTCTGTTTCTATGTATATCTACATTAGAATTAAAAGCTGTATATATTGTCATTTTTTTAAAAAGAAGTTTTATTCAAGTTCTGTATATTTATATATTTGTGCTATATATATATATGCAAGTAATGGTTTAGTTGGACTAACTTTGTTGTGTTGTTGTTCTATATATTATGCAACAATCTGCAAATTATCTGGTCTGTAGTTTCCTGGATCAGATTTTTCTCCTTTTTTAAATAGTGGAGTGACATTTGCATGGATGCAAGATCGCCTGCTATAGCTGGCATGCCGGCAAAATCAAAGTAAAAAAAAGCTTGCCGGCAAACGTAAGTTGGCGCCTAAGCTGGTCTTTAAAGCCTTTCCATGGGGCACCTTTGTTATGTGGACCACCTTTTAGCTCACCAAAAAAGACTGCCTTTGGCATACGTTCGTCTCCAATACGTGCCCTGCATAGCGTAACTGTCAAATCATAAGAAGTCCCTTTAGGCACTCAGTTAACACATCTTCACTCCTGTCAAACTTGAATTAAATAGCATTATAAAATAAGCACATGGCATTCTTAATCTTAATTAGTAATTCAATATGTTTTGATTAGAGTTCAGACATTCAGCTCTATTCGTGTAGACTCCGAGTCTTCAGATGAAGAAGGACAAGCTTATTATGCTGGAGGTTCAGATACTAGGTGAGATTCAATTTTTAAAAAAGATTCAATTATTTATTAGATTTAACTTTCATAATTAAGGTATTTAGTTTTCATAGTCTAATATATATGCATAATATATATTTATATATATATATATATATTAATGTATATTTTACTGCTGTATTTGTAGTGGACAACAGATACTTGGTCCTCCAAAGAAGAAAGATGCCAATAAACTTGTTGATTCATTGTTTCAGTCAGCCAGGGAGTAAGTTTTTAAAGTACACTTACCTAATGTTGAACTGCATATTTTATATAATGTGTTCGCACATCTTCTGTTTAATTAGCATTTTTTGTTGCCAGTAGTTTTTCATATAGAGATTTAATGCAAATTGTTTTTTAACATGCACACAAACACACACATACTCACTTACTTTTGTTTGTGCTATAAATAATAATAATGTGGGTGAGTCAATCAAACACATAATGGCAGGATGTTCAGCCCTATCAGAATCTACCTTCCTAGGTCGCCATAACCAAGTTGCAAACTTAAAACACCTTTAATCGATAATGATATTCCTCCTTATTACAAAAATTCACCACGAGAGATTCTTGAGTCTACTGATCATCTGCTATACTGGGATAGGCCTATTTTGATCGACAAAACTATAGATTTTAATTGCCTTGATTGATAAAAAAGAAAAAGCCACAACCATTATTGACATCATTGTACCACTGTCTCATAATTTAAGAAAAACTGACTTGGAAAAACTACTAAATATTGGAACCTAGGCTTGGAGACTAAGCGTTTAATGAAGTTATCCAAAATAGTATACTCCATTGTTATATCAACTGCGGGAATAATAATAACAACTGACCTCACAGATACCTTCGAGGCCCTTAACATTCCTAGAAACATTCTCATTGCCTGTCAGAGGGCAGTACTGCTGCAGACCTGCCACATCACCAGAAAATTCCTCAGTAGAAACTGTTAAGGGGACTACGAGGAATTTTGTATACTCATTCATTTCTAACATAATAATAATAAACTTTTTATCCATAAGGAAAATTGTCTTACAATTTGTGCATTACAGCAAACAAAACATTATAACTATAGAAAACCAAAATATACATTCACACCAGACCCAATAATAATTTACATGTGAACTGTTCAGATCAGCTAGTTAATTATATTTAATGATTTGATTGCCAGGGTAACAAAAGAGTCTTTGCTATCAGTGTCTTGTATCTCTTTTGTAATGATAAAATCACAAGATCCTGACCCAAAGGGTGATTTTTTATTTCTAAAATTTTTTTAGTTTTCTTATGAATTTTTTTCTCAAACAGCTGCCCAAATAAAAGTAAAGTTGACTTTTTCAGACCTTGCAATCTATGGGGCAGATGATGTTAAGGTCATCTGTTTCTATGGCTAATGGTTAATGAGCAGGATGTCATGTGGCCATCAATACCATGTACTGCCTTTACTTTTCCCAACTAAAGTCAGGTATCCATTAGAGTTGGGTGGATTCAGGGGTGCTCTAAAAATCCTGAAATTCAAAATCCCAGTCTTCACCGAGATTTGAACCCAGAAACCCAGGTTTGTAAGCCAAGCGCTTAATCACTCAGCCACCACACCCTTAGCTGCCCTAATGGGGTTAGCTGCCCTAATGGGGTTAGCTGCTTTTTTGCCAGTGACCTTACAAGCAGCATTTAGGATTTCATGAAGTTTATTTTTATTTTTAATGTTCAGATTGCCATACCAGGCAGTGATATTAAAACTTAAAATATTGCAGATGTGAACGTGATAAAACATTGACAAGGCCTTTTTGCTAAGCCTTGCTCTGTATGGGATGCAATAAAATTGTCCTTCACATCTTAAATTTAATAATGTTACAAATCATATACAATTTAAAAAAAAATCAATTCAATTTTTTTAGATTTTAAAAATATTTAAAAGTTTTTATAAGTTTGTAAAATAATTTTATAGCATATGGTGTACAGCCTTTTATATATAACTTTGATTAAACTTTAACTGAGTAAATCTAAATCTGAACTTTAATTTTCATTCAGTTAAGAAATACATGAGTTGTTTCAAATGAAATAGCTTTTAAAAAATCTTATCACTTCTCCAGGCATGGTGCTGAGGAGAAAAAAGACGATGAACGATCTGGTCCTTTGAAGAGGGCAACCTTTGTGGGTGCCGGTTATAGACTTGGGGAGACACAAGATGATACAACTATTGTAAGAGGGGCAACTGAATCCAGGCCAAGAGAACAGGTAACAATATTGTGGGGGAAGTTTGATGCACTTGCAATTCTCACGAGTTAAATACTATGTTATTGTTTTTATCACTAGAAAATATTTATTTAACACCCACAAAAAAATACTAATAATATTTATAATAAAAAAACAACAAACAGACAACAGAATTTGTCTTACAAAATTTCTTGTGAAGCTGAGCATTGTACCCAACAGTACCCATGTCTTGCCCATCTGCTTCCAAATCGCGGCGCCATGTATTCCTGGGTCTTCCCCCTCTTGCTCTTTCCTTGGGGGTTCCAGCTGAGGGCTTGCCTTGTTATGTTGGATGCAGGCTTGCGAAGGGTGTGACCTATCCATCTCCAGCGTCTCTGAAGGATATCTACTTCAATGGGCTGCTGCTTTCTCCTTTGTCACAGTTTCTCATTTGAGATCTTGTCTGGCCAGCGGATCATGTGAATCTTTTTCATCTCAGCTGCTACTTGTGCTGTTTTCCCAGTCTCATACATGGTGCGGATGTCTATATGTACAAATGGTGGTGTCCTGGTAGAGATGATGGTCTTCAGCCTGTTGGCTTCCAGATGACTCTGGCTTTCACTGACATGCGTCATAAACCTTCTAGCTAAAGGTCCATCTTCTCCCAGGTCGTGACTTCTGTTGATTTGCTGTTTTGTGTTTCTGTAGCTAGTGATTTTTCTACAGGGTAGGGTAGCTAGCCCTATGCCCAACCTTCCTCCTTTCTCACCCGGGCTTGGGACCGTCCTATGACAGAGTTAGGTCTATTTATACCAGTGTTTATTAAGTGTCTATTTCCTTTGTCTCATTGCATCTTTTTCTAATTTTTTTGTCACCACCTGTAAAAATAAAGAAAATAATAATTAAGATAATATTTTTATTGGCTAATGCTCCATCTTCATGTGTTGACCTGTTATCATGGCCCAACAAATGACCTGATGACTAGCTTGTTTCATTTCTCTTTGGCTCATGCAATGGTTTTGATCTTAACTTGTATTATACCTCTTCATGCTTGATGTTATAATTTTGTCTGCGACTTTCTTTCAGTTTACATTTTTTTAATTTTATTTTGATAGCACAAGATTGCTTTGTGGAGAATCTTGATCGAGCCAAGCTTTAATCTGAAATCATCAAAATAAATAGTTGCTACAATATCTAACATTTAAAAAAAATTGACTTTTCTATTTCTCTTTCAAGGGTGTGAGTACCTCTATTATAGATAACTTTTTGTCTGTGAGTAAAGTCAAGGTTTTTGCTTCTTTCAGGTTGAAAAGAAATTAAAGCTGTGGAAGAACGGCTTTAGTATAGATGATGGTCCACTCAGGGACTACAATGACCCAGAGAACAAATCTTTCCTGGATAGTATTGCAAGAGGGTATAACTGTTCACTAGTTGATTTTCATTTTTGATTTGTTCCAATATTAAACTTTTTGCCAACCAAATGCCTTTTGAGTTTAAAAACTGATTTTGCAATTGTCAATTTTTTTTTATGACAGTTCAGTTTTACTTGAGATCTGGTCAAATAAGTTTTAAGTTATCATCTATCTCTTGCATATGCATATCCCTATTGCAACATTAAATGTATCTGTAGATAATAAAAATTACACATGAGAGCTTGGTTTATAAATTATTAACTCTCCTTGTAAACTTCTTTGAATTTCCTTAGCATCTCTTTACATTCTTTAGCCAAGAAGATATTTAGTAACAAATATGTCCATGGTCTAACTCAGAACTCCCTAACACAAACTTTCTTTACAAATTGCAAAGTATTAAGCTGTGTGTGTTTTTTTAAAGTATTGTGTTCTATTGAGATAAAGGAAATAATTGAATTTCAAATCATTTGTGTTTTACAATTATGTATTGCAATGATTTATTTAAAACTATCACATACTTCTTCAATAAATTTTTATATTTTTTAATTTTATCTTTGAGAGAACATTGTAATTGATAGCTTTCAATTTCTTCTTTCCATTCAATTATCTTATTTTAAATTCCTAGAGATTCCCTTTTAATATAGTTTGCAGACCCTTGCTTCTATCTACTTAGGCTTAAGCTAACTATAAGATATTCTATTGTATAATATGTTGTATTATTCAAGCTTTTAATGGAAATGTTTTTTTCTTGACATTTTTTTTTCCTTTTGGTAAGCTATCATGAAAGAAAAAGATTTTAATTGAAGAAATCATTGGACCGAGACTGTTGGTTCTATTTTGGACTAAATGCTGATATGGATTGTTTTTCTCCTTCCAGTGAAGTGCCCCAGGATCTAGTCCGTGAGGCTCGAGGCGGGGAGGTCAGCCTTGATATGGAGGACCACAGGACAGAAGACTATGTCAAACCAAAGGTTACAGTCAAGGCATTCTCTGGGGCTGGACATATGTTGGGCAGGTAAAATGTTTGAGTAGTCAAATTGTACGTGTGTAAAACTTGAAAGGCCATCAAAGTATAAGTCTTCTAGAAAACTAGAGGTCTAATTTACATGCTTCATAGTAAATAGGCTTGTCTTCGAGTCTGAAGATTAGTCAGGAATGCAGTATTTCCTGTGGCTGCACAGCTCCAGCTGTGACCTACATATTTTGCCACATCCAGGGCAAGCTTAACCATTGTCCGCAGGTTGTCGATTTAGATTTTCCTTTCGCTTCATAGTAATGTAAAAAAAATAAAATTTTCCTTTCGCTTCATAGTAATGTAACATATAATGCACAATGTCTATGAATTGCAAGAGTAAGGTTTTGACAATGTGTTCTCTACAGTTTTAAAAAAATTATCTTTTTTTTTTGATAAAAAGAAATCTAAATTTAGACAGGTTGATCATAAGTTGCTTAAAAATAAATTTTGCTATATAGATTTTTTTTTTCAAATGTTCATTTTATTAATTATTTAAATGAAAAAAAACAACTGAATGATTCAGAATTCAAACCATTTTTTAATGTTAATTTTTTCTAACTGTTTTTTTAGTTTTGAAATTTCATGAAGTGATTCAGATGCAGGATCTGATTTGTGCCAGCTGTTTACTCAAAAGACAACATTGTTACATTAGACACATGATGCAACGGGTGTTTGATAATATTTAGATAATGTGTGTAAATCTTTCCTGCACTAGTGATTCACTTCTACTGTTCACTACATTTCTCTTTGTTAACACAACAATTGTATGCATATTTTGTGTCTAATACTTTGCGATGTCCAATCACCTTCTCACCAGCACCGAACCAAACTCTTTCAGCCCCACTCCATCTGTGATAAAGTGTGCACCACCTTCTGGAGACAGGATCCCCCCTCCCCCTACAATAGATGACAAGCTGCCAGTCACAAATGTTCAGTTACGTCTAGCTGATGGGAAAAGGTAAAGAATGTGTCTGTTTGATGCTTTTTCTATTCTGGAATATATTTGGGTACTGGAAAATTGCTTGGAGAGCTTACAAAAAAGTGTCATTGAAAACCACTATAAAATGTCTTTATTTCAGACTATTTGTTGATTAGTAAATTATTATTACTAACAATATCTTATAAAGAACTTACTATTACAATCATTAGTTTTGGAGGGTTATTATGTGATAACTTAATCATTACATAAGATAACCTTAACCCATTTCAATAAGAGCAGTGTAGGTTCTCAATTTAATTTTACTTTGAATTAACTGCAGAATGAGATTATCTTTCTTGGTCTCTTAAAAAGAAATTTCTCTACTCAGACTAGTAAGGGAAATCACTGTGAATAGTTGATCTACTAAGAATGAAAATATTTTTTCTCTTATAGAAGTTTCTTTTTCAAAAGCATAGTGATCCATTAATATTAAAATCCATGTTTCTAGATGATCTATTGTACTTATAATTTCTATATTGTTACTCTCTTACTGTACCTGCACCTTTGTTACTCATTGAATTTACTGGAAGCTTTTTTTTTTTAATTGAAGGATGGTTCTCAAATTGAACAACACCCATAGAATCAGCGATATAAGGCAACATATAATTGCGTATCCTTTCTAAACTTGTTTAGATTGAGTTTTTTTGTTTTTTTGTTTAAATTCGATAATTGTTGCTTGAAAAATTTGTGTGTTAATATGTAACATGTTTAAGATAAGATAATTTTATTGGTCTAAGCAAATGGAAATTCAGTTTGACTTTGTCCACCTCAGCATAACTATAACAATAACAATAAAGAACAACATTCATAATTTTTTTATAATCACATGCTGTAAGCAAGGTCTTAAATGAAAGTATTTCAGTGTGTCCAAGAACAGAAAGTATTTCAGTGTGTCCAAGAACAGAAACTGTCAGTTTAATATTTTTTTAGTAATATATTTGAATTTTTTTCATTTACAATCTTAATATTCTTTACAAAATATTATGGCTAAATCAGTATGTCCCTGGGTATGTAGACTTTAATAATTTATGTGAGCTTTCAAATAGTGTTAAAACAATGGATGATATGGGACAAAGTGCCTAATTTTAACATATTACATATAACCCAGACCTAGCTAACTTTATGATATTATATTGTATAATATGCTAATTATTTAAAGCTTTCAATAGAAATTGTGCTCTCTTGACACTTGTAGGCCTGCTAATATTATTATTAAACTAAATAGCCTGTACATTAAACATACTTGCTTTGTACCATAAATTAAAAAAGCATTTTGTGTACCGGTACCAGTATGAATACATCTTTTGGGAAAAAAGAAAGAATTCTTCTTGACCTGATTGTGAGAATATCCAGGTTGTACTTTTCTTACTGCTCATCTTTCTAAAAGTGAGGGCTAATCTTAAATCACAATTTTTAAAAAAGTTCCTTTTAACGATAGTGTTTATCCTCATTATAGTTGAAGCAAAATTAACTGGCAATGTTGAAAACTATTTTGTGATGATAAGAAATGCCAGTCGCTTCTTGTTAATAACTCTTTGCAGACAGCATGGAATTGGACTTGTCATCTAGTCAGTCCTACATTGTATTGGTTGTTGCAGGTCCTACATTATATTGAGTTGTTACCAGTCCTACATTGTATTGAGTTTATACTTTCAATTCATTCCTAAAGCCCACTCTCATTCAACCATTAAAGGTCAATTTTTTTTCTCTTTGATTGCATGTGACACATGCTGACACATACACACACGTTTGCAATGTTGAAATTCCTTAGCTTGAAAACACCAGATGTTATCCACAGTATGCACATGGCAATTTCTCTTTAATGACCACATTTCCAAACAAGGATCTGCAGGACGAGTCTCTTACCCTGGAACAGGCTAACCTTTTGAATGCTGTCATTGTCCAGAGAATCAAGTGATTCACCAATTTACAGCTGCTTCTTTTAAAGGGAGTGAATTTTTGAGGTTCTAAGTGTTGCATATTGTTTCATCTGTTTAAATATTTGTTCTTTTTGAATAACTGTTGAGTGTGATTGGTTCAAATTTAACCCATGGCCTGATATAAAAAAGGAGGAATAGAAATCAAAACATGTGCTCTAAGAACATTTAAGATTGTACGTTTCCAGTGACTTGTGTTTCATATGATTTATTGCATGTAGATCTCAGATAACAAATACATGTCTCTCTAGCTGTGCCTCTTGTATAAGTCATTTAAAATTATCAAATCTTATCGTGTTAAATTTTTAATTATAAGTGCTACTTTTTATTAGCGACAAGATGTCCACAGAAAGACTTAAAGGCATTTCAGCCATTCTGAGCTGTAAGACAAATGACATTTACTGCTAATTACTAGTTCTAAATGTTCTTCTTGTCTAAAAAATACAGATGTGTGAACTTAGCTGTAATCAAGTAGGCCAGGTTTGGCCAGCAATGCCAAGATGCAATGAAGACATTTTTGTTGTGTTGCCTTTTAGATTATCAGAGATTGGCCTTCATACTTGGTAGACCTACATCTTGACACTACTACTGGTTCTACCCATTGTATATTGTCAATGAAAGGTTACAGCACCAGAAATTATAGCTACTAAGTACGATGATTTTCAGATGACTGTATTATGTTCTGTTAAAAAATAAAATAATTGAAATGACTAATTCTGATTATTAACTGACTTGATGTATAGAATTTATCATGATGGCATGTATCCAAAAAAAAAAAAAAATGGAAGAGTTTAGATTTTGAGTGCCATCGCTTTTTTTTTTGTTTTTGTAGGAAATAGAAAGATTTGTGCAAGTCACTGTGATTCTGATCTTATAACATTGGACCCTGGTGGAGACTCTGAGGGGGATTGATTGGGAACCTGTGAATATTGTACTTCTGTTGTAGGAAGTAATAAAGTGTGTTGTGCTGGACACTGCATGCCCTTGTTGTACAAAGGGGATCACCAAAGCTAGTGCACTCTACCTCACTTACTCATAAAGACCCCAGGTCTCTCTAAGAACTTATTTAGTTTGTGTGAAATTGATTGATAAGCAAAGTCACTCACTGTGGCATTTCTTGAGTGACTTTTTTATAAGACCAATCCTTGATTCAGATACATGCTTAACACTATGCTGAACTGTATGTTTAGATTGATTGAATTCTAGTTGTTTTTTTTAAAGTTTTCTTTATTGATTTCACAAAAACGTTATTTGAAGTGTTTTAATGGTGTACATTTTAAGTAAATCATAAGTTTAGATAATACTATAATATTCTCTAGTAGCTTGAAGACAACATTATGTTAAGTATATCCCAGTCAGAGTCAATATTGTCTACATTTACAATAGGCTCAATGTAATTCACACTTCTAGTATTCAATACCGGTAGTGTTCAATATTTTCTTATTTTCATAACTAACATGCTGGAAAAAATCTACTACAAATAAATCACTTTTTTAAAAGCCAGTATCATTTTAACTTTAAAATATGTCCAAGCTAATTGTTTAAAATAAAGAAAACAGAACAGTTTTTGTTGAATGAAATAATTGTATTAAACAATAAAATTTTTGCATTCTTTTCTTTGTTTTTGGGTGTTTTTTTTTCTTGAAATACAAGCTTTAAATAACAACTAGCCCTCTATTTGATAGAAATAGGTTTGCAGATTCAAAAGGGGTCAATGTCCTATTTAGTTTTCATAGAAATAGGTTTGCAGATTGAAAAGGGGTCAATGTCCTATTTAGTTTTGATAGAAATAGGTTTTCAGATTCAAAAGGGGTCAATGTCCTATTTAGTTTTCATAGAAATAGGTTTGCAGATTGAAAAGGGGTCAATGTCCTATTTAGTTTTTAATGTAAGAAAACAAAATGATTTAAAAAATGAAATTGTCTCATTTTCCCTTTTTTTTTTGTTGTTTTGGTGACCAGCTACTGCAATGTTAAAATGGTGGTTTCATTCATCATTTCCTCTGGAGCATTCTTGGCTATGTCACAGGCAAAAGTGCACTTTGAGGGGCTATCTTTTGTCTATTTAGCTTGTCCTCTTGTCCCTTCAGCTCTATTTTTAATCAACAACTAAGTTCCTTGTGTTCAGAAGGTCTTATTACAACTGCTGAACAGACATTAAGGCAATCAGTTTTCTCCCTATCTGTCACATCATCCCTAGGGCATGGTTCATTAGACACAAATGTCCTGATATATGTATATGGAGGTTATGATAGATTTGAGTGCATACTCTTTGTCAACAATGTTACAACAACCTCATCCAAGTGTAGATCATTCATAGACACTCAGTGATTCAAAGTAATAACATTGGCATTCTGTCATGGTAGGTTATGAAAGAATTAAGTGGTTTTGTGTGTGTGTGTGTGTGGGGGGGTTAACAAGTGCTTAGAGAGCACTACAATCTACACTGGTGTAGCTTTGGTTTGTTGGTTACCAATTTATATACCTGTATACAGTGTATATACATGCATGTTTTACCACTTCAGAGTACAACTTTAAAATGTAAATTACCAGTGCTCTGCAAAACATGCATTACTATCATCTTACAGCAAGGTTCAAAATATTTTTAATTAATGAAGAATTGATTCTGTCTTATTATGAGGGAAACACTGCTATGGTCAACAGGATGATAGAATCTATACATATTCCATTAAATACAGGTTAGTTCAGTTTTTACAGTTTGCTGTTACATTGACATTCCTAAAGTTGTTAAGCTGAATGGGACACCTTGTAGAAATGAAATCAAGTTAATGGAGCTGGATTGTGCCAGATAAAGAACAATGAAACACATTGATTTGTTTCATATTCAGGCACACAATAGCTTAACACATGTTGGAATAATATGGTGTAGGCTTACATTGGAAGTGACTGTGAATTGAAACATTTGATATCTGTACGTGACACAAGAAAACAGCAATACATTGGCTTGTTAAGTAGTGATTTATTTCATTTGCTGAGGTAACAAAAGACAAGTCTTAAACCAGTGAAGGGAAAACAAAATCAATACAGCACATAACTACATGAACACTAGCTTTGCATCAGTTTTTATCACAAACTTTTTAAAAAACAAGATCAGTACTGCTTATTCTGTTGAATTCTGGCATAATCAACAAGTTGGCCAGGTTTTTGCTGATTTTTTTGTTCAAACTAAACATAAATAATTTTCAACAATCTTGCCTTTAATGTGTCCTTTACATAATTTTATTTGTATAAAGGCTAATCTGTCAGATGATGAAGGGCATACAACGGTCTAACCTAGTTTTCTTACTGTTTAACAAACATCAGCAGGATGAATGTTTCTAATAATCAGAGGTTAATAAATAATGTGTCAACTCAGGTGATAGCTTAGCAGTCAAGAAGAGATAAAACAGTGGAACAGGGTGGACATTCTGTAAGGAAAGATGAGAAATGAAGCTGATATGTTTTGAACCATGAGTCAGCTAAGCTAATTGATTTCAAAAGCTATGATATTGCTTGTAAACCTGAGATGAACTACAACTGAGGAAGGACTACTTCAACAAGAGGCCAGGCACAATCGTTTGTTGCATCTGTAAAATCCTGTTACACTTTACTTTAGTTTTGATCTTATCTTACTACAGACGTTACTTCAAAAAAGAAATGACATCTTACGCATTTCATGTCTCAATCTAGCCATGCATGTTAATCAAATGTCAAATGGTTTTGATATATTGACATAAATATAAGCTTTGTTTCTATAACAAAGGACAAATTAAGTTTGTTATCTTAGCAAATATTTACAAGTTGCTTAATACAGAGAATATTATAGAGACACAATCATAAAATATTTGACTTTGAAAAATAACAAAACAATACAATAGGCAGCATTTCTTTCTGCTTTGATAACTACAAAGATTTTGGAAAGTGGCAAATAATGAATTTCTCTCTGACTGATCTCCATGTCAGTGATGCTATTTCGCAACAATATTTATTGGCCTTTTAAAACAGAATTCTTTGACTCTAGTATTGGAACAGAATCACTGTCATGCCAGGAAATTGTATACCTTTGAAAACTAAGAGCAAATGAGAGCCAAAAGAAATAAACAAAAAAATGAACTCATTGAATTAAGAAATACTGATGTCTTTTTGAAATGAATGCCAGCTAAATGGATCCAATATAAAATAATATAATGGTGAAAATTGAATAAAAATATTAAGTGCCATTGTACAGTTCTAGTTTCAATGGATGTGACACCTACAATCAATGAACTTGACACTCACAGAGGTCAAAGCAATAAAATGATCTAGGGCATGCATATTTATTCAACTGTAGCAATGTTTATAAATGTTTAGATGAGTTAAACAGAATGATCTTGCTAGACATCAGTGTCATTACACTTTCTATAAGATAGATAGATTCATGAAAGTCTGATTATTAAGCATAAACCCTATCACTTAAAAAACAAAAAAAAGCCAAAAGTAACAGCACAACATATTTCCATTGTCAACTTGTGATGGTATTATTCCTTGCAATATTTAAAATAACTACCATATTTTCACGCATACACCCCAAACAAATTGCAAAATTAGTAAAAACAAAATTGTACAAACCACACCCTTATGCACCCCTGCATGTGAAGAGTTGATTTATGACCATACTGCTGCTGCCAACATGCTTCACTTATTGGAAGAAGACAGTGAATATGACACAAGTTTTGAAAAGGCTTCTCTAACTGTAGTGAAGACAGTGACATTAGTGAGACTGATGATTGATTGCGAATGTAATTACATGCATTGTAGTCTACACATTTCGACACTACCAGTATTGACAAATTAGTTTAGTTGCTTACTTACTTGTAACAATTGATTACTGGTATATTAAATTAAAGATTTTCTGTTCCATTGGTACTTTTAGTTTTCTTGAGGTTTATAATGAGATGTTCATAAAACTTTCCAATGTGCATTTCACAAACACACAGCAAACTATAGGAATAAAGACCCATGGGTATGGCCATAGTTTCGCTATGTTTATGAGCAAAATAAATTTTTTGTATACCAGACTCAGCTGCCATTCGTTTGTAAAAACGTGTATAACCCACGGGTAATATGGGCGAAAATATGGTATGTTACTATTTAAAAAATAAATATATAACTATCCTTATGACACGATTCTGTTTATAGGGACAACATTAATAAAACATTATTGAAATTATAGAACAATTAATATCTGTGACTAACAACTAATTAACTGATTGTAAACTGTTATAAATATCAGCATGAAGAGATCCTTGATGTAAGTGAAACATAGTTTATCTCTCTCCTTTGTTATAATACAAATAATGCTATCAAGGGCTAGAGTTATAAGGAGTTGTTTTTCAACATTTTGCTGGCAGAACTTTTACTCATTTCAGGTGGAAGGTAAGTGAAGCACTAAAGATAACTATTAAAAAAAATGTTTCAGCGTGCCAAATACAAAATGTAGCTAAAGCTTAAATAGAAAAAAAGCCTCACACACTGGATAAGAATTTAGCATTGTTATAACTAAAAACATTTCATTTTTGTTGTCACAAATTTTGTGTGTTCTTTCTCCAATTCAATAATGTCTCAACATTCAATGTTACAAAAAAAAAAAAAAAAAAAGGATTTGGCAGTGTGCTAAAAGAGAAAATAAAATGAAATAAAAATCTCAACAAAATCTTCAGGTTTTTGTGTCATAAGATTATACATAATACACAGATCTCAGTGGTGAAGTCCAGCAGATCAATTAGTATTTAGATGCCATCTTACTGTATACTGTGACATTATTATATAATTCAACTCAATGAGATAATGAAAGTTATTCAGCGGAATATTTAACATCACCCCCGCCACCATACCCTGACCTAGTTCACAACACAGGACATACACACTGAGCAAAGTGAATGAGAAAGGCCAAGCCTAAATTGTAGAAACTTCATTCTGGACCAAAGCTCATCTGTCCAGCACCTCCCTTCTTCACGTATCTCCTGTACATCTTGTACCGTGCACTCTCTGCTAGTTTAGATTTTGTTTCCTCTTCTTTCTTAGCTTTCCAATCCTGTATGTATTATAATATGGACAATTTCATGAACAATTTGCATTTATAAAATAAGTTTCAGACTCATATTATGTTACTTTAATTGTATTTATAAAATAAGTTTATGTAACACACAAGCTTTTCAGGCTTCTAGATATTATAACTCATATTATGATACTTTAATTATATTTATAAAATAAGTTTATATAACACCTTCAAGCTTGTAGGCACTCAGAATCATATTTTGATAATGTAAAAGTACTTTTACAAAAAAAATTACATTAACTTGATGACTAGAATAACTTTATATGTCTTGCTTCTGGAAAAGGATGGGCTCTAGGGCGAGAGAGTGAGGTCAACGTGTTGCGCGAATCCTCCTCACTTTAATGAAAAGTCCAGCGCAAGTCACTAGTCATCCCCACCCACCCCCATAATCCCTAAACAACTCTTGTACTAAGCGAAGGAAAGAGCTTGCAAGGTGGTCAAAGAAAACACTTCAGGGACACCCTCAAAGCTTCTCTGAAGGCATTCAGCATAGACCCAGCCACCTGGGAGACAGAGGCACATGACAGAGCATCATGGCGGCGAGCTGTGGAAACCTGCGCACAGGTTGCTGAGGAAAAGAGAACAATGCTGGCAGAAGAAAAACGTCAGAGAAGAAAAGCAAGGCCAATGACACTAGCTCCAGCTGGAATAACCTGCCCAGTGTGCAGCAGAACATTCCGGGCTCACATAGGTCTCACCAGCCACACGAGGAGGCACAAAACCCTAGTGCAAAGCCCTCAGCCCCCTAGATGACAAAGTGGTCATCATCGAACCACGATGGACGAACGATATATATATATATATATGTGTGTGTGTATATTTCAGAAGACAAAACATTTCAATTCTGTCTCATTCCACCTTTATATTATATGCAACATACTTTTTATAAAATATTGTTTTAAAAAATTTTGTAGATATAGTTTACTTTTAAATAAATTGTTTTTATGTTAAACATGGTCAAACTGATGGCAAAATTAACATTTTTAAAAGTGCTAATAGTTTTTTAGATGTAAACTTTGCAGATGAACAGACAGATAGGAAACCTTGATATACAGTATAGATTTGTGATAAATTTGACAGAAGGACAGATATATATAGAAACCTTGATATATAACATAGATGGTATATATTTACCTTAAATAAATCTTTAATCCATAATTTTTTATGAAGATAATCATCTATTTCATGTTCTTCTATCATCTGTAAAACAAAAATAAAGCTTAAATAGTTGTACAATTATATTCTTGACATCCACATAGAAAATGCTATTAAAAGTTCCAGACAAAGTTGTTTTCGAAATGTGCATATTCAGTTAACATTTGATGGTCCGATGATTAGGGAAGAAAGAGAGTGTTACGAAAAAGTCAGATCACAACTGGCAAGCTGTACTATAACTCTTTCAGTGCGAATTATTTTGATCGAAAAAATGCAATTTTCAAGGGGGGTAGAGTTTTAAAACAACTATAACTCTTTTATTTTATTAAATAATCTAACGTATTTGATTTTATTTCAAAGGAAAATGAATGGGCTACAAAAGTATAATAAATAAAATAAATTATTCGAACAAATTTTTTTTCATTAATTTTAAACTAAGTACGGAAAACGAAAATATTCAAGAAATTCATTTTATCATTAAAAAATTGATATACTGAAAGACTTAACCTTTTAATTAAACATTTAATCCATAAATAATGAAAAATCACAAAACTAAACACATTTTATCACCTTAAATTTCATAAAAGATGAACAAATGAACTAAGAAATTGAATTATTTACATTTTTCGGACCTGGGAAATAAACTATAAAAGAGGAACCATTAATATAATGTTGTCTATTTTTTTTAAACGTGTTGGTACTGCATCAAATTTACTATCAAAATGAAGAACAATCACTCCTGTATCCGGGAAATAAAAAAAAAAGAGAGAAATAAAGTGTTTAACATAAAAAAGTGAAATAAATATTATAAACCAAGTTACTCGCTGAGAGTAATGCCGCACTGACCAGCACTAGCAAAGTTTTTCGCTCAGAGTAACACCGCACTGAAAGAGTTAAAGAACTTCACAGTGTTTGTCAGGAAAAAATGGTTCTAAAATTTGGCTTATCATAACAGAAAATATTTCTCAAATTCCTATATTTTTCAAAATCCAATTTTTTAAAACACCTCAGTAAATCAAATCACATGACATGGAAGATTTCCAAAAGGGGGATAAGTCTTTATATAAAATGACTTAGTTTTACTTTTCTTACAAAAATGATTATTCATTTAGTGGCTACAGTTTTCAAAGACAATAAAATATTAAGAATTGTCTGTACATAATGTAACCCATTTGTATATATTCAAACAAAACAATGTATTTATGTGTGTTGCAAACTCACATCAAACTGACTCTGACTAATGCCTAAATTTTTCCTAATTAGATAAAGCTGCTCCTCCTTTCCGTACTCTTCATGTTGTACATTGAATTTCCAGACCCATTGCACCCACCAGACAATGTACATGGCTATATGGTAGGGGAGCAACACAAGCTGAATCCACAGCACATCTGTCACTTTGGGCTTCTGGTAACCTCCCCTTCAGACAGAAGAGAGAAACACAGTTTAAAGCACAAGCAAGAAATTGAGGTAGATAGATTACCAAGTGCAAACATTTAGGTTGATAGATTACCAAGTGCAAACATTTAGGTTGATAGATTACCAAGTGCAAACATTTAGGTTGATAGATTACCAAGTGCAAACATTTGGTTGATAAACATTTGGTTGGATACCTCTAGATTTGATTTATCTGGGTACTAATACAAATTGAATCAAAGTTAGAAGTAGGAAAATAAATTATTAGATCAATACAGTGTTATGGCACAATTAGGAATTAGCTATTTATTTCGAGAATAAGGGGACGTTTTTACTTAGTGACGATGACGTGATATAACTTTAAAAAAGAACTCTCTAGTAGTAGATATAAACAAGACGCTTTTCTTATCGACATGGAAATAAGGATTTTATAGACAGCTAGAAGTAGATGACATTCCACAGTTCCCTTCTTAAGTATTAATGATGTTCAACACTAGCGTCAACTACCTTTATCGGTTGTTGGCCTTTCGCCTGTGTTCTCTGTTCCAGCATTAAGTTTGGTGTTACCTCCAGTTGAGTTTGTTTGTATTTCAAGTACATGACACCGCAGAAGCGCTTAACAACAGTTAGTAGTTCCTGTCTTACTACTACTTTCTTGTAAACTGATGAACCAAAATTCACCTAACAAAATCTTTTGAAAGGAAATTGTGCTTAATGTATGATAGATCAAGTATTACAATTTTAAAAAAATTACTCAGTTACCATACTCAGATGAAGAAGGCGAGATGGCTGAGTCATTAAGTGCTTGGCTTCCAAACCAAGAGGCCCAGGGTTCAAATCCAGGGATTTTTTTTTCGAAATTTTTTGGGGTGCCTCTGAGTCCACACAACTCTTACGGATACCTAACATTAGTTGGGGAAAAGCAAAGGCCAAGGGCCATAGAAACATTATTTGCTCCATAGATTCCAAGGTTTGAAAGTGAAACTTTACTTATTTTCAGCTATATAAGTAGAAAAACATTAACCCATTCCATTGTTGGGGGCTAGTGGCTGAGTGGTAAAGCACTTGGCTTCTGAACTAAGAGGTCTCAGGTTCAAATCTCAGTGAAGGCTGGGGTTATTAATTTTAGAATTTCAGGGACACTGAGTCCACCGAACTCTAAAGGGTACCTGACTTTAGCTGGGAAAAGTAAAGGCAGGTGGTCGTTGTCCTATTCACATGACACCCTGGTCAAAGAAACAGATTACTTTTAAATAATCCGCCCCATAGATTGCAAGGTCTGAGAGGGAGTACTTTAATTTAAAAAAAAAATTCTATTGTTGGCTACTAAGAAGAACACTTTACCTTATATCCATTTTTTCTTCTATTATTTTTCTAACTGTTGCTTCTTCTTCTTCCTTCAATTCTTCCTGTAAAAGATGAGATTCAAATGATTACAACTTCAGTGATTTTAATAGTTTTAAGACTCACTAGATTGAACAAACTATCAAAAACAAACTAAAAACAAGAGTTGCCAACAAAATGTATAAGAATTAATAGATAAAGTGTACAAAATAAACTCTGTGTTTAATTCTCTTATGTGTTTAGGTTAGTGAGTTCTTCTTAAACTGTTCAAACACATCTATGAGCACATTCAGAATCTCTCCATTATCAGATTATTAAACAATCATAATAAAAGATTTCATTTATTACAGAACTAAGAAACCAATGAGAGCAGTCAGGTGTGCCATTTTTAGTAAATTTAATGTTTGCTTCTATTTTTAGAAGTAAACTATCTGTTTAATGACTGCTTCTACTGACATGTTACTATCTGTTTAATGTCTACTTCTACTGACATGTCACTATCTGTTTAATGTCTGCTTCTACTTACAAGTAACTTTGAACCATGAATTGAGTTTCAAGATCAAACAATATGCAAGTGTGCTAACTTATGGCTGCCTTACATGCAACTAATTCATTTTATTGTTAGGTCAAACGAAGCAGTCTTAGAATTGTTACCTTTGTTTTAGTTTTACTTTTCTTTTTGTTGTTTAATAAGCCTTCAGATCGAGCAATGTCCATAGCACGAATACGATATTTCTGATCTTTGCACAAATAATTTATAGCTGTGGTGTAATTATTCCAATGGCTGAAATACTGTTAAAAACAATTTAATTATATTCAAAGTGTTAAAAAAAGGGGGCATTTAATTAATAAAACATATCTACATTAATCTTAACAAATATCTTTTAGTTTAGGCAGACAATGATCTAATTTAAAGCATTTATAACAAATTTGACTATCATTAACATATGTATAGTTAACTTGTCTAGCTTGAATGTATTGACAATGACTATACTAAATATACTACCTGCACTATAGAAATGACTGTGATAGACACTGCTATAACTAAACGAACATCGACTTTGGGAGTCACACGCCTCTTGTAGTAGCGATAGTAAATGGAGTAATATTCATCTGAAATAATCATAATTTTTCAGTTGAGTATTTAACTATTCTTATGAATCTACTTCATTTAATAATGTGTTCTTAAGCATCAGTAAAATGAGTTCTGTATTGTGGTTAATTTTACTGATATATTACATAGCTTTTATTTGAATAAATTTATAGTCCATACAGCTGTGCTGATATAATAATTCCTACTCTATAATAGTTATGTAAATATACAATATTTTGGAATACATAAGTCTATAAAAACAATTAAAATAAAAGTTAGTTTTTAAATCATGCCTTTTCTTTAACATAAAAAAAACAAGATTACAAAGACAGTTTGTGTGGAAACACAAACTCAAAAACGGCCCCCGAAGTGGTCCACCCAGGCAGGCTTCAATATTTTCAGAAAGAACATCCAAATGAAATTATATCAAAGACAAATGAGAGATAAGAATGGAGAAAGAAGGTTGACAGATCTTGTGTAGTGCCCCAACGGTACAGCAGATCAAAGGATAGGTGCAAGTGAATGCAAAGTTAGATGTGAACCTGGCCTAACTAGTTCCCCTTTCAGACCTTGTGGTCTATAGGGCAGATGATGTAAAGTTCATCTGTTTTTGTGGCCTACGGTTAAAGAGGGTGCCATGTAGCCACAACGACCAACCACCTTTACTTTTCCCCAACTAATATCAGGTACCCATTGGAGCTGGGTGGACTCAGAAGCGCCTAAGGATTACGAAGTTGAAAATCCCAGTCTTCACCAGGATTCGAACCTGGGGCCCCCGAATCAGAAGCCAAGCGCTGCTCAGCTACCGCGTCTCTCCTGGCCTAACTGAAGTCTTAAAATAGATGTAATTGTTTTGCAAAGGATCAATCTCTTATTCAAATGCTCAAAAAAAAAATAAAATAAAAAAAAAATGTTCACGAAAATGACGTTTACAAGATTACTATTAGTTTTAACTTAGGTCTAACTTATAATGCAAACTAATTAGCCTTTTCTCTGTAAAAAACTGCTTGCATAACTGATTTTAAAAATTAGATTTTTTCGCTTTCAGAAAAAAAAAGTAGCCGTTGCGTCAGAACTTTGAATGGTCTAAAATATTGTGATGGATTTTCAATATCTTTTCTAGTTTACGAGATCTAAACGGGACGGATGGACAGACATTTCGCACAAAACTAATAGCGTCTTTTCCCCTTTTGGGGGCCGCTAAAAAAGACATACCAAAACAACAAACAGTTGTATCTTGAAAGTTAGAGACATACAAACCTGGATTATCTAACATGTAATCATAATCATTGCGTTGCTCTTCATCACGTAATATCTGCAAGTAAAATTTGAAAATTAATGACAAAAGTTTCTAAAACAAAGTGTGGTAATCATTGGTGATGGCCATACAGCTTTTATAAATATATTATATACTAAGACTTAATATTTTTGTGTAAGTCAGGATCAGTTTCAATGTGAAAATTGTCACATTTTCTTTACCTCATAAGCATTGGCTATTTTCAGAAACATTTCTGATGCCGAATCTTTGTCTTCCTGTAACACAATGTAAAAATAAAATCATTACATGACTAGTGAGCTAAAAATACAAGTTTGATCACAAGAGATGAGTTTACCCATCTGTAAGAAGAAGCAGACATTTGTTGGGTAAAGTAAGAATAATATCGGTCAATGTGATGAACAGAATATGTCCTATTAAATGTTTGTTTCAGGAAACAAAGTCAATTCCACTTCTCTGTGTACATTAATAAGACAGGTCTACTTCTCCCTGTACATTAATAAGTCAGGTTTACTTCTCCCTGTACATTAATAAGTCAGGTTTACTTCTCCCTGTACATTAATAAGTCAGGTCTACTTCTCCCTGTACATTAATAAGTCAGGTCTACTTCTCCCTGTACATTAATAAGTCAGGTCTACTTCTCTCTGTACATTAATAAGTCAGGTCTACTTCTCCCTGTACATTAATAAGTCAGGTCTACTTCTCCCTGTACATTAATAAGTCAGGTCTACTTCTCCCTGTACATTAATAAGTCAGGTCTACTTCTCCCTGTACATTAATGAGTCAGTTCTACTTCTCTCTGTACATTAATAAGTCAGTTCTACTTCTCCCTCTACATTAATAAGACAGGTCTACTTCTCCCTCTACATTAATAAGTCAGGTCTACTTCTCTCTGTACATAAATAAGTCAGGTTTACTTCTCCCTGTACATTAATAAGTCAGGTTTACTTCTCCCTGTACATTAACAAGTCAGTTCTACTTCTCCCTGTACATTAATAAGTCAGGTCTACTTCTCCCTGTACATTAATAAGTCAGGTCTACTTCTCCCTGTACATTAATAAGTCAGTTCTACTTCTCCCTGTACATTAATAAGTCAGGTCTACTTCTCCCTGTACATTAATGAGTCAGTTCTACTTCTCTCTGTACATTAATAAGTCAGTTCTACTTCTCCCTCTACATTAATAAGACAGGTCTACTTCTCCCTCTACATTAATAAGTCAGGTCTACTTCTCTCTGTACATTAATAAGTCAGGTTTACTTCTCCCTGTACATTAATAAGTCAGGTTTACTTCTCCCTGTACATTAATAAGTCAGGTCTACTGCTCCCTGTACATTAATAAGTCAGGTCTACTTCTCCCTGTACATTAATAAGTCATTTCTACTTCAATCTGTACATGGTAATTTAAGACAGCTAAACTTCTTTACATTAAAGAAGGAACACACATAACAATGGATTCACTTTTTTTTTTTATTCCAATGAGTTTTATAATAACAAAAATTGAAAACTTTTACAAAGATTTTAGTTTTCAAATTGTTGTGAAGCCAGAAAAAAAAAATCACCTGTTTTCTGTGCATATCAGGATGCCATTTTTTGGCCAGCTTTCTGTAAGCTTTGGTGATTTCCCCCTAAAAAAAAAAACAAAATACATAATATTTATTATATACAAACAAAGTCAAAATCAATTATTCAGAGAGTTGAAGGATGAATTTTAAAAACATTTTATTAAAATAAGTATTTAGAAAAAACAACAACTTTCAACAGCTTACGTTTATAAATATAAAAACAAACATTGCTACATCTTATGAAGCCAACTGAGAAAGTTTTAATCTGAAAGTAACTTTTAACAATAATTTAGATGCCTTTACCTTTGTCGCATCTCTGGCAACATTTAGTACTGAAAGAAAAAAATTAAATATGTTAATTACAATGATCCTAATAAATACTTTGATTTCTTTTTAAAAGATATTCAATTCAATTATTATTATGTGTCCCTTTAAAAAGAAAAAGGCTGGGAACTTATAAAAAATGAGGATAATGTTTCCTTAGTTTCTTTATATAAGGCAAGTTACTTGATCTTGAATGCGTGGAGATGAATAAGATCACATGTGTATAATGCATATAAAAATATATATATATATATATGGTATTATGCTTTGTTTTGTATCCCTTACCAAGCTAGAACATTTTTTTAAATTGCTTGACAGTACAAATAACTAAATTTATAATATACTACTTAACTCAACTTGATGATTAACAAAATCAGTTTGATATACATATTTATAGATCTAGTCAACATAGAGACAAGTCAAGATCTACGTATGGGAAAAACCCAGAAAAGTGGAGTAGAAAATGACCAAAAAACGTGAGGTTAAATTTTTGTTATACAGGTTGCACTTAGAAATAGATTATACTTTATTAATGAAATATAAGATTCAAGATGTTTTATTGACTGCTTTAGACAAGGGCCTTTAAAATGCTTTATGAGGAAGTTTTAAAAAAGTTAATTAAGTTTTTTTTACTTATAATGAAAATATCACTTTTTTGTTTTCACTAATACAGAAGTTAGGATATCGCTGTAAGTCTTACATGGCACTTACAAAGTGGAAAATGCCATTTAACAAAGAAAATAATGGTCATGGAGTCGCCATGGACAGTTTTGGTGATAGTCTATAAAGAAATTTTTTTTTTAACAAAAAAAAAACAACATGTCAGGCTTTGTAAAGCCTAATATTCTGCATATAATATTCAAATTATTTTTTGTGTACTAAACATATATATATGCACGCATTTAAAAACACATTTGAAAAAAAATATGTAGACGATTTTGACCCCACTTTTAAAATATTTTGTTATTTTCTGCCATCACTAAGCCGCCATTTTGTCCACACCTCTCTGACATTTCTTGAAGCTCAAGACCCAATAATTTATTTATTTCCTTCAATATTTACATTGTAAACAAGTAAAGTTCATAAATATTTATATGAAATCAGCTTTGTGAGCTAGAAATTTCAACTTTTTAACTTTTGAGCTGGGGGAGTGTCTTGTCTGGCTTAGCCAGCGACAATCTCTCATCTCTCTTGTTCCATGTCAACCGATGTTAGGTCAAAACGCCACAAAAAAAAAATCATAACTTTGTAACTGTTAAACATAGTCATAATTTATACACCATTGGACTGATTCGAAAGTTCTGTTAAAGTATTTTAATGATGTACTAACAAATTGTTTTTTGAAAGAATTTTTTCTTATTTCACATCCCTACTAGATCTAGATCAGATCTAAATTCTAAAAGTAAAAACTAAATCTAGTATAGTTTATAACCTACTTAATGAGCCTACTAACTAATAACTAGACTTTTACTAGACTAAGATGACTAAGTGATAGATTAAATTAGTCTGATTAGACTACACTTAGAGAAATTCTACTGTCTAGTCATCATCATTCATTATGATCTTGAATCTTTATCAGGGGCGGACTGGTTGTCGAAATCGGCCCTGGCATTTGTGTACAATCAGGCCCATAAATTGCATATCATTTGATGGGCATTCAATTATAGGCATACATGTCCACAAGATCATTATGAGTATTTATAACTGTACACATGCATACACTGAACTCTATATCTTTAAAAGAAATATAGGCTTTATGTTTCTTTTCAATTGCTCAGTGTGTAGACCTTAAAAGGATGACTCATACTAGTAGGCTAGCACTTTCTACGGATGTAGACTATTAGTATTACATTATTTCAGAAAATTTGTTAGGTTAAATTAGCGTAGATATCTTATAAACACAACGCTCAGAGGGACCCTTTTATAAGATAATATTATAAAGCCTTTTTTTTCTTAGGTTGGTTTGGGCTGCTGAGCCCCATGCTGTGGCACCATATTCTAGTACAGGTCTTACATAACTGGTATAGGTCTTTTTTAGGATGTTGTGATTAGCTCCCCAATCTGTGCCAGCTAATTTTTTCAAGAGGGATAGTCTCTGGAGGCCTTTACTCTAAGAAAAATAGACAAGGTTCAAAATATTGGTCTAAGGATAATGACAGGAGCAATCAAAACAACACCCATAAGAGCTATGGAGGAAACCGCTGCCCTGATCTCTCTGGATGAAAGAAGAGAAATAAAAATCCTTTCCAAATTCACTAAATTGGAAACCTTGGAGAGGCACCCACTCAGAACAAAAATCCACAAAACTGGCACAAAAAACCGTCTCAAAAGGACCAATGTCATACAGGAATCTCTAAACCTAAAAAAGAAACACCAACTTGAAAAAATTACTCTGGAATCCTCGATACACTATAATGAATCTCCACCCTGGGACGAAAGCCCTCTTCCTACTATAAGGGACCATATTGAAAACATAAAAAGAAAATCTGATTACAGACCAACAGAGCTCAAGGAAATAGTGAACTGTTTTCTACATACCAATTACCCTAGCAATCAGTGGATCAGAGTTTACACGGATGGCTCATCCCATAAAGCCACCACAAATGGAGGAGCTGGAATACTTATCGAATGGCCAGATGGAGGAAAGCTAGAAAAATCCATTGCAACTGGAGAGCTCTCTGACAGTCACAGAGCAGAAAGGGAAGCACTAGCACTAGCTGCTACCATGCTAGCAAATCATCCAAGTTCCCCTGACAGTCAGATTGTCTTTCTAACAGATGCAAAAACAACCCTCTAAAGCTTGCAAAACTCTGATTCCTCTTATATTAAAAACCTCAGAACAGCACTTACAAAGCTCAACAACAACAGCAAAAAAAACAACTGTTCAATGGATAACAGCTCATATACAACTAGCAGGAAATGAGAAGGCTGACACACTCGCCAAGACTGGGAGAACAAACTCACAAATAAACTCTGCCCTTTGACATTTAATACATAGTGGCATTTCTGGCGGTCCTTTCGGTGGCCCTCACGGCCCATTCGGGTACCGGCCCACCCGGCATTTGCCCGAATGCCAATATACTCATAGCCAGTCCGCCCCTGATCTTCATCTAGATTTAGATTCTACTTAATAAAAAATCTTAATTGGTCTTAAGTTAAATACTTAATTTTAATTGATAATATGAATAATAATTCTACTCTAGAAATCTACTAAATGATGATAAATCTAGATATAGAATCTATTTACTAATTTTAAATTTAGTTAGTACTTTAACTACTTAATTACTTAATTAAAGTTAATTATTAATTTGAGCCTAAGGCCTGAGGATAATGCTTAAAATTACCTTCATAACAATTTTCTGTGCCGCAATACAATCCTTCTATAAATGCATGAGCAGAAAACATTAAAGAGGCCCAAATAAAAAGACAAATCAACTGTTTTTGAACAGTCGATACCATGGTGATGTTCAGAGCAACATTAGAATTTGATCTGTGTTACTTTGTATGTACACATTCACAAAGGCGTTCTCCAGCTTGAAAAAATTAGAAAGTCAAAATTGGTCATATACGTGGACTGGAGGAAACAGATGGCTCCAAATCAGAATCTATAGAATCTACATCCAGATTATTGTATGAAATATAGAGATCTATCTTATTTTTAAAAATTACTTATAGAATCTATTTTTAAATTGTCATTTTTAAATCAGACCAAATTAAATTGATCTTCAGATAATGCTCTGATTTTTAAAAAATTATTAAAAGTTTCAATTTCTTTTCAGCCCCTCACCTTCTTTTTCTTTTTGGTTGCCAGAAGTCAGCCCCTCACCTTCTTTTTGGTTGCCAGAAGTCAGCCCCTCACCTTCTTTTTGGTTGCCAGAAGTCAGCCCCTCACCTTCTTTTTGGTTGCCAGAAGTCAGCCCCTCACCTTCTTTTTGGTTGCCAGAAGTCAGCCCCTCACCTTCTTTTTGGTTGCCAGAAGTCAGCCCCTCACCTTCTTTTTGGTTGCCAGAAGTCAGCCCCTCACCTTCTTTTTGGTTGCCAGAAGTCAGCCCCTCACCTTCTTTTTGGTTGCCAGAAGTCAGCCCCTCACCTTCTTTTTGGTTGCCAGAAGTCAGCCCCTCACCTTCTTTTTGGTTGCCAGAAGGATTCATTTCTTCACTGCTATGCATCTATTTAGAGTTTATTCCCCTGCGAAATAGCCCATGTTTATATTTATCATTTACAAGTACCCCCAACATATCCATTCATTAACAGCTACAGCTGAGGGCTGGGTTGTTCAGATCTAGTTGTTTTGGTGTTTTGCCCCAATCAATCAATAACGGGTTTCGCTCCTCGACTTCATATATCAATATTAACTTTAATCAGTTATCCCCCCTATAAACACTTTGTTTATTTATGATTTATTTACATTGCCTTGCTATAATAATGAGACGAAAATAAAACAGGCCCCACCAAACATACACACACTAAAACATACACTAAACAACAAGCAGACACACACACACACATGCACAAGCGAGTCTTGTATAACTTCACGAAACACAAAATGTCGTACGTACGTGCTTGACTGTCAATGACCGCCCGCGATGCAATCTCACAGGGGCGGTGAAGTAAGTCTAATTCTAATCAATGAATCAAAGGATAAATTCACAGCGAGTATAGGGCCTACGCTCACACAATGAGAATGAGTTCGCCCGTTTTAAAATGAGCTTAGCCCAGGTGCGTAGCTAGGAATTTTCCATCGTTTGGAGGCCAGGGGGGGGGGCTTGACCTCTTTTGGGGTCCCTGCATTTTTCATAGCATTTAATTTTTAATGTAAAAAACACTCATTTGGGGGCCCCTCTCAAGTGGGGGCCCGGGGGGATTTTCAAATTCTCCCCCTCCTCCCCAACCCTAGCTACGCCACTGTCTTACCCAATGTGTAGGGGATGGGGGAGGCGAGGTTAAAAGTCACTGGGGCAAGTCGTCACAAATGCTCCATAACATGATTTGATGCGCAATGAACAATGCGAAATTTTATTTTAGATGCTTCCGAATTATATACAAATAATAATAATGGCGATATCTTCGATTCTGAAGATTAAGGATGAGGGCAGTGTTTCACATGACCACACAAACCCAGTTGCGACCTGCATATTTTTTCCGCATTTAGCGCAGACAAAGCCGTTGTCCGTCTGCGGTCTATTTAAGTTTTCTTTCCGTCTTCTGCGCCTGTCTCCAATAAGGGCTTTCTTTCTTGGGTCTCTTAAAGGCGCCTGCTCTCCAGTAAAAAAAAATGTAAAGAAATTATTGCTAAAGAGTTGCTCTATGCGGATGATTGCGTTTTTCTTGCACACTGTGAACTGAAGCTTCAACTTGCCGTCCATGAAGTTGCCGAGGCTGCTGCCTCGTTTGGTCTGCCCATCAACTTAAAAAAAAAAGGAAGTATTGCTTCAGAAATCCCCAATCGGAACTAACGCAGCTCCACAAATCAATGTGAATGACCATCTCCTTAATTTTGTTGATCACTTGACCTACCTGGGCAGCAAATTGACCAACGATGCGTCACTGTCCAGAGAAATAGACAACTGTCTCGCAAAGGCCAATCACGCTTTTGGTTGCCTCAGACTGAGAGTGTAGCGGAACAGGTCTCTTCACCTAGCAACACAAAAAAAACAATGTTTATAAAGCAGTGGTTCTCACCACATTTTTGTATGGCTGTGAGACCTGGGCGCTCTATCCCTAACCCTCGAAAGCTCATCGAAAGCACGTACCCCTCGAAAGCAAAGGTGCCTTATTTCCATACGCTGGCAAGACTATATTACAAATAACTATATTCTGCTGGAGGCTTGTGTGGACAGAATAGAAGCAATAATTACCTTTCGACAGCTGCGCTGGGGTCGGATACCTATCCTGCATGGGAGACAACAGCATGCCAAATGCGATCTTCTTTGGCGAGCTTAAAGAAGGACGACTTACAGAGGTGTCCCACAGCGCTATAAAGATCAACTCAGGCACCATTTCGCCCTTAATGGCGTGGAGGAAAATAACTGGAAGATAGCTGGCAGGCATATAGGAAAATAACTGGAAAATAGCTGGCAGGCATATAGGAAAATAAATAATTATGCTACATACAACCACTTCCTATTTTCGGCTTCTTAATTAAAGTATTTCATAAACTCTAGGTTCCTTATTAGTACAAACGTTTTTGTTATAAGCATGAAAGTAGCGCTATATAAAAGCTAACATTATTATTATTATCACTTAAAGCTCTCTCGCCTAAGAATTCCGTAACTTTTTTTTTAAAACTTCCACTCCCAAAACAAAATAATCTAATTATACCAAATATTTCATTTCAAGTTTAGAGTCAGTTTAGACTTTAGACTTTACACAAAATTGGTTTTTAGACAATAGAACAAAAGCAAGTAACACGCCAACCAGTGCTAGTGAAAGTTAAAGACAAAAAGAGTTTCCATAATGTTGAAACCTTGAAGGAAGTTATACTCTTGTCATTTTTGATATGTCGTCTTCAAAAACAAACGAACAAAGTATTGGGTCGAAATCGCGACTAACAAAATTGTTTATGGTAAATTTAACCGCTGCGGTTTCGATCGTAAAAATATCTTAATTTTTGTATGTGTCTGGTAAGTAATAACAGGTTAAACTTACGTATTTTATTGTCCACCGCAAGTGGGAGGGACAGACCTAAGTCAGTCAGGGCACTTAGGAATATATAATAGACCACCGGCTACTCCCGTTGATTTATTATTTTTTATCGGCCCCCAAAAGGAGAATAGCTGCATCAGGTTTGTGTGGTTTGTCTGTCCGTCCCTCCGTCCATCCCTGTATAGATAACACAAACAAAATCACAAAACAATATTCAAAGTTCTGATGCAAATATTTTTTTTCTTTCTGAAAGCGAAACGTTTAATTTTTAAAATTAACTATGCAAGCGGGTTTTTTTTTTCTCATAAAAACATACAATGTTTTAATAACTATTTACTATTACTAGTAAAACAAATAACAACAAGGTAGACAATACTAACCAGAGGGTGATTTTTCCGTATATATTTAAAACACTTATGCAAACTTTTTTTTTCTAAAATAATGTTATAAAAATATTTGTATTACTAAATTGTTTTCTGTTTTACAAGCTACCCATCCTTATACTGCCGACTCATTTTCTTCTTAACTTGTATTTTCTTGGACAATTTTTCCGTTATCCACTAATCTTTAGATGAAATTTTCAAAATTCAGATTCTCCTTTTATTTTCTTCGGCTGTTCCTTTTCATAATGAACAAATGGCACGGCACCACTAATGTTAATAATTGTATGCCAAAAGCCTTTGACCCAAAATGCAGAATGATGCCATGTTTCGCACTCCCATGATGTCAAAGGCAAGACACGGCCAGCTCTAGACAGGATATACAATTTCTAATAACTAAAAATAACTGTCAACTCATGTTACCGATAACATAAACAGTGGCGTAGCAAGGTACCCGTGGGCCCGGGTTAAAGAACATTTTGGTGGGCCCCCCTCCAGCCAATAAGACACATTTAGTGTGTGACAAAAATGAGTAATCTAATTGCAAAAAAATTACAATGTAAAGATCGTAACTTTTTTTTTAAAAAAAGCTATTAGAATGGATGGTTTGAGGTCATACGATGTGAATGTGTGGGCATTGGCATCGTATTGGTTTCAAAATCAACCAACGCAAGAAAACAAAGAAACAAACAAACTTCGAATGGATGGTTTTGAGGTCATACGATGAGAATGTATGGGCATTGGCATCGTATTGGTTTCAAAATCAACCACCGCTAGAATCCGCTATCAGAATAATTTAAATTGGCACTCGCTGAACCTCCACATTAGGAAGTAATATGTAAGCATGTAGTTTAAATATTGGACTATAAGTGTTAAGTTAAATTTTAATTTAGGTGATGGCCAGAGACTGTAGATGTATACGACGTAACCACTGCCTGCTACACAAGTAAATATCACTCCTGTACTGCGAGGACTATAGCACAAACCACTACCTGCTACACAAGTAAATATCACACCAGTACTGCGAGGACTATAGGACGTAACCACTGCCTGCTACACAAGTAAATATCACACCAGTACTGCGGGTTCAAGAACATCTTGATGGGCTCCTCTCCAGCCAATAAGACAAATTTAGTGTGTGACAAAAAATGAGTTAACTACGCCACTGAACATAAACATTGTTCCCCCCCCCCCTGGGACCAAAAAAAAAAAAGAATATTAAAATATAGTTCGTCCATCGTGGTTTGATGATAACCACTTTTGCCATTCAAGGGGATGAGGGCTTTGCATGGGGTTTGTGCTCCTCATGTGGCTGGTGAGACCTATGTGAGCCCGGAATGTTCGGCTGCACACTTGGCAGATTATTTCAGCCGGAGCTAATGTCATTGTTTTTTTCTTTGACGCGTTTCTTCTGCCAGCGTTGTTCTCGTGTCCTCCCCAATTTGTGCGGCAGTTTTCACAGCGCTACGCCATGATGCTCTATCACGTACTTCTGTCTCCCAGGTGGCTGGGTCAATGCTGAACGCTTTCAGAGAAGCTTTGAGAGTGTCCCTGAGGTGTTTACTTTGTCCACTTTGTTAGCACTTCCCTTCCCTTACTTGGACACAGGAGTCGTTTGGGGATACAGGAATCTTCCTTTCTGTTGATATGGCCTGCCCACCGCAGCTGGGACTGCATCAGGACTGTGTGGATGCTTTGCAGGCCCTCTCCTTGAAGGACTTCGGAATCAGGTTTTATTTCTTGCCTTTTAACATTCAGTATTTTTCTGAGACAAATCACGTGGAAGTAGTTCAGTTTTGTTTTTGTCATGTTTTCTGAACACTGTCTAGAGCAATGTAAGGAGGATGACAGCTTGATAGACCCCTAGCTTTGTGCTTGTGGTGATACCTCGTCTATTCCAGACATTTTTAGACAGTCTACCATAGGATGCACTGGCCTTGGTAATACCCAGGTCGATTTCATTATCATGTTTCCGTTTCTGGAGTGTGCTGCCAAGGGAGGTGAATCTGTCCACTGCATTTATTTCCTGTTCTTTTATCTTAATGCTTGGATCCGAGTAGGCTTTACCTGGAACTGGCAAATATAATACTTCAGCCTTTTTGTGTGTGTTTATAGTGAGGGCGAAGTTTGAACACGCTCTTGAAAAGTCACTGACGATGCTCTGCAGATCATTTTAGATCATTTTAGAGCAGGCATTTAGGGCACATTCGTCAGCAAATAGCTGGTTCCTTATTACTGCTTTGTTTTTGATTTTGCTTTGAGCCGCCTCAAGTTGAATAGGCCACCATCAAATCTGTATGTTATATTTATCCCATTATTATCTCCAATTGTGAATACAACTGTCAGCATAGCAGAGAACATAAAACTGAACAGTGTAGGTGCTAAGACACAGCCTTGTTTTACCCCATTCGATACTTTGAAGGGCTCTGATGATCCTCCACTCTCCTTCATGCCATCATGAAATAGTCTCACAATGGATAGTAATATTACTACAACAGGGAGTCAAATCCATTAAATAACACTTGAGTGAAGCCTCAAAGTGAAAGGGAAAGAGGGGGGGGAGAGGATTTTCTACACTTTGTGCCGACGTTTCGGCTGGCCGGATAGCATTACCCCAGGAACTTACGAACATATGCTATTGCCTTGAACTTAGCAAACATAGGATGCTAATAGCGCTGACTGAACATAATTGCTTCTGGATGTCCTCCCTAGGCCATTCCGTAATCATATTTGTTCACTAAGGGAAGTAATAGCAAAAGTTTGTTAAAGTCGAACAACTATTTTATTATTTCCCCTGCATTATCAATGCCAAGAAAGCACGGCAAAGCTTTACTACTTCAATAAGGTGAAATTCAAAAGTTATCAGTAAAGTCTTTTTTAGTTTTCAAACTGAAGGGAGCTTCTATCATATATATATATATATATATTTCCATCAGCTTTTCGTTCAAACTATTTCAATTTGAAGCATTTTACATTTTTAATATGTTATTTACAATCAACATATAAGGCATACAGCTCTTAATGTGTGAGGACTTAAGAGGTTCATATCCTCTACTGCAAAAGGCTCTGGAGAGATACCCTGCTTTTATGTCACCATACAGGTCAAGAATGTGTGAGGACTTAAGAGGTTCATATCCTCTACTGCAAAAGGCTCTGGAGAGATACCCTGCTTTTATGTCACCATACAGGTCAAGAATGTGTGAGGACTTAAGAGGTTCATATCCTCTACTGCAAAAGGCTCTGGAGAGATACCCTGCTTTATGTCACCATACAGGTCAAGAATGTGTGAGGACTTAAGAGGTTCAAATCCTCTACTGCAAAAGGCTCTGGAGAGATACCCTGCGTTTATGTCACCATACAGGTCAAGAATGTGTGGTTTCCTAGACCTGTTGAGTCGGAGCTCAAGACTGCGTATGATCGTTTGGTCCTTTGGAAACCATCTGCCACGCTCTGCACAAGGATATTGAATAGGTCTATTGCGACATTCCAAAATATGACGCTCGTTTACCATTTTCTCCGCCATCTTTCCCACACATGTGAGTGAGGTGCGCCTCTAGCACTCAGCAGAGGAAGCATCCTTTCCCCCTTTTTTCGTGTGAAACAGAAGACAGTTTTGAAATATTTTTATCCGCTTAAAAACTTTAGGCCGTCTTTCAAAATATAGTGGTCAAAGTAGAAGTAATAAATACTATAAAATGATATTTCGTCAATTATTAAAGGACGTTTCCCACGACACTGTGTTTAGTTACTTTAATAGGTCACAGTTAGGTCTGTATAGTTACGTAAAATACTATACTGCTGTGGGGAGGACCCAAGCTAACCACTGCTAATGACAAGTCTCTCCTCATCCAAGCTCTGTGAAATGATTCATATTCCTTTTAGGACTGAAAGTGGTAAAAAGCAAACAAAAAAAAAATCTTCTAGTTAAAAAAATAATTTCTTGCGATTTCAACTTTGATTTGCCATAGAAACGATGAAATGACAACATTTAAGGTAAGGCTCGTGGAGGAACAAAGGTGACAATATGCTGGAAGGAACAGCGGAATACAAATCTGTCAGGAATAGAGCAGACGACATTCTGCAGAGAACGGTGACATTCAGGAGGGATCAGAACTGTAAAAAATCTGACAGAAAAATGCCAGACGATGTTCTGGATGGAATAGGACTGATATACTGTAAATAAATGACTCAAATGTCTTCTCTATTTATCTGGTCATAGAAACATGTGAAGGGTAGACGTTGAAAAGAGGGGTGGGGTGGGCCGTGTGGTGACAACAACAGACAAGAAGTATCACATTTTGGAAATGAGTCAGCTGGACTGTTTATCATGAAAACAGAGCTAGATTGTCAGTCTTATCAAAATAATAACCCAGCGACCAGCTCAGAAAAACCCAACCTATTTTGAACAAACAGCTTCGTCCTAAGCAGCAGTAATTTATTTATACCTAGCATGTCATGTGTAGCATGTCAAGTATGTCATGTGTAGCATGTCACGTATGTCACGTGTAGCATGTCACGTATGTCATGTGTAGCATGTCACGTATGTCATGTGTAGCATGTCACGTATGTCATGTGTAGCATGTAACGTATGTCATGTGTAGCATGTCACGTATGTCATGTGTAGCATGTTATGTATGTCACGTGTAGCATGTCACGTATGTCATGTGCTACATCCCATGTATGTCATTTGTAGCATGTCAAGTATGTCATGTGTAGCATGTCAAGTATGTCATGCTGAGTATTTCACGTATGTCATGTGCTACATCCCATGTATGTCATTTGTAGCATGACATGTGCAGCATGTCATGTATGTCATGTGCAGCATGTCACATATGGCATTTGTAGAATGTCATGTGTATTATGTGATATATAGGAGGTGCGGTGGTCGAGTGATAAATCACTTCGTGAATCACGGTAAAGACTGGGAGGACTTTTGAATTTCTGGATTTTTAAGTGCGTTCCTGATTTCACCACACTCTATTGGGTACTTGACATTAGTTGGGGGAAAAGTAAAAAGGCAGTTGGTCGTTGTTCTGGCCACATGACATCCTCATTAACCGTGGCCAAAGAAACAAATTATCTTTACATCAACTGCCCCGTGAATTGAACGATCTATAATGGGAACATTACATACATAATGGTATGTATTGTATTTCATGAACTTAGGACATGAGTAGCATATCTTGTATCATGAATATCATGTGTGTAACGTATTATGTGTATCATGTCATGTATGATATGTGTAGCATATGTGTAGGTGTGTAACATATTACATGTAGCATGTTATGCATGTCGTGTGTTGTGTCATGTATGTCATGTGTAGCATATCGTGTGAGCATGTCATGTGTATTGTATGTATGCCATTAGTCATGTCATGTATTTCAATTGTAGCATGTAATCATTTGCTATGCCATGTGCAGCATGTGGTATATGTCATGTTTAGCATGTCATGCATGCGCAGGATGTGTGGCTGAGAGGCAGCTATCGCTTGTCTAACAAAACGATAGGAGTTGCAAATCTAACTGATGTAGACAGATTTTTGTTGGAACTATCACTGAGGCTCAGTTGTGGGTTTCATTCACTGACACTGCCAGGGTTGACCTTCATTAAAGGGAAACAAAATTCATGGTAATCCCTTCAACAGTGTCCATTGAGGAATTCTCCGAGTTGGCAGGCCTGCAGTAGAATTGGCCTCTGACTAGGAGGATCTTATTAGGGAGGGAATCTTATAGAGATTTGTCTTCGGTGGATAGAGTCATTCGATGAACATGTTGGCCAGATAAAAAGGCAATGGCCAATTTACCTAATCTGGTTGCACCTAAGTTTGCCAATGACGTGGCCAATTTACTTAATCTGGTTGCACCTAAGTTTGCCAATGACGTGGCCAATTTACTTAATCTGGTTGCACCTAAGTTTGCCAATGACGTGGCCAATTTACTTAATCTGGTTGCACCTAAGTTTGCCAATGACGTGGCCAATTTACCTAATCTGGTTGCACCTAAGTTTGCCAATGACGTGGCCAATTTACCTAATCTGGTTGCACCTAAGTTTGCCAATGACGTGGCCAATTTACTAATCTGGTTGCACCTAAGTTTGCCAATGACGTGGCCAATTTACTTAATCTGGTTGCACCTAAGTTTGCCAATGACGTGGCCAATTTACCTAATCTGGTTGCACCTAAGTTTGCCAATGACGTGGCCAATTTACTTAATCTGGTTGCACCTAAGTTTGCCAATGACGTGGCCAATTTACTTAATCTGGTTGCACCTAAGTTTGCCAATGACGTGGCCAATTTACTTAATCTGGTTGCACCTAAGTTTGCCAATGACGTGGCCAATTTACCTAATCTGGTTGCACCTAAGTTTGCCAATGACGTGGCCAATTTACCTAATCTGGTTGCACCTAAGTTTGCCAATGACGTGGCCAATTTACCTAATCTGGTTGCACCTAAGTTTGCCAATGACGTGGCCAATTTACTTAATCTGGTTGCACCTAAGTTTGCCAATGACGTGGCCAATTTACCTAATCTGGTTGCACCTAAGTTTGCCAATGACGTGGCCAATTTACTTAATCTGGTTGCACCTAAGTTTGCCAATGACGTGGCTAATTTACTTAATCTGGTTGCACCTAAGTTTGCCAATGACGTGGCCAATTTACTTAATCTGGTTGCACCTAAGTTTGCCAATGACGTGGCCAATTTACTTAATCTGGTTGCACCTAAGTTTGCCAATGACGTGGCCAATTTACCTAATCTGGTTGCACCTAAGTTTGCCAATGACGTGGCCAATTTACTTAATCTGGTTGCATCTAAGTTTGCCAATGACGTGGCCAATTTACCTAATCTGGTTGCACCTAAGTTTGCCAATGACGTGGCCAATTTACTTAATCTGGTTGCACCTAAGTTTGCCAATGACGTGGCCAATTTACTTAATCTGGTTGCACCTAAGTTTGCCAATGACGTGGCCAATTTACCTAATCTGGTTGCACCTAAGTTTGCCAATGACGTGGCCAATTTACTTAATCTGGTTGCACCTAAGTTTGCCAATGACGTGGCCAATTTACCTAATCTGGTTGCACCTAAGTTTGCCAATGACGTGGCCAATTTACTTAATCTGGTTGCACCTAAGTTTGCCAATGACGTGGCCAATTTACTTAATCTGGTTGCACCTAAGTTTGCCAATGACGTGGCCAATTTACCTAATCTGGTTGCACCTAAGTTTGCCAATGACGTGGCCAATTTACTTAATCTGGTTGCACCTAAGTTTGCCAATGACGTGGCCAATTTACCTAATCTGGTTGCACCTAAGTTTGCCAATGACGTGGCCAATTTACTTAATCTGGTTGCACCTAAGTTTGCCAATGACGTGGCCAATTTACTTAATCTGGTTGCACCTAAGTTTGCCAATGACGTGGCCAATTTACTTAATCTGGTTGCACCTAAGTTTGCCAATGACGTGGCCAATTTACTTAATCTGGTTGCACCTAAGTTTGCCAATGACGTGGCCAATTTACCTAATCTGGTTGCACCTAAGTTTGCCAATGACGTGGCCAATTTACTTAATCTGGTTGCACCTAAGTTTGCCAATGACGTGGCCAATTTACCTAATCTGGTTGCACCTAAGTTTGCCAATGACGTGGCCAATTTACTTAATCTGGTTGCACCTAAGTTTGCCAATGACGTGGCCAATTTACTTAATCTGGTTGCACCTAAGTTTGCCAATGACGTGGCCAATTTACTTAATCTGGTTGCACCTAAGTTTGCCAATTACGTGGCCAATTTACTTAATCTGGTTGCACCTAAGTTTGCCAATGACGTGGCCAATTTACTTAATCTGGTTGCACCTAAGTTTGCCAATGACGTGGCCAATTTACTTAATCTGGTTGCACCTAAGTTTGCCAATGACGTGGCCAATTTACTTAATCTGGTTGCACCTAAGTTTGCCAATGACGTGGCCAATTTACTTAATCTGGTTGCACCTAAGTTTGCCAATGACGTGGCCAATTTACTTAATCTGGTTGCACCTAAGTTTGCCAATGACGTGGCCAATTTACTTAATCTGGTTGCACCTAAGTTTGCCAATGACGTGGCCAATTTACTTAATCTGGTTGCACCTAAGTTTGCCA